>JAOQGH010000001.1:183319703-183387632 GCA_025769975.1 Gallinago jamesoni | reverse complement strand
CCTGTTCCAGTGCCTCACCACCCTCACTGTAAAGAATTTCTTCCTAATATCTAATCTAAATCTCCCCTCTTCCAATTCAAAACCATTGCCCCTTGTCCTGTCACTACACTTCCTTGTAAAGAGTCCCTCTCCAACTCTTCTGTAGGGTCCCTTCAGATATTGATAGGCTGCTATGAGGTCTCCCCGGAGCCCCATCTGTAATGTAAAATGTGTTTTAATTTCAGGCTGTTTAGGCTTCACTATGTACTCTATTTCCTAGAACATATATATGAGACCACTCCAAAAAAGTAGAAAACATCACTTGATTATAAGTACTGTTGATACCTGAATGGCTGGTTAACCTTCAAAAAGTGCCCTTAGTATTCAGTGGGATTAAACTGATTCTGTATAAAAAGGTGGTATTTTGCCGCCCTCTAATGGCTGGCGACAAACAGCTCCTTTTTCCTTTTTTTTTTTATTTAGTCCCCCAGAAGCTCTCTCCAACAGGCCACTATGACACGAAGTCTTCCAGTCAAAAGGAAACCTTGCACAATTACCCTCATATGCCAACACCTATGGAAAGTCATTATACAGCATCCTGAGCATGTTGGAGAAAAAAAACCTGCCATGCTAACTGGAAAAAAGGTTATTCAAATCAGAACTGTAACTTTGTAATTGATGCTAGTTAGCCAAACTCTGTCTAAAACATCAGTAGCTGGAATTTCAACTCTTGAATAAATCTTATCGGTCAGAATTGAGAAGCCCAGGGAGATCTTCCAGTGTAGCTGAGAGAACAGGTATCTTTAGCAGAGATTTCAGACTTTTTAAATGACTGCTGAAAGGGTCTATGCGTGACAAATTTAAGGATAAAATATTTAAACTCAAATTTTTAGGCCTTTTCTTTTTATGATGACCTGCTGTTCACAGCAGCTATGGGAACTCTTCAGTGAGTAAATGCTTCTCAGTGTCAGGAAGGGATTTAGAGTCCAGACCTTAATAATAGTGCCAATGCAGGCTAGTGATCAGTTGACTTGTTCAGTTCTAACAATAAAAAATCCCTACCTATTTTAAATGTGACAGTCAATCATAATTCAGTGTCATACACTACTGAGCATAAATTATACTGTGACTCACTTTTCAACTAGGGAAAAGAATAACCTGGTAAAGGATCCATTAATCTAAAAAGGAGAGTTTAGGAATGTTGTTTACCTGCATCTGTCACCTTAGTAAATGCAGGAACCCTAAACAAAGCACATTTTAGATTAATATGTGAAAACCTAATTACTAGTGCCATTTTTTGTAGATTTTATAAATTTCACATGCAGATGATATCTAATTTGCATTGTACTTTAATCCTGCTCAACATTCAGACCATTACCTGGATGTTGCATGTGGACAAGCCACAGCATTTTCAAAATTTTATGACAACAGTTCTTGCAGTTCATCAAACATCTCTTCAATCTGTGGTTTGAATCTACCAAGTTAGGGTTTTTTCAGGGAAAATTTGATAAAAAACCAAGTGCTTCTTTTCCCAGCTAGGAAAAATATATTGATGGAAAAGAATGGTAATGAAAATTTAGATCTGTGCACAAATAAATAATTTTGTATCTGTTTTAGTGTGTGTCTTCATTGAAACAGGATTCAGAAATTTAAAAATTTCTCTTTCCATTTTTCAAAATTTTTTACCAATTCTACCTGCTCATAATTCATTTGACTTGGTCATTTCCTTTCTTTTCATCTTTTCATTCTTAAGTGATACATGAACTTAACAACATCTGTGCTCCCAGTTAATAATATTTCACTGATTTTTAAGCTAAGTAAAGCGAACTGTATGCTCTCACAGTGACCTGGGAGCAGTAATAAAGAGATCAAAAAAATATGTTTTGTTATTATCTGAAATGTGTCTTAGTTACGTGTGTTATGATAGCTCCAAGCAGTATTGATTCAACAAGGGCCTTTCATTAAACTAATTTTAACCAGTGGTGAAATCTCTGGATCTGTCTTATGGCAAAGGAGAGTTTTCAGTTTTGTTTTTCTGCTTTAAACAAAACTGTTCTTGCAACCGCAGCCCCCGGAAGAGACAACATTCCTTGCCTGCACTGCCATGTTTGCAATCAATTTATAGATTTGGTTCATTAAAGGGCATTCAATAACAGTGGCATGTTTGAGAACTGTGCACATGTTGTGTGAACCTAGTTGATTCTCAGTAGTACATGATATGGTTTGGTCAATTTTTCCCACTCAGAAATTTATGGTGAGAAATAGGGGAAATTTAGTAGTAACTAGAGAAGGAGCAACCATCAGAGGCAGGAATGTGAAGACTGAATTTTATCACATGGTGGAAAAAGAACTACTTTTATGGCATTATTGCTTTAAAAGCAAAGCTTCCACTTTTATCTGTATCTATTCATCAGCCAAACTGCTTTCCATGGGGTAGTAAATCACGAGTCTTATGGTCCTGCTCCACATAATTCTGCAGACATTGATGAAATGGATGTGGATCCCCAGCAGATGACTCTGTTGTTTCTGTGTCAGCATCACTGGAAAGTGTGTCAGGAACAACTGCAGTTATCAGAGCAGTAAATGCACTATGCCTGATAAAAGAGCAAATTATAACATGTTAAAATTAATTTAGAGACTCAAAAAGAAAACTAAAAGAGCAAGCCCTTTCTGTTTGGATAATAGCTGGTTTCTTGCCTGCGAGGGCAATTAACTGAATGCTGAGAGCAAAGAGAGACTCAGGATTCTTTTTCAGCTCTGCCACCCCACATGCATTCTGTTGTATGGACAGCCTGGACCATCAAAGTACACATTCCCTGGCCATCCCTGGCCATGCTGCAAGGTTCTGCTACTTAATTGTCACACCTCCGAGGAGTCAGTCTACCAAGAAAGCACAATGGTTGAGTTTCTTGCCAGCAATGTGTTCTGCAGACGATGGGAAAGAGAAGAAAAACAAACAGAAATTTTAAGCCATCTCTTCTTAATGTCAGTGGTGGCAAGCCATTTGTAGCTGACACTGTAATGAAAGAGGCAGAATTAAAATTACATACAATGTACTTGAAAATGAAAAACTAAAATATTCTGTCACATGCTGTAGTTGTAGTTTTATCAGGCCTTTCTAATTTGACACATGCTCTGCTACAGAGGAAATGTCTTTTCTCACAATCCTGGCTGATGGAAGACATCTGTCAAAAGGGTTCTTTTCCATGAACAAATCATACGATGTGCCTCCCATGGGCATGTCATTGAGATAGCGTAAATGACTGTGAAAATGGTGGAGAAGACGAGAACTGTGGTGAGCATTGCAACATCTGAAAGGATACGGAAACCAAATCTAGTGGTGCGATGTGCCCCTCCAGCTAAGACACACTGAATCGCTAATAGTTGGTAGATGATCCATGAGCCTGACAACTCTAGGGTTTTCAATGTGATTGAATACTTTCTTTCCTTCAAGGAATGAGGGAATTACACCACGCTGGTCAGTGAAGAAAACTGACTGAGTGTCTTAAGGCATGCTCAGGCAAACTCCAATGGTGAGATTCCTGTCCAATCCCTATTACATTATCCTCTGCTGTGGACAGTGGATAGTCATTGCATGTGTGTGGGGGGAATCCTTCAAAGTGTGTGCATGAACACTGGCCATAAGTAGTGGTACTTATGCTCAGTAAGGCTTTCTACCAGCAGAAGTGAAGAATTCTTATTCTATGATGATTTCAGTGTTGTAAGAGTCTTAGATATATACATATGTTTGTATACGTCCATAAGCACATACACATCGCCATTCATCTCTGTCTTATTGATCTCCACTCCCACTCTCAGTCCAAAAGAGCAATGAGGAACTCTTATCAATGAGACTAATCTCCATTTTTGGCTAATAAATTATCCTTGTTTTGGGTTTTGGAGCATGATTCCCAGAAAAACACATTTGACAACTTCTGTGACTCTGAAGCATGTTGGGTCAGAAGATAATGTGTCAGTTCCACTGTTATCTGCTGCTCAGCATCCTCCTTCCTCACCTGCCTCACAGTGAAGTTCTTACATCTCTGTTTTTGTACATCTCTTGTACATCTTGTACATCATCTTGTACATCTCTTACATTTTCTTCTTTCTAGGTATTTCAAATCATCCTCCTATGCCTCTTTCCTTTTTCAATCCAATCAATTACCATCATCTCTCATCTACCATCTCTGAATGTGGTCATTTGTGTTTATGACTCTCCATATTTCATCTTTCCTGTTTACTGTTCACCTACGTACCAGTGTTGTTACTGGTGCACTCTGCTGTACTAACACTGATTGCCCCAAAGACTGATATTCTCCATATGTAACAGAGATTCCTACCTGCTGCCAATCTATTAAAAATAAAAATAAAAATGTTTAAGCTTTATAAATTTTCACTGATTTTCTCTCAAATCTCATATAACTTGTACAATTGCCTATACATCTAGCAATTGATCTGTTCCCATCATTTTCCATGGTTTTGCCTGAAATTCGAGTTCACCAAACATACTTATACACTGAAACTGTGTAAACTTTCTGGGTTTTACCTTTCTGACTTTCACTCTTGTCCTAGAGCACTTCTATTATCATGTGCAGATTTTCACTGTAAATTATTTGTAACTCATCTTGCTATACCATGAATTAGTTCTCCACTACATTAATCATTCAGTTCTTTTTTATCAGTACATCTTTTATTTATATTTTGTATCAACATTAGATTTCTTTCTCTATTTCTCTCTCTCTCTCTCTGCTGTTCTTATAGTCTGATAAACTTCTGATATTCAATTTACATTAAATTTCTTAGTTTGGGCTTATAATTGCTATTCATAATCAGCAGAAAAAAAACAATAAAAACAATCCATTCAAAGACTTATTTTTGCTTCAATCATATATAAGAAAACCCATTCATCCTACAGACAAATTGGCATCAACATTCTGGTTTTCATTAAAAGCAGATAGGCAATTTAAAGTACAGCTGACAAACATTAACACTTTTTATAGGCGATAATATTGGATGTGCAAGTATCTTTCATATGGTTCATAGAAAGCCTAATTATCTGGATTTATGAGAAGAATTTTAACTTAATCCTAATTCTCTTATTAATGTCCCTAAACTATTTCACACTTCTAAAGCTTTTCAGTGCATACATATATTTACTCTCTATAATTATAGAGATATCTGGGATTTTAGATGCACTCAGGGAACTCCTTTACTTTCTAGAGCTTTCTGCAGGCATATCAGAGCACAGCAGGGTGACACAACATGGAATTTACTTGTTAATGCCAGGTTGCAGCTTTATAAAGTTGCAGGATGATGGTAATTACATTTCTGGAAACTTCTGGAAAGTCAGTACTTGTTTTCATCCCACTCACAAAAAAAAAAAACCCCACCCAAATAAAAGAAAGGCTTCTCTAGGAAACACTTAAAAATAATTAAAATCTTGAAATATTTTATGTTGATCCCTTCAAAATATTTTTTTCTGCCCCCAGATGAAGAGTCAGAAATCGAAAAGCCTCAGTTCAGTAAAAGGGGAAGCTGGGACAGCTCGTCAGATGGACTGCCAAGCTGGGGTTCCTAAAAAGCCCTTCCTTTAAATACCAGGAAGCAAGGACAGTATCTTGTCAAGCAAGAGGCAAGTTTAAATATTGCGTTCCCTCTGGTCTGCACTAAAATCAAAGCATCCAATTTCTCAGTGAAGTGTAGTGACTTAAACAAATATGCATTCTCCAGGGTAAACTGTTCCATCAGTAGTTTCTCAGATGTTCTCATTTGTACGTACATACAAATTTATACATACATCAAGTACATGTTGTGTTTCAGTTACCCTTTTTGTTCTTATGCATAGTAGGATATTAACTTTGATTTATGTTTTACTTATGTTTGCTTTCATTACATGTATAGCACCACAGTCCTGGGAAGTGCAGTTTCTTATGGCCTTCCTGATAAGTGAACCTTACTAAGGTAATTTTGGGGTGTTGCATCTAGATGTCCAATCCCTTTGTAAAAAGATGTCCCAGAATGACACTCCATCTGATCAGATATACTTGGTGAGTGATACATAAGACATTCATGCAAGAATTCCTTTTCTCTCCACCAATACCCAGAAGGTTGCATGTGCATGGAAACAGAACTAGCATGTGCTGCTGTTAATTTAAAGTCTGATCCACTTCTTTCAAGTAATGTAACCCTCCTGTAAGTAGAGTTCCCTTTGCTCTGCATCGTAGAGCTGCTTTACAAAGAGGTGCCTAAACACGCTTTGTATAGTGCTATACTACCAAGTATGGGTTCTCTGCATTCAGAGGCTGCAGAAAGGGTTGACCCACTATAGATACTTTCTAGGTGATTTACTAGTATCTCAGCGAATCCTGTGAGCATTTTGCTGCAAGGCCCACTTCAGAGTGGAATTCATCTGAAAAAATACATGTGTCAGCACTGTAAACCAGGCGTCTAATACAGGTCATATGAACTGCACATAGAACAAGTTTACTTCTCTGCTCTAAAGAGAGCTTGGGGTGTTAGCTTAGATGTGCATTTTGCACTGTAGAAGTTTACAATTAGGTAAGTTGAGTGCTATTTGGGTTTGTCATTCCTATTGATTAAAGCCTGTCAGCCCCAAGCCACTCACTAAAGATCACTGGTTGTGCAGCCAGCACTGGGGTAACGAGCACCCACCAAATATTGCTGAACTTAGAAAGCAGGAATTTCAGGATTATTGGTTCTTAATGATGACTGACAGCTCCTTATTTCATTTTGCCAGCTCCAGTCCTACAGGCTGTCAAAATTTATATATGGCTGAATACTTGCTAAGACGAGCCATTCTCAAAGATCTTTCTGTATTGCAGAAGGAAAATATTTTTAAAAGGCCAGCCTTAAAACTTGGCAATGAAGTTTTCTAGCCTTCAGCTAGCTTGTTCAAGCAGTCAAGTACATTTGCTATCCAAAGAGACCAAAAGGAGGTGTCCCAGGAGGGCACTCAAGCTTCAGCTCAGGATTTAAACAATAAGGACAGATGACAAAGCAGCTGAGGCTCCCCAGGCTTCCCAGGCAAGGTAATACACCCAACATACTGCACCTGGTGTAACGTAACGGAATGTGCCCAAAGTCCTTTCTGGGCTCTGTTCCTATGTCAGCTGCACTCAGATTCCAATTTTTAACAGTTGCAACTCTGATCAGTTAAGACCAAATTTAAATATCAGTTACCAATTACTCTTAGGTCATTCACACACCATCAGATCTGTTCTCTACCAGATGAAGTTTTCAGCAAGTGTACAAAGTGTACAAAAGTGAAGAAAATGTGAGTATTTTGAGAGTTTATTAAACTATTACCTAATTCCTGGAGTATATAGTATGAAAAAAATTGTTATACGGTCACCTGTTTGATCACTTTTTTAACAGTGTAGCACAGCATTTGCTTTTGAAATTCATGTTTTGATCATGTGGGTCTTCCAGTGTAGCCAGATGTGCACAGATGCCAGCAGTTTTATGTGCAATACACAGAGATCTGGTCTTGCTGCCTGCCACAGAAAAATCAGGAAGCAGAAAATAAGTCTGTCTAATAAGAAATACCACCATTTTGTCATTAAACAGCACCTTACAATTTTAAAAGGTTAAATAAAGCATTTTTTGTATTTTTCCCTTATCTTCTTTCTTTTTTGATGCTAAGCTACCATGGAAACCAATTGCAAAATTATGCAAATAGTGGTACACATGGCAATTTCTCCTGTGTAGTCAATTCTCTCACAGACCACTCATGCTTTTTTTTTTTTTTTTCCAAGCTGGGTGGTGTCTTCCATGTGCTTTATATAGTCGGATGGCTTTCTTATTGGAATTTGACTTGGACAGTTTTCAATACATCCTCCTCCAAGTTCCTGTAAGAACTATTCTGATCTTCATTGAGTTATGAAGAAGGCAGGCATTCATATATATTACATTATTAGGTAGAATGATTTGTGTCCTATGGCTGTTGTTAATAATAAAAAAATCAATCAGCCCTATACCTCAGATAAAGTCTTAAAGGATTAAGGCATACATGCAAAGCTAGCAAGTATGAAGCCTACATAAGAAAACAAGGACAGCTCCAAGGGTAAGAATTCGTACACCAGACTTAAGATAAATCCTTACAAAACCCTTAACTACACAGTATTTGGGTTTAGCTCTTGCTTCTGACTGGATGCTTTGTGTCTTCTATTCAACAGTTCCTAATTACAGCTCAACCTGCCTTCCATCCAAAAGCAGGTAAAGCCTGCAAGAATACATCATGTGAAAGGACTGTATCATTTGAAGAGTGGGCAGAATGCTAGAACCAATTTTATACCAAAAAAAATATACATGCCACTAATTTTCCGTTTAGTCTCAGCAGCAGCTGCAATGTACATTAGTGTAAGTGTGCCAAGAAGGATGGCTAGTGTTGGTTCATATTTAATAAAATCCAAAATAATATACCTGTAGCCTGGCACAGTACTGCTGTTTCTCCCCAGCCTCCAGTGCTTTCTATTTTGTATCTTATTTTTTATATCCTATGATCTTCTATTCCAAAAGCATAATTAAGAAATGAGACATGACGCACCCTGGAGACACAAACAGAACAGCCTCAAAGAAGTCATTAGAAAGTTCTGTTCTGGTGGAAAATATTGAATCTGACTTCAGCGGTGTTACACCAGGCATTAATTTAGATGTGCACCTAAAATCGCAGAAGAGGATAAATATGGGATTATAAAACATTTGCATTTCTAAGAAGTTAATGAATGATGATTATCCTGGCTTTCTTACCATACCTGTACCAGATTTCTACAACATAACTCCATTCAGACAATATCAAGGAGAGCATTCTTTGGACTATGCAAGCTTTACAAATTGGGAGTATATTATTGTGTTGGTTTGCCTTTTTAAATAACTGATTGCCTCTTGGATATCACAGAGCAACCAGCCTTCCACAATACAGGAAATAGCATCTAAACTCCAGCCCTTCAGAGTCTCATCCAACCACTATTCTGTATACCCCAGTAGCTTGAGAAAGATGTTAGAAGTGAGCACTTCATGAATTTTAACTCCTGCTGTGACTCTAATTGCACACCGGCACAAAGACAAATTGCTCAGCTTATTTTTCTATCATTATTCACCCATTATAAACTTCATTTTCTATGTGTACCTGACACTGCCTCATTAGTTGATGTTCACAAACCATATTGGCCACATTTTTCAAATGCCAGTATTTACAGCATTATTAGGCACCCAGGTATTCTTACCATTTCCAAGAGCTGATACAAGCTCAGTGTCTTTGGAAATCAGGCTAATCTTTCTGGTTCCTTATCAAGTTATGATTAATAAGCTACAGATACTGACATTTTGATAGATTCATGTCTAAAAATGCAAAGCATTTTTATTACGTCTACCTTGGTCTAAAAAGCATATGTATAAGACCTAGGCAAAGGTTGTCCATTGTATCATAGCAAAACAGATGCACCCCAGTGCAGTGCAAAGCTATTCATAAAAGCACATTTTTAATGCTTTACCCAGCATAATTCCAACTACAAAATCCAAACTACAAAATATGAGAAAAGATTAAGTGAAGTGCTACTGCCCTTGCAGTAAGTGTCAGCCTTTTATGAGATAGAAAACTTAAAAAACTTTCAGTCAGCATTTTAATATCAAATATTGCTTGTCACAGTCCTTTATCATTCTTGCTGCTCTCATCAATTGACTGAAAGGTTTCTGCTTCCTCCCTTTAGAAGTAGTCTATCAGTTTTCAGATAGTGTTATTTTAGTTTCCATGTTATATGTTTTTGTTAACAGGTATCTCAGCCATAACCGTATCACTAGTCTGAAACCTGGAATACTCAGAGATCTACACAAATTGAAAAGGCTGTATGTACCCATTTTCTCCCTGTCTGTAAAAGTCCCATTCATCACTGGCAGTGCATGTGTTTATGGCATTGAAAGAAAGAGAACAAGGCAAGTAATAAATAAGATAGAATAAAAACAAATAATATAAATAAAAAGAAAGGAACAAGGCAGTAAAGCTATGTCTGCGAATGACATTCTGTACCAAAAATTTGGAATTACTACTGATGCTTGAAACTCCTTATCATACAGGTAATATTTCAATTTCCAGAGATAATATCTAGGTCTGGTTATTTTGGATTTACAGAGGAAAATCTCCCTCATGATCCCTAATGATTTGCTCATCTGAGCTGTTTTTCAATTGTTTCTTTACAAGGATTGGCGATGTAGTAAATTATTATTTCTTTCCAGAATTCTAGATAACAACCCAATAGTGAAAATTTCACAGCCGTTATTTACTAAGCTAATGGCTTTGGTTTTTGGAAAGTATTGCTCTTGCATATTTTGATATTGGTATTAATACCCAAGTAGCTTTCCTTTCTATCTTTTTGGGTTTCCTCCAAATTATTTTCTTTCTGAAAGACTTTCAAACATCTTCTTCATCAAGGAATCACACTTGTCATGCTGGATCCAAATTTGGATTTGGATTTCTCATAGGCATCTTCCATGCTAGGAATATCTTTACTATTTTTCTGTTAAAGCTAAAGTGCATTGCCAAAGTTGTACAGCCAGCAGAAACCTAGCATTTCCTTTTAGAAAACTGCCTCAATATTAAGGTACTTGAACAATTTCCCAGGTAGATATCACTATAACAGAAAATTCCATATAAGGCAGAGCTTACAGTATGTGGGAAGGAGATGTGAAGACCTACAAGCCTTCTCCATCACCCTCACCAAGTAAACCAGCACCTGAAAAGTATAATCATCTTGGTTTCTTAGAAAAGACAGTGGCTCTTTTTAATAATATCCAGGGAAATAAATTACTTTGTTTTCCCAACAGAAAATTTTTTGCTACTAGTCTGGCTCAGAGCAGAGAAGATGAAAAACTTTGTGCCTTTAATGACCACCCAACTGCTTCAGCCAAGCTCATGGCAGGCAGCTGCTGGCATCAGAGCTGGCACCAGTACCCTTTGCACCAGTCTCGCCAGGGTGTGTGTTGAAGCAATGGATGTAGCAGGACATGAAGTACCTTTCCACTCTTACCGGCTCCCATGGGAAAGAGTTTGAGGAAGGTCACAGCGTGTGTGGAAAACCTACAGTAAGCATACTGAGAATGTAAGTTATTTAAAAGACACATTTTTTTCTGAGTTGTTCAATTCAGCATATTTCTCAGTCATTCAATGAATCTATTGCCTATAAATAAATACATTAATAAACTAGTATCAGAAGCAACTATTTGTGCTAAGTTTTGCTACTAGTAACCTCAAAAAATACCTTTTCTTGTGCAGTTTCTCTAACATCTACATTTACTTTAAATTTCAAAGCAATGTACATTTAATCTTGGATTCTTCTCTCAAAAGTTTACATTTGCATATCTTTCTTACACTTACATATTGTGCTTCGAAGTATGATAAAACATTTTGTTTTCTAACCATGTTTTAATTTATGAAGATCAATTATAAACAATTTGCTTGAGACTGTTCCCAAGAAGATCTGTACTCAAATGCCTCTTATTAACTGCATAAGTAATTTATGCAAAAGTTTAATTTCATAAATGAATATATCTTTTCTGTGAAGATGAAAATTCATGATTTGTTTATTCTGCTAGACCAAGCCACTTTTAAAGGTGTGACAGTCTAAAATAACTATAACCTTACCAAAGTCAAACCCCACAGTGTTTCAATGGGATCTCTAAAAAATATCACAGTCCTCTGCCAACATAAATCCTTAGAGCTGCTTCTTGTTCTCATGACTCTCATGAGTTTAGCAAAATTCTGTCTTTCACTTCAGTTTCCCAGTGAAAATGAAATCGGTTATTGTGATTGCATGTTTATCCTAAGTGTGACTTAGACTATATAGATAGACATTGCAATTAAATGTGGAATCTCTATCTAGTGGTCTCTATTTATTCTGGTAAGGTACATAAGAAATGCCAATGTATTAGTCTATTATTGCTGAAATGGCTGATGAGCTGGACTGTAAATGGAGACAAAATTACAACAAAGAGAAGGGTATAATTTGCTTAATTTAAGATTTACTTTCATATTCAGAACTAGGAAATAAATTCGGGCTAATTTTGTAAGAAATAAATAAAGGAAGGTAAAAAAAAAAAAAGACTAGCCCAGAGCTTAAACTCCCTCTTGCAAAATTGTTGCACAACACATGAACAAAAACACTTTCCTCATTGTTATGCAGTGGTTTTGCAGGCAACATATTAAGTCCTTAACTAATACCACCTTCCTGGCATGCGATGTGCTCACTGTATTGTAAATAAGAGAAGTATGAACATAAGGCAACAAAACCCTTTTGAATATGCGTGACTCTCAGTCCTCGACACAGGATTCCTCTCAATGTATAAAGCCTCATGGAGACAGTTGTGCTATTGTCAAGGGGGTATTCTTTACAATTAATTGAATTATTGTATGCACAGTCACATGGCACATTTTGGCCATTGTCATGGTCACTTCTTTCAACAAAGAGAATAAGAAACAGGCACACTGTACTATTTCTGCCTTGTGATCGGATCATGAGCACCAGGATGCTTTTTAAACTCCACTAAATCCTGGGACTTGCAATCTGAGCACGGAGAGGAAACAAGATAGTGTGTCTGTATCTCATCCTGCAGATATTTTTTTCCTGTTGAATCCATTACTCCTTTAGACTGGGTTTGCCTTTTGCAGGAAACCTGAGCAAAATATTTTGTTGCTGCTAAAATTAAATAATAAAATCAAGTAATAATGCACAATTCTGATTTTTTTTATTTTCAGCTGCATCTCCTACAATACACAGGACAAGAAAAGCAGACTCTGGAGAAGGATAATGCTCATGAAGAAAAAATTCAATAGGTTAGAAAATATAAAGTGCTCCTTGCTGTTATACATGTGGTGTCTTACCAGTGAGGAACAGGAATTCCCTGCAGTGGGACTGTATCAATTGCATTGAGAGCAAAAGTGAAATAAAAAGCTAAATATGAACATGTAAAATTTTTGTTTGGATAGCAAATCCCAGAGTCTTTAATCAAACAAAATTCCATATTTCTCTTTTACTTTGTAATTTCCTTGTTTTTAATTAAAACTAAGGAAAGTTTTACTTAACTAAGTCTTGTGTAAGTTCCTTTTGCACCAACTGCAATAACATACCTTGTTATGGCTTGGAAATATTAACCAGAGTCCTGTGTAACTTCTAACACAATTAAAAAATAAAAAAAAAACAAGTAGTCATACTGAAACATGAAATTAGCACTCCATATTGAATCATTAAGTACTTACTCTAATATATATTTTACTTTGCAGGTTTCTTCACAGAAATAAAATTCACTTGCTGCCTGCAAATACCTTTTCTTACTAAAAGATTTGGTTGAATTTTGAGCTTTCTAAAACCTATTTTTAAATTACAGAGAGTGAGCTATTACATGTCTGCAACCTGTGAGCATACTGCACCTTTCCTGCCAAAGGTGAGGCAGGAGGCCAGGCAGAATCAAAGGCAGAGGACAGAAAGACACCGGCAAGAGGGAGCTGCAGGGAGGCTTAGAGCAGGATCACAGGGAAGAGAGAAACTTATTCCAAGACATTCCATGTTTTACAACAGACGCAGTTGTATGGGCTGAAAAACAAGGTCTCCCTCTGTCCCGGCGGTGGTTGGGCTCCCTCCCTGTAAGCATGAGTGCCCAGATTTACCTGGGTCCTGTGGAACCAGTACTATATTTTTCAAGTCCTTTGGCTCACATACTGAAGGTACCCATGTTCCCATGTACAGTCTCTAGAAGGAAAGCTATGGCAGCATCTCTGTGCGTTGGAGGTGAACCTCCCAGGAGCTGTCTGGGGAATTTAGGCACCTACTTTAAGATTTGAGACTGCCACTTCCCCTAGGCATAAGTGTGTATGCATTAGGCTCATCTGCATGTAAAGTAGTCACACTGCATGTGGCTTTTGGTTGCCTCATTATCCAGCATGACATGTTTAAGCAGAAACACAGAACAGCTGCAGAAGATGCAGAAGCGAAAAAGAGATAGGGAAGCTTGAAGGAGAAGGGGAGCTGACAGTGACTGGAGTGACATGAGTGATTGAAACAGGCTGCTACCGGCTGTGGAAGAAGAGTGGCAACTCATGTTATTTGTTAAAGACACTGATTTGCTGGCATAGTGAAAACTCATTCACTAATACCAATCTTTGGTGTTGAATTTCCTTTTTAATTTTTTTTCTTTGCTTTTCCATGTTCTACCTATATTAAATGTAAAAGCTTCACATCTATGTAATTATGCTTTGATTCATCTCACCTCTCAGCAATGATTAAGTTCATAAATTATAGAGAGACCCTCAGGCAACCAGGTTCCCAAATTAGATGCCTCAGCTGAATTAGTTATGATGAATCAGAGCTAAAATGATCCACATTTAGCAATCACCAAATATCAGTGCCTGTACCGACTGGCTTCAAAGTGACTTACAGGTACAATAAGGGTAAGGAAGTATTGGATGAATTGAAGTAAAGATAAAAGATATTTTTGCTGCTATTAAAATTTTAAGTAAGATAGTATGCCTCCTCACCTATAAAAACGAGAAAATCTGAGTCTTAGAGTTCTGAAAGTTTGTATTGAAATGGATAGATGGAATACTAAGGATGAACCTGATTGCTTCTGTTCTCTGTTTTTCCAAGGTGTCTGTCCAGCAACATGATTTAAAAATTACCATGTTATATTTTATAGAGCTGAAGTATTGACAAAAGCTGGGAGTTATAAATGAGAATTTCCAATTGAATTTAAAAATGTAATAACTTAGCTTGTCTTTTTCCTGAAATAAAATAAGAAATAGCTTATCTTTCTTTTAGGGATCTTTCAATCCACTTTCTCACCTCTCTGAGGATCACTCTGAAAGTCACTCTAAGCTGCTTCAGTCACTGTAAGTAAAAGCTGAAATATTTTCCTAACATAGTACACTAAATAATATCCTTTCCTTTCAGGAGAAATATTCATCAATTACAAAAGACATGTGAAGATGCTGAATGTCCTTCAAATTTCTATTCCTACAGGAGTGCTCAACACCCTAAGGTAGCAGGCCAAGACACAGGAACAACAGCCGTACCGTGTGCTCAGTTTTACTGATATTCACAAATGATAAACCTAGAAGAAATCAAAACACATAAATTAAGAACAAATTACACAGCAAGCACAGCTAGGGCACTTAGGCAGATAAGGACATAAAGAAACGGTAACAAGTAATTTAGAACTTCTAGAAACTCTCCTTTGTGATGGATCATAAATTACTCCCTTCACAGGGTTGATGATTCAGCCACATTCTTTTTAATTAAGTATTTTACACAAAGCTCAAATTCAGAATTTTTCTTATTTCTTCTTTAATTTGGAAAGACTCACCCTCATCTAAAAGTACATATTATAATTTCATTGGATTCTGAGTTGAAAAGCATGTTGAAAAGTTTCTTTTTTAAAATTGTCATTATGTGCCATATGGCTTTTTCTTAAAAAGCAGTCCAAAAGAAGAACCAAATGTTATTTTTAAATTCACAATATTTTTTGGTTGAGCAAAAGGAAAACTTCCTGAATTAATCTGAATAGCTTTCCTGCAACTAAAGATTTGATATTTTCCTCCTGTGCCACACTGTGAAAAACACTGTGAGGAAGTCAACACGCAGGGTAATATTCAGTTCCTTTTTGTAGGATCGTCCCAAACGTCCAAGGTTACCCAGGTGATCAACGTGTCTAAAGTCATTGCAGTAATGGCAAAATTGAAGTGATTGGTTTGGTTGCCCACAGGTCAGATATCTAGTGCTATTTGATGTCTCTACAGCATCCCCACTTTTTGTGGCCTCTCATGGGTCCTGTGTCATATGTGCCTGCCCGCCCACACGAATGTCTCAGATACCACAGGACATACCAAATAATACTAGATGGGGTACTAGTCTTACTTCAGCAAACCAAAAGCTAGCCTAGGTCAAGATGGGCCTTTCTCCAGATCCCAGTGACTCCATTCACCACTGGTTTATTCAGTTGCCCACATATAGGTATCTATCCTACCTGGCTGTCACCTGCTAATCCATAAGGCCACAGATCTCTTCTAGGTCTTGTGTCCTATCAGACAGCTCTACATGGGCATCTCAGATGGGTGTCTCCAGGGCACCTCAGTGGTTTTTGATGGATAACTGAGTCAATCATGCAGCAGTCGTGCCAGAATAACTTTGAGATCCTTTTTGAAGTTGTGCTACAGCTCTTTGCTTCATTATTATTCACAGAGTTAAACGCAGCAGGTATCAATATTCTAGTCCGTAAGCCACCACAGGAACAAGACCGTAATCATAAGTCAGAGTGTTGTTTTGAAATATGGATGGAGACATGCTCTGCTGCTACATAAACCTTGACCAGCGAGGAAAACTGTTGTTATTTTGATCAGAGAGGACATTAACCGTGATAGATATGCTACTGCCAGTGTAATGGTACCACCTGCCTGCCTGTCAAAATGATTGTCTGATTCACATTTCCATCTCAGAACATGCCGTGCAGGAACAAAGAATGTAAGACAAAGTGCCACCTCCCCCAAAATCTAACTGGGCTAGAATTAACCAGAACAAAGTGATCTAAGTAATCATTCATTTTTTCCAGAAATCTTGCTGACAGAATGACAGGCATTTTATTTCATGGGACAGACAATATATAATCCAAAAAAGAGTTTTTAAAGTTCAAATTCTTGTGGGAAAAAATGCCACTTGGCTTGGACCCAGATAAGAGCCAAACCAAATCTCAGCCTAATCCTCTAATAAAATCTGAAATTCTTGTCAAAAAGAATCTCCCCTGTGTCTTCCTGGAAGTGAGACAAAGAATACAGCGGGTTCTCTAACCGCAGCGACAAGAGGGATAATTTCACAAGGTCTCTTCAGTGAGCTGGGAATAGTGGAGGCAGGAGCATCTACTAGGTTCCTTCGAAATACAGGAATCCCAGATTAGGTATCAAACGTCTGCTCTAGGACCAAAACTCTGCAGTTTACAATTTGGGATTTAATCTTTTCCTGTAACTGACATGAGCGCTCTAATGGTCTTATCAATACAGCCACAGTGATAACACCGTTTGTGTTGGTCAATAAGGCCCGGGCAGATGCTAAACACATGTTGTCACATCTGTCAGAGGTTTCCTGCAGTTTTGTTTCTGGTACTCTTCACAAATGCAGAAGTTGTTACTTGTCTCCTCAGTTGGGGCTTTCAAATTCAGGCTTTCCTTTCCCATCTTACCAGATTGAGATGTTCTTTATAAACTATACTTGGAATCCTTAGATACATTTTCTTACAGACCTGCTATTTTTCTCCTTTCATCACAGTCATTCCAAAGGGATATGACAACCCAAGTGCCTTTTTTCTAAGCAGATCCGCTAACTTTGGAATTTTGTTCTTTTCCTTTTTGGTTCAACTGTGATGTTTCCCTTTTCTATAACACGCTCAGAACATATCACCTGTACTCTGCCTCGCCATTGCTGTGAACCAGTTCGAGGTCATGCCAGCTGCATCATATGAACAGAACAGGTTTTGGTTTTCATGTTACTAGAGCGTCATTGACAGGATTTCAGTTCCTGACACACTTCTAATATTTCACACGCCTCTCCATAAAATATCACCTGTGCAGATAATGCGTCAGATCCCTTGAAACGCTATTGCCTGACAGGAGGGCTGCTACACTGCGGTGCAAGGATGCCAGTACCTGCTCTGGGTGCCTACTGCAAAGAGCTCTCTGAGTATCACACGTTTCTGTTAAGAGTTTTTCCTTCTGTCGAGTGGCTGTAGTTGGCTTTGACAACGTCAGGAGTTTCTCCTCCTGTTTGGATCACAGCTAATCAAATAACCTGTTCCCGTGGCTTCTTTTCTTTTTCCATTATAGCCAAACGTGTAAAATAATGAAGTTCTGTCACTGTTCTTGGCCTTACTGGGTTTGCTAATCCTCCAGCACATGCACTCCTGGCACTGAATGTGTAGACTGAAGGTCCATTGGGATGCTGCAGAATGAAGCCCTGCTTTCAGATGCTTCAGGAAATGCTTACTGAATACAGTCAGTAAACAAAGTGTCCTTTCATGGCTCTGTCACCATAAGGATTTTTATCAAGTTGAATGCTTTTAAGGCTCTCATTGCCAGTACTGGTTTTGCTTGCATGCACGGAATATTACACAAACCTTTTCCTTTTACCAGTATTTAATATCACACTTCCCTGCTGCGTGGAGTGTATGTCCTGTCCAGACAGCAAGTCCCATTGACTCACGCCATGTCACAGACGGAAGAAGGGCTGTATTTCTCCATTATTTCGTTTTCAGGGTTCATTTCAATTGTTATTGGCATTTCCTTGGGATCTGTTGGGAGAGTTACATGTGCCCATTGCTGTCCTGTTATTGTTTTTATTACAGCAGAAGTCAATATTCTGTATAATGTTTCTGCTTACAGGTGTCCCTGGTTGCCCTCCTCGTACCTCTACACCCTGTGCTTTCTCCTTGGCACGTGACGTGGGCCAAGTGGGTTGCCCCATAGCACTCCATACGAACAATTTCCAGTGCTCCTTATCTTTCTTGCACACTTCATCTGCCCCTGACTATACCCTTCTCCTTCAGTTCTGTGCTCCTCTGTCACACTCGCGGTGGGAGGGAGGAAGCTACCTGCACACTAAACGTCCCTCTGTCTCATCACATGCATGACCAGTCCCAGTAGGTGTCTTTGGTTCCTACGCTCCATTTATGCTGGTAAATATAACTGCCTGGCCTAACTAGTTCACAGGGGACAAAAAAATGAGGCAGCATGGAGAGCTACTTACACTCGCGTCTTGGACCTCTTCATTTTACCAATGCAGATATAACCTGAATGTTTGATGTGGTCTGGTTATTAAAACTAATATTTCCTAAAGTTAAATTTTCTGATATATTTTAGCCTATTTTTCTAAAGATTTCTGCTCTGTGAGGCTCCCTCTACAGTCAGCAGACAGCAAGAAACCCTGCAGGACAAGAGTTGTGTGGAAGAGGAGAGATGCTTCTCTCCACTGACTCCAAAGGAGACTCAGCTACAGTGAGGAGGTCTGATGCCTGACCCAGATGCCTGAATCTATAAAATTAGATTAAAAAAAAATAATAAATTAAAAAAAATCATCTTAGTGCTTTGGGTGGCCGATGGAGGAAGGCCCAGGTCCTCACCTGCAAACACAGGCTCCTCAGTGGCTTGTACTTCCAGTTGTACAGGCCACTGCTGAGTCACTCACTTCTGCAGCTTCTGCTGCTGGGCAGCTAGCACCTATGGCTTGTGAAAACTCCAAAAAAGTGACAAAATATTGTTTCCCTCAGCCTACTAGACTGTCTGTATGTTTGTCCGTCCTTCCAAAGGAAGGGAGGTCTGCATTGTCTACAGCAGGTGCTTCCAGTAATTCAAACCCAAAAGATCTTCAGTGACCTTGTCTTTCCTCAGCTGGCCCACAGCTACCTCCCACCACTTTGGGTTTCTCATCAAAAGCTTGCAGGTCAATCTTACCTTGAACAATGGAGGGGAATTCTCACTTCCCCAAGGAAAAAGCTGAGAGAATTATACATTTGGCTTCTTGTCTCATTTCTTTCTTTCTTCTTCTGATTCTCATAGCAGAAGCTGTTCTTTATCTCTGCCTGTTCTGGGCTTATTAGCGCTTTCAGTTCCGTGACTCTTTTGTTAGTCAGAGGGCCCTGTGGCCAAGGTTTATAATAATAAAACTTTAAATCACACTGCTGTAAGCAGCTGAGCTTAGCACCCCTGGAAAGAGACAAAAACCTGTGCAAGTCACTTCTTGTGCCTCCCTTAATGGATATTGCATCGGTTGTGGAATGGCATAATTACGAAGGGAGTTCAGGCCATATGTGTATCTCTGCGACACCAGCTTCCAGCAAAAAGCTCGATGCGATGAACAGTCGTAGGATCATTCTGACTGAATATAGTCCGGATTTTTCCATAACGCAGCTTCTTTTAGACCTATCACTTAAGAAAAGGCTTGTTTGTGTAATTCAAAATTAGATAACTACGGAAAGCCCTATGCCGTGCAATTTATTCACAGATCATAACATTTACATATTTTACAGATACCTGGAAATGATCAAGATTCTAAATATAAACAGTGGAATGTTTCAACATATGAGGAACTTCTCCCACATGCATGTATGCAAAATAAAAGAAGGGATAATTAAGGGGGTGGAAGATCCATATAAAAATGTCCAAAGCCATCGCAGGGTGTTTCTTTTTCGCATTAATTCCACTGGTAGACAAATCTTTGCAAAAATAGATGAAATGTTTCACTATTTTAAACAGAGAAAGGAAACATGCTCCTAATTTTGTTCCCTCATTTCTAGATAGTATCACATCACTTCTGTTTCTGCCCTTCACACTTCTTTTTTCTGGCTGAAGCAGAATAAATAAGTGTTTGCTTACTTGGGAGTTACTGTAGCCCTAAGCTTAGGAAGCAGAAGTAGAATACCTCACTCGTGTTCACCACAATTGGGAACTGAGTTAAGAAACAGTGAAGTGATTATATTTTAGACATGAATAAAAGCCGTATATATTCATAGAGAAGATAGAACGTGTGCTGTAAATACATCTTAATTTTCTGTCATAAAGCATCCCTTTTTCCTTCACAGTATGTCACCGCTACCTGCCAGTAATGACAGTCCCTGAGCTGAGGCAAAGGGCTTTAGGAGTGTCACACTTTCACATTTGATGCCAGACAGGATATATACTCAAATGTCTCTTGCATCTCTAAATAATTAAAATTTCAGTCTTGATGAGAAGCCTCTAGATGAGGCTTATTTTTTCCTTCTGATTTTGGTCTGTCAGTCTAGAATTGCTCCGAAATATTTATATTTGCTTATTCTCTGACATGAATGTAAGACATCAAAAAGATGTAAAAGCTATATAGCAAAAGATAAAAGCAGTTGTTTAGAATTATACTGAGAAGAAAGTAAAAAAGGCAATGCATGTGGCAAATCAGATTCATGTAGTGATTTCCCATCAATAAAATTATTACGTTACGCTTTCAAATTCTTTTAGTTTGTTTTAATCCATATTTCTGAGGGATAGCCTGGATTCGGGTGCTGGGATCTTGACATAACTGGCTCCTTCCATGGCTCTCGGCTACTTATCCAAGTACTCCAGCCCATGGAGTTGCCATCTGATCATAGAATCATATAATTGTCTAGGTTGGAAGGGACCTTTAAGATCATCTAGTCCAACCATCAACCTAACTGATAAAAACCATCACTAAACTGTGTCTCTAAGCACTATGTCAACTCGGCTTTTGAATACCTCCAGGGACGGTGCCTCAACCACTTCCCTGGGCAGCCCATTCCAATGCTTAATAACCCTTTCAGTATAAAAATTTTTCCTAATATCCAATCTGAACGTCCCCTGGTGCAACTTGAGGCCATTTCCTCTTGTCCTATCGCTTGTTACTTGGGAGAAGAGACTGACCCCTGCCTCTCTACAGCCTCCATTCAGGTAGTTGTAGAGAGCGATAAGGTTTCCCCTCAGCCTCCTTTTCTCCTTTTTTTTAAGGTCTGTTGAAAGCCTTGTTCTGCACCACAGCTCAGTGCGACTAAAATCCAAGTTGCACAGCTTGCTCTGCACATGTTCTTCCACCAGTAATTGGGGATGGATATTTATACAGAGCCGAGGAAACCAGTCTGAAATGAACACATGCCCCAGCTCGGTTTGTCACTTTGCTGGAGAATATGATGTTCTTTCCGTACTACGTGAGGTTCCTGCAGGTGGTTTCTGTTTCAGACTCACTGCCGCACTTCTAGTCAGGAGACCAGATCTCTGTGGAGTCACGAGCCCACCCATACCATGCACTAACTGTGTTTCTATAGTAACTTCTTACAACTTTTTCACATCTTGCTGTGTAACAGATGGGAACACGTGGTATGTGAGCAGGCTGTGTGACACTAGACAATATTGAGGAGCTGCTTCTAACATAAAATTGGTATCAGAGTACTATAGAAAAATTAAAATGCAAAAATTGTAACAAAATAATGCAAGAAATGAAACAGAGAAATGGTCGGGAGAAAGAAAAGAGAGGAAAGACCATTTCAATGCCATTTGTTTCAAATCTTATTGGTGTGAACCTTCTAGCCTCCATCATCACAGTGTTTTCATGTGTCAGCACATTTCAAAAAACTGCCTTTCAGACATCAGAAGTAGAGAGTCACGTTCGCAGAGATGTTGCTGTTGCCAATTGATATTGTTTTTAATAGCATTCACTGATGCCATCTGCTGGATTCCTATCTTTGTCATTGAAATCCTCTCCTTGTTCCAGGTGGACGTTCCAGGAAATGCCATGTAAGAGTGTGATTTCTTTTGTTAAAGATTCATTTTAAACCAAACCAATTCTGCCAGAGAAAATCTAGCTAACTGAGGGTGAAGAGTACGTAGTGCCCAAAATGTTTGCCTTTTTCTCTGTTCAGAAGTTGAGCTTTAAAGCACATACATAAAATTTTCAATCCATGTATGTAGGTGAGAACCAGAATGAGCTATCGAGTGAAGAGCTACAGCAGAAGACTGTGAACACCATGAAGAGCTATCCAGTAGAAGACCTGTAGCTCTGCTACAGCTGCAAAATGCCATGGTAATACATGTGAAAAGGTCCCTTAGTTTGATTATATTGGGGATACCAAACTTTACCAGGAGGGTCTTTAAGCAGCCCAGACACCACGTTTATATGCACAGGGTGTCCTCAGGAGGCTACAGCCTCCCCTTGCTCCCCCAGGGCAGCACACACTGTCCCCTGAGTGCCTGTGGAGGGGCTGTACCTGCAATCGCATAGCTAGCTGGCCACCACTGCGGCGGTGATATGGTAATAAAGGCATCCTCCTCTTCCTTTATAATTCTAGAAAATTAGTACCTCGTGTGTGTAGAAAATTGGGTAAATGATTCTCCATAATACAAAAGGCATTAAATAAATGTAGCAAATTGACACTGGTTTTATCGTAAAACCTATTTAGCCTCATTGGAAGCACTGAATTTCATTTGCAAAACCAGGAGAGACGTGATTACATGTAGGTTGTTAAAAATAAAACACAGCCATCGTGAGGGTGTTCAGAACATGTACGACTGTAGCTGGCACAGGATTCACGATGGTGAGGCTCTACACAGCCCAGCTCACAGCCCTCTTTTAGCTTTTGTAAGGCATTTTGAAACCTACTGACGAAAACTGACATATAAAAAGTAGGTAAGGGATTTGAATTTATAAAAAATAAATATCTCTGAAGAGAGATGGACTTCAGCTTATGTTTAGTGCTTTTATTAAATTCCAGTCAATAGAGCGAAAGACACTATGTAGTGAAAAGCTCTTTTTTCCCCCCTTCTCATGAAAAGTCACGGTGAACTCAATGAAAAACGTAACGAGAAATGTTAAATTCAAACCCCTTTCTTGTAAAAATAACACTATGTTAGCATTCTGGAAAAAATTATATACAGTGACATAAAATAAAATAAATGACATAAAGTAAAAATTACATAAGGACATGCTTGCTTCTGCATTCTGCATTCTGCAACAGCATACAAAGTGCCTTACTGTTTTTCCTAGACACTGTCCCTTACTGGAAAATCAAATTTGTTCTGCCAATACATAGTGCCTGAAACCCCTTTCTCTATACTCTCACAACTAGTTTCTTTAAGAAGTTAAAACAGCCACTCGACAGTCATTGAAAGAGGACAATTTTCAAAAATCTGAAAAAACTTTAGTCACTTCAGTGATGCGGACAGACAATTACTTCACCCATAGCTCTTCATTTATGCTTGAGTTTAAAAAAAAAAAAAAAAGCAACGAACTCCTGAGGACAGGACTAACTTTTATTTACTAATCTACAAGTGGTTGTTTCTCAGCAAGACAATAGAAACAGGACCCACCTGCCTTACAGCTGTATTAATCAATTTGAGATTCATATGTAGACCCTTTTTGGCTGTTACCATCTCTGTACTCATCTTCCTGGAAAATAAAATCAGAACTGTTGCATCCATCAGGGGAGGTTTGTATTGCAGACTGAAACACAAGCAGACAGCGCACCAAGGCTAAGAACAGCAATACTTTTCTACTACTCATCCCCCCTTCCCCAGAGAGTCAGTGTATCTGTACTTGCTAGATATAGTCTTCATCTAATATATATAGATTAAGGAAAAAGACCTTTGTCTCATTTGGTCTGTACTATCAATTTCGGGGTATATCCTTGTGGAGAAGTGTTTCTCCCAGGGATGTAAGTCCTTGGTGGGAGAAGGCCAGAAGATTCGATGCAACATGTAAAACTATATTAATCTTTTAAGATTTAAGTAATACATGAGCTCTACAGAGTGGTGAATGTCTCTTTGTGCACGTAAAGTCACTACTCAGAACTGCAAGACCCGAGCAGTGTTATTACAATATTTTTAAGGTACGAAAAGTCAAGTGAAACTTCCTGTGTAAGCAACAGAGCCCAGACCGAAATAAAAATTAAATAATGAAGCTCTCAGAAAGACCCTTGAAAGCAGTCAATTCAGTTTTCATTGCATCAGGTTTTATGAAGCATAGGCATTCCGGCAGCGTGGGTAAGCACATGCTTGGGGGAGCATTCATGGGACTGAGGCACTTGCAAGGAAGAACAATTCCCCGTTATTAGTTATGTTTTCATAACCACCTTAGCTATATTTTGACTTTATTGCATATGAGCTGCCTACCTGCTATAAATAGAAGAATCAAGCTCTTAGAGAAAGAGTAAAGCAAAACTTTCAGCAAGCCTTTACCTTTTATTTTCTTTAAGATTTACTAAAGAAAGCTCCAGAAAGTGTTTTAGAAGCTCTAGTTCATAGATCATTCTGAAGCATTATCAAACAAATGGAGTTCAGAGCAACAATGAAGATCCAGAAAGGGAGGAACAACCCCAAGTACACGGGCACATCACTGAAAATAGAGAGGAGCCTAAAGAGTTAACATATCTCAGCTGAGATGATGAGACTGAATATGTGCTTCGGGCCCACCCAGACTGTGAAATACGATGGATTTATTTGAACCACCACGAAGGCAGGAAGTCATGTCCAATAATAAGGTCATTGTACCGTGGCAATGAGCCCAACTGTGAGGTTTTGACCCAAGTATTCACAAAGTACACACTTCAGCATGGGATTCTGTCTGAAGAAATCTACATTTCCTTTCAGGTATCAGAAGATCCTCTCAGTCAATGACCCAGTGGACCTACTTTCCAGTACTGAACAACCCACTGGGTGCCCTAATTTGATAGACACTGTCCTATTGGCTGGAAGGCTCCTGGGTTCAACAAGTGCCTGGTGGTGGCAGAGCAGCAGTCCAGGGGCAGAGAAGTTACAGCAGCTTGCTGGTTCCTATCCATGGTTTCTCTGCTCATAGTTGTGGAGGTGAAGGAGGTTCTGACAGCTGCAGGGGCAATAGAACTACCTCTGCTCAGACACAGCAGGACTTTGGATACACCCCAGGCTATTCTGATGGATGAGGATGCCAGGGAAGGAGCAAAGCAGCCCCACTGTTGATACCACAGAAGGGGTGGTCACATGCTGGGGCAAAATTCAGAGGGCAGGACCCCAGCGAGGCTGCTCTCCCACCTAAAATACACGTGCTCTAGAGAGTCCTAGAGAGGAAATTTCCTCCCCTGCACCTCCTCCTGACATACCAACTGCTGCACCTCTCTGCTATCCATGGGTTTCTGCCCAACTGCATTGCACTGGCTAAACAGGGGGAATGGAAAGGGAAATTGGTCTTGGATACACTCAAGATCAATGTGAAGCTGACTGACCTGTGGATCCCTGGATCCTCTCTCTTGACTTTCTGGAATATAGGAGTGACATGTTCTTTCTTCCAGTCCTCAGGAATGTCCCCTCATATGACCTTACACAGTTTCTTAGCATATAAAATATTAGGGGGGGTGGGGGTGGTAAAAAAGCTTTGTGGGATTTTTTTCCCCTCTATTGAATATAATTCTTTATGAACATTTTCATAGCTATTTGCCTAAGTTTTAATAATAATTATATATATTTATATAAATGAATAAGATCAGAACAAATAGCCATGTCTCAACAAATATTGCTCGTATAATCACCCACCGTGAAGAACTAAATGGAGAGTTACATTTATACTGTGTTAAACATCTTTACTCATTTTTTACAGGGTTCTGTTTAACAGGCAAATAGGAAAAAACTTAACAGTTGGTTTTACAACATAACTTTTTGACAGAGCAGTGATGAATAAAATCATTTCTTGTCCCTCAGAGCTAGTATGTGATCAATGACAAATGAAACACAGGGGCAGGAAACTGAAGGCAAATAGTAAAAATCCCAAGTGCAGTTCATTTGTCTGCAATGCAGGGAAGTTTTTTGAGGTTATTATGAGCCTGATGGCAGCAGAGACCATTCCCCTGTAGCTTTTATCAGTGAATGGCTGATCCACAAACGCTGCAGCCTTGGAAATCCTAACAGGAGATACTCTAACTCAGAGCTAGATCTTTTAAATGATAATATTTTATATTATCTCCCTGCTCAAAAGAAAAGATAAAATAGATCAGACAGGATTGGCTGCAGTGCTACTAAACTATGTCCAGAAGATGATGTATTTTAAAACAGGGATTTTAAAACTCTTGCAAAAACCCATTTTATTCAGGATTTTCAATGTTTAGTGTTTTACAATAAGTATGTGCCCCTAGGATAGTTATAAAATGCTGTGCATTATTCATTGTTTGTCCAGGATAAAAACACTTAGTTTTCCTACTCTGAACAAAGGTTGTTCAGGAGACACACTCTAACATCAACAAAGGTCCCCTCAGGACAACACATGAATAATGGAGCAGAAAGTAAAGTTAGTCACCTTTCTGTCTGCATAAATCTATAAAAAGTATTTCAGTATGATAGATGATGGGGATAGTGGACTGAATGTTGAACTACGTCTCTGCATTCAAGCACACAGATGCCTTAAATAAATTATGTATCAAAAGAGAGCCTCTTAATTCTAAAAAAAAGGCTGCAGCAAAACACATTCATGGCTTAGGCTGCCTTCTCCTATTATTCTACTGTTTAGAAATCAATAATATCAATAGTTTCTGAAAGGTCAAACAGGATGACGTGTTCATTGGTATGAGTAGTATTTCAGTGTTATCTGTTCTGCAGCCTAAAAATGTAAGAAAAGCAAAACACTGAAATACCCATTGCACATAAGGTAAAATGTTGCAATGCTGGTTGTGCACACTAGTTGAAAATTCATTTTTAATCTAATGTTTTTGTTTAGGATTTGACTCTCACTAATAAAAGCAAAGGTGCAAATAGTGCAAATATCTCCTACATGACATCCTTCCTTCATTGAAAAGCATAGCAAATCCTAAAAACATTTTTGGAATTTTGCCTGCACCTAAAGACAGAGCTTCAGGGGTTGCAACCTGCCCTGCACTTTCTGAAGCACGGCATAATTGATGCTTTTTCATCACCTTATTGCAAGACAAGACAGAAAATTTAAGTCAGAGTTTAATGTGAAGAAGGAAGACGCTCCCTTCTTTCAAGGTTAGGTTGTGATTTTTTTTTTTATGCTCCCTGCCTTTTGCTGTCTTTTCTTCATCTGCACTTTATCCCTGTATTATTTTTCAGCTCTGTTTTGCGTTCACTGATAATAACATCGTGTAACTGAATGAAATGCTGCTTTTCAGAACCTGACGTTTCAGTTACTTCTGCTTCGCTTCTGCTACCACATGTAAAAAGGGGCAAGAGAATGACAATGGAGGAATTGGAGAGTAAATAATCTCGTTTGTAAAGGTTCACCAAGCAGTACAGCACAAAGGAATTAACAAGATGTTCATGGCAGCACTTTAGCTCCCTAATCACTGCTCTAACGTGGGAGATTTCACTGCAAGGGAAAAGGTATCTCAAGAAAGGAGTTCACTTTTACTAGAGATATTTATGGCCTTCATGATAGCATTGTTAAAAATAACAGCAGTCCTGCTGTTAAGTCCACTTAACAATCAGTGTCTCACACCCCCAGAGACCACACCTCTAAGGCTGTTTCAAGCACCTCCATGTGGACTGCCCTAAGCAAATCTACCATAGGCTCCTTGAGAGGCCCTCTGGCACCAAAAATGTGCCACCAGGGTTTATGGCATCCATAGCAAGTCCCTGCTGACCTTTGGCCCTAACTCATACTTCCCCCATCACACCCTGAGATGCCACCATACAGCTCTAGAGATGGAGCTGCTCCTGCTGCTGCCTCCCAGCATCCTCATTGATCTCAGTCGTCTTCATGGGACAAACCTATGAAACTGAGAGAAGGGAGAGAGAGAGGAGAGCTGGGTGCTTCAAACAGCTCCAGGCAGTGGACAAAGCACCATCTGTCATTCTGCAACACCAGACGCGAGGAGTCATGCCACCAAAATTGATGCCAGTCACAATTTCAGGGTCAGGCACTTCCCAATGCTTTGGGAACAGGGCCGAGGGTTACCTGAGGGCTCCTCGGCAAAAGGGAGAGGCAGGGAATTTGTTAGGGAAGTGGCACAAGCAGTATAACACGACTGCAGACACAGCCTGTAAATGTTTTTATATCAATCAACAGCAGTTGGTCGCACAGCAAGGAGTGCTCACACTGTACCTATTTAAAGGGTAGCAGAGCTGTGACCACAACATGACACCCCTAAGGACCGCCGGGGTCCAAGGTAGCTTTGCTGGCCAGAAAATCCCCAGCCGCCCAAGGTCTGCTTGCTGTTTTGCTTTTCAACACAGGCAGTATTAAAGCATTGGAGGAATTTGGATTATGAACAACATCAAGAGAGGAGATGAAACTAAGCTGTATGCAGGCAATGATTTCAAAAATAGCACACATAGATGGACCAATATAAAATTTACATGCAAAAGAGTTATTGAACGCTGCACTTACCAGTATCTATTGTGATGGCAAAAAACATTAATGCCATAAATCTTAGAAATCACCTATATATAATCATTCAGAATCCAATACTCTTTTCACCCTAACAGCCACTGAGGGCATTATGTCAGGGTAAAGTGCTCTTTGCCAGCCCGTGCAAATGTTTTCTGACATTTCTTTCTATTAAAAAATATTATTCAAAGGGAGGAGTCCTTCAGCTTCACTTCTGGATGTCAGGTGATCCTTGATGAGATATAATTCCCCAGATGAACAGGTTGAAGTGGGACCAGGACTCTTCACCTGTGAGCGTCTTTGAGATGTCCAAAAGGGATAGAGACTCAAAAGAGTGGCTTTGATGGCACAAGGCAGAAGTGTTTTAATTGAAATACCTGTGGTGTTTCTGTTACCATTTCCTCTCCTTGAATCAATTGTGCACCTTGGGTAAGAAAATAGTGAAATAAGGAATCGTCCTTCTGTTGCTGACTACCAAAGAGGGCCCTCAAGTCTCTAAAATCATCTGCACTCAGCATGAGAGAAATGCTGTCCGAGCACTGGAATATCCAAACACAGACCCTGAGATCACACGTTGAACAAATCTCCATTGCTTCCTACCTACAGAAGAGTTTGCAATCTTGTCGAGGGGTGTAAAACTCCTCTGGTCTGATATTCTGGGGGTCTTTTAATAACACTCGTGTAAATCAGCTTTGGGCACATAGAGAAGATGGCAAAGAATTGGGGTCTGCTGCCCGAGACGTTCAGCTCCATCTCTCCAATTGCTGGATTTACTGGAATGATGTTACTGATCCTTCTTCATGCACCCATAACAGGGCGAGACCACCTCACCAGCGTAGGGCTGCAGCAGATGGGCTGTGCCATTAGAAAAACGTGTCCTGGAGGAATAGCTTTGGCCAAGTGTCTTCCCGCATCCCTTCTCGGTGCTGAAAAACCAGCATTGCTGCACGGGAGGGGTCAGGAGTCACCAACCAGGGGTGGGGGGAAGCGTGGTGCCACTTTCAGTGGCTGACAATATTTAAATCAGCTTGAACAGGTCATGAGGCCACAGGCAGAGGCTTGGGGAACGCTCTTTGGAGCTGCACTATCACAAGTTTCAGAAGTGTCATTATTTGCGTTACTGTTTTCAAGTAATGGAGAGAGGAGGGCCAAAGGCCTCTCTTCCCCACAAACCAATGCCAGCACATATCTTAAAAAGCATGAAGATATATATTTGATATGCAATTACTAAAAACCACTTTTCTCCTACGTGTTACTCTTCATCTGTAGACCTGAAAGCCATTAATAATGACTCTTTTAATTCAAAACCTATTTTTTTATTCAAGTATTCCTCTGCTATATCACAATTAAAGCTGAGTATTCATACAAGATCCCTGGAAACAGACTGAAAAATGTTTTCTTTCCTCTTGTTACTGTGGTGAAATCCAAATAGTAAACAAGCAGCCACATAAGTAAGGTTCCTTTTGGTATTAATATTTTAAAATTATATTAGTAACACAATAAGCAGGAAGTTTTTATAAAAGTATGAGGCTTTATTGACAATGCCTGTTTGAAAGCAGATATGTATTATAGTATGTACTGTTCATCAATATTTATAATTACATTTTCTAATGAAGAGTCTGCTAACGTCCTCCAAAATATATACTCCTCAGCTTCTACTTGAATTCACGGTTCAGCTCAGAAGCCATAAAATAAAATTATTGAAAGATTTAAGACAAGTTTCAAAAAGTATATTGGCTTCCTTTCGAAACAGCCCAGAAAGCTGCATCTTATGACATTTTTATGTGCTAATTTAGTAAGTATATGGCAGCTTTTGGTCTTTCTTAGATTACATTCAACTTTTGAAAAATCGTGGAATTATTTGTGAAGCCACCATGAGAAAGCAGTTCATTTCCTCCTAATTTATTAAATTAATTAAATTTATTAAATGATTCATCAGGGTAATTTTAAAATTTTTTTTCCCGAACTCATGTCCTCAGTCAGATGGGTGGGCAGACCAAGTTCTTTAGAAAACTGGACTCAGAACTGTGTGAGGACAGTTTATGAGCCAGCATCTCAAGGGAATATTTCTCATGGTTTTAGAAAGAATAACTCAAGAAGAAATAAAATGGAAAAAAAAATATTTGTGTCATTATTAGCATTTCCACAAATACTTAAACTATAAATATGCTTGAAGTTATAGTGTCCCCAGTAAACAGTTTATAATCTATAAATAAATCGTAAAATCTATCTATAAATCATAAAAGGACTTTTAATCTTGGTATTTTGGGATATAAAAAAAACTCTGACACTGGTAAATTTAGCTATCTAGGGTTCTGCTTTGAACTATCTAGACTTTCTGGCACCACTGATTGAAATCCCCTTAGAATTGACTCATCTGTGATTTTCCTGAGAGCGCTAAATTGAGCATATTTACATTTGGACCTTTTAGACCCAAACCTTGCTCTCAGGACACATAAATTCCCAGATTTTTATAATACCAAGACCCTCAAACCACACAGGAAATGTATTTGCCTAAGTTTCTCCTGCAATTAGGAAGATTTTGAATAACACAGAGCAGTATATCTCTTAATTACTGATCTGCTCAAAGCATCACACCTATTTCACAGGTTTTCAGTGCCCAGAAATACTTTGTTGCATGACATGTTTATGTGCTGCCTTCAGTTTAAAAAGCAAGTCTGTTGTGTACAGGAAACGTACATTCATATTTTCAGTCTGAGCTCTGAAATATCCTTTCAGTTGGTCAAAATGCTAGTCTTGGCTTTTTGGTGGCAAAAAGCTGAACCAATCGCACCAAAAAAGTTACATTAGGCAACAAGGCTGGCACCGGGCAATCTATATGGAAGCCAAGTAACAGGTAAATGCAAACCAACTGGGCCAGAAAGAGGCCAAACACTCAGGCTGGCACAGGAATCAGTATCTCATGACTTTGTTAATCCAGCAGTGACCATATGAAATCTGATTAAATATACACCTTAACCGGCTTCTTTAGGGGATGCAGTTCTGCACAGATTCTGCACAGAACTGCTCATGCAACCCCTTGGCCCAGCAGGTATTTTGGCCATGAGATCTACAGAGCTAAGGGTAAGAGTGATACCCCCATTTCCAAGTACTCTCCCAGTTGTGAATTCTGGTTGTGGTTATACAAGCAGCTGACTTTTTATCATGATTTACCAAAATGGAATGCCTTGCTCTTGTTGCTTCCCCACTCTTCTTTCGCTGCCCTGCTACAATGCCCATCTACGTGGCCCCCCCTTTTTTCTATTAGCTCTGGCATTTGACCTTTTCAGGAGCCAATTCAAATTCTTAACCCACAAAAAAGATTTATTTTTTTGAGGGACTAGTTTTCTATCAGGCTGGTGAATTAAATGAGCTCCTGCAGGATTCAGTCAGTACCAAAGCTGGCATAAGTTAAGTAACAGAAATGTGCACCAGGAGCTTGGAGAGGAGAAAAATGAGGGACAAGAGAGAGCCATGTTCCTTTTGGTAGGAGCAAACCATTAGATCAATTAGTCCTGAACGTAAAACCAAGTGTTAGTCTTCAGTGAATTCTGCTTTTTAATCCTTTGAGACAGGGACTAGATGCACTTGCAAACACCTTTGATGGCTCTACTGCAATCAGGCACCTCAGGATACCCCAAAATTGGTTCCAAATTTCTACTTGAAATGGAACATGATATTGATGCCATGATAAATATCTTGTCAAATGGATTTCAATACAAGGGGGTATAAAACAGCCAGATCTTGAAAGAATACCAAAACACAAAATCAATGGAACAAAAATTGTAATAATATAATTATTTCAGACAGCAGAAGCATATGCTCTTATCACTAAGACAGAGGGCATAAACTTGGATTAAAATTATATGGTTCCATAGAAAGATTTTCAGACTTTCAGTACTGTATAAATTTTTGTATTAGTTCTGCAATTGCTCATGTTGCTGAATATCTGAAATGATGATTCTGAAATTGCTTAAATGACTCTGAATTTCCAGTCAGACAAATTAAATCTTAACCTGGATTTAAATATTCTTAAGGTCTTAGCTCTGGACAAAAAACCCAAATTAAATAAAATTTATTGTGTTAAAGATTCAGACCCTTCCCCTCCCACACTTATTTTCATCAAGTAGACAGACATTTAACTAATAGTCACTTAAAAAGAGGAAGACAGCGATGGAACCTCTATATGCTGCTGAGGAAACTATCACTAAAATCAAACCCAAAATGAGCATTAGGACTTCTAAAATCTGAAAATCTGTAGCAGGGGAATTCTGCCAAGCAAGTCCTTGCCAGAAAGGGGGAAAGTCAGCTGTCTGAAACATAGGTGTCTACTGCCATTTGAGAAGCCTAGGTATGGCCTCTGCGAGACCAGGCATCTCCACAGGTCCCCACCTGTATCTGCCAACCCCACAGAGATGTCTTAGCTGCCCCAGGGCTTCTCAAAGGGCACCAGACGTCTGTGGTGAAGCAGCTGAATCCCACCCAGAGTGTCTACCATGCAATTAAGGACAACTTAAAATTCTTCTTTAAGGAGGCTCTGGAATGAAAAAGGTAACTATTGTTAAGTATTCATTTTATCCCATAAACAAAACATGTTTAAACGAAGCTGCTCTACCTCCTTGTTTAAAAAATAACTCATCACTTTTAATCTATCTATCTAAACACACTGAGGAGTTTTTAGGTTTGTATTTTCTGTCAATAGCCCTAAAAACTATGACTTCTATGACAAAGATTGTATTGCATAAGAAAAGAGAGCCACTGATAATAACTAGTTTCAGTTTAGGATGGTGACACACAATAAGCATTTATGTGAAATGAGCGTGAGCAACACAGAGCACGAGATTATTACAGCCCTGTGCATCGTCTGGTGAGTCCAGGTATAGGATTAAATGACATCAGAAAGGCAGCCCAGAAGCTTCTGCCACACGGGTGGGTCTGAAGGAAGAAGAAATGGGAACTTGTGACAATTTCTAAGTCTAAAGGTCCAGGAAGCGTGCACAGTCCTGCCTATCTTTACCTGTTCATAAAGGTTAAAACGCTGCCTGATGATTTGTCCTGCTTCACCCTTGCACTTAAAAATCACTAGCACACACTCAGCAAAGGCGAGATTCACTGCTGTTTTATACTGAAAGGTATTGTGTAAGGAGATAATTCCTTTAAACCAGAGGGATGTAGAGGAACAGGAGGCAGTAGGACAGAGGGAGCTGTAGAATTAATTTTCCACCCACATAAGCGAGAAAGAAAAAGGCTACAGCAGTTGCTGAAACAGATCGTATTAGGCCTTCACCTTCCTTCCAGCCCAGAGGACTCCAGAGTGTGAGGAGGACCTGGTGCTACAGCACACCATCAGCATGGCTGGAGAAAAAGGCTGAAAATACACAGGGCTGTGCCTGTGCTTGTGTATGTGCCCATGCCTGTGATACGTGCAACCACCATATTTCAAAGAAATCTGGGTCTAGAACCTGAATCTGGATCTGCCCGCTTTACCCGATCTTTCCAACCTTCACCTGTTTGTCCAACTGATTTATTGGGATAAGCGTTTTGTCCTGAGGTGAAGAGCTTCTCCTGCTTATTGCTTCACCCCTTAGTATATTGGCAAAGCAGTTTCATCGTTCATAATAAATAGAAAAAAACATGTAAGCAAAAGGACAGTTGCTTAAGCCACCTGGATTGTAAGCCCAGACATGAAAGCAGGGTCTCATTACTTCTATTTTCTTTCTAAAATTTCTAGAAATGTGATGATGTTTCAGGCAGCAAAGGGAACTAGTTTTACATGAGCAGCACACAGCTACAGTTACCTTCTTGGCCACTCTTCCTCAAGTAGCCCACGCCTCAGTCTTTTATTTTCTACTAACATCACTAATTCCTTAAAGAAGGTCTTGCCTCCTACGTCAGAGAAATTCAGTTTCCACAGATGTAACACCTATGAAAACCAATCAGTACGTGCTGTGAAATGTAAGTGCGAAAGGTCTCTTATTTGCTATTTGAGTCATTACACAGTAATATCCAGGCAGCCCTCGCACCACTGAGCCAGCAGAACATTTGATATGAGACATAACAACAGTAAGAGAGAGCGGCTATTTCTAGGAGTTTCAAAGAACCCATGTGTTAACACACACCAGGCTGATTAGCACTCCTGATGGAGTCTCCAGGTGAGCATGAGAAGTCTTAGTTCTAAAATTAGAGTCTCTGCTGTCTCCAAAGTCTTAAGTAAAAACACACGGTGTATATGTGTCATTATCTCAGTCATGGTGCTACACACAAACCCAAGCAAGAAGAATAAAGTTAAGACCCCCGTATGTCTTGTTCAAGGCACAGCAATGTCAGGGACCAGCGCAGATCAGGGAAGCAGCACACAGACGAAGCTGGTGTAGTCCATGTAGTTAACAAGGAACTTCTTCTGCCTTATCCTTCATGAAGTGTTCCAATGTGGGGAATACAATTTCAGTGCTTGGTCTAGTATTGCAGTTCCTGTTAAACAACTATAATTACTTCATTAAGGCTTATTTCCCAATCAGTTATAACCCTACTCACAATTGCTCTGAATCTAATCAGGCTATTAGAGATGTTGCTTTTGGAAAGTGTCATAAAACATTGCCTTTTGCACCCCCTTTCCACTGGCAAAAAGGACAAAGAAAGCCACAGAGAGCTGCACTGCATGTTTCAGTCCTTTAGCGGGGACAAACGGTTACGGTTTTATTTATTTAGACTTTAGCAACCAATTTTTACCTCTTGGTTCCCCTGCCAGAAAAACCACTATAATTAGACACAAGTGCATGGCAAGCAGAGTTTGTGGAAGGCATCTGAAGAAGAGTGAACACAAGTACCTCAATGCAGCCCCTCCCTCCATGAACTGATGAAGGTCAATAGAAAAATGCATTTCCTCCCTTACTCTTCAAAAGATGAATCTCCGTGTGGCATGTTTTGCAGGTGGCGTTTTGAAGTCATCAGACATACTGCCCCCTCCTCACTTCTGCCAGACACCAAAGTCAGCTCCACTATCACCTCCCACTCAAGCCCACCTAACGGAACCTGGCAGAGGTCAGTTCACAAATCTGATGAATTAGTAGTTGTCAAAGTCCTGCCTGAAATCTCACTGATGGACTAAGACACTTCTGGACTAAAGACTCTGACAAGGAAATGCAATTTTTTAAAAGGTAAGATCCATGCCAGTCACTGGAAATAACTGAGACTGTAATTAAGAATGTCATGTCCATGCATTTCCATGATCCAGGCCTTCGGTGACTGGAAACAGAATTTTCTTGATCTTCCTAAATTAAAACAAATAGGCAAGCTCTGCCTAATATAAAATGATGTAATATTAGATATTTACTTAAATATTTATTTAAAAATAGCTCTCAATGTCAGGAGAGAAAGGAAGTGCCAGCTTGTAGCAGTAAGTTCCTCTTTTATCTCTCTGCTAATGTAGCATTTGTCAACATAGGAAAAGGAGTTTGCAAAGTCACGTATTTGACAGAACTTGTCACAACTGAGCAAAAAGAGCTGACCTTTGAGTGTTACCAAAGCGTAAGTAAATGGAATGCAACAGCTGAAGAGGGCTCATACTCTGTATATACTTTGAAAAAGCAGGGAAGTCAAGCAGAAAGGCGGTTAATGCCTTCCCACTGCCATCACATCAAATCATTTGAATGGGGTAATTTTGAATTTTTCTGAATGCTTCCCTTGTCCTTCATTGTTGGTAGGCCATGAGCTGAAGAAGTGGGAAGAAGCAGAAAAGTTGTGGACTTCAAGCCACATCAGCTGCTGTTGTGAGAGTTGCTCTCTCTTCCAAAAGGTACTGTAACAATATTCTGCACTTAGGTGTGCCAAAATGCCCAAACTAGAAAAACTATTTGTTATTAATTTCACACATCACTCTCTTTTTGTCAGTGTACAAAATTCCTTCCCATTAAAAGTTGTGCTACAAAATTTCTGTGACGCAGGGCTTCCAAATACCTGTTAAGTCATCAAAACAGTAATTTTTAAAGCCAGAGATAAAATGTTAAAAAATCCCCAGCTTCCTACTCTAAAATACACTAAGCTTTATGGAGAGCTTCCAAACAAGTTGTGTGATCTTTAAAAGTGTGCAGGCCACTTTATTAAATGACAGCCCAGCTCCCAGCCCTTCAGCCAGCACGCACACCTTGTGAGTAATCATTTCAGGCTGGAAATTCAACCTTCACTATCCTTGTAAGAGCATAGGTATTCTAATTTGCTTGCAAGGGACTTAAGTATCATTACTTACCATTATGAAGAGCTGCCACTGTCATTAGACAAATAATAGAAAATAAGGCCAGAAGAGTTCAGATACTCCATTCCCTTTCCTCTTACGTGCAGTGACCTTTCTTGCACAGATTCTAGTTCAGCGTTTCCTCCACATCTGCTTCTTGCCTTTACAGTGTCCTTCAGCTTTCCACTTTGTACTCTTTTGTCCTGGTCCCCACATTCAGCCACCCAACAATTTTTCCCAGTATCTCCCCATAACACGTTCTTCTCTACCTTCCTTCCTTGTTTCTCCATCAACACATTTTTATTCCTTTTCTTCCAATGTATACTCTTTTTCTCAGCCCACCTTCATGCTCCCTATCATTCCAATATCTTTCCAAACCAGCCTCCTGTTCCCCTCAGTTTCAGTGCCCTCTTTCCTCACTTCTAACACTCTTCCTGCTCTTCAACAGTCTTTCCCTGAATTTCATTCACTTTCTTTCATGAAGTGTATACACCAGCACCCTATAGCCCTTCCTCGCTACACACTCCTTTTAACATCACATTCCTGTTCATTCACCTTTTCTCCTTCAGCTTAGATTGCTCTTGCCTCCTAGCAGCTTGTTTTAGCAAGGTTTTGATCCACAGTTTAACAAATTACTGAATACATTATCTGATAGCTGAAATTGCTCTTAAATTATAACATTTTTAATGTGTTCATAAAAAGAGCTGATGATGTTCTATGGGCATGATGGCTAAAAAACAACAGCCCTGGATGATGCCTGTGTGCATTTGAGGAACAAGATTTCCTAATTAAGTGAACAATGAAAATCACGGTACCTGAAATCAGATCATCCTAAGCCCATCTGAAATCATTCTAACACAGAAAAATGAGCTAAACTCATGAACACACAGCTATATCCTTCTGAAATATTTTAAAACATTCTCAGTGTGAAAATCTCATGGCAGAAGGGTGCTTGAGTGACACAAAGTTAATGATGGTCCTTTCCCAGTCACTGTCTAACACACCACAATTTAACAGTCAACTTTTGTGTTTGAATTTGTCAAATATGGGACACAGGGAACATAGGACATAGTGGGTTTCAGTCTCTTTTTATAAAGTCAAGTATTTCAAAGAGTAATAAATAAAGCATTATGTTGGCATAGTCCCCTCCTTCCACAGGTGGGACAGAGTTGCCTTTGACAGGAAGCCACTGGTTCTTAAAAATGATTTCTACAAACATTAGGAAAACAGATTAACCTGTGGCTTTAAGAGTAATCCCGGTTAAACGTAATTACAAACCTAGCTGCCCTGAGGACAAGGGGGCTCACTTAGTCCTTTCTAAGTCACAATTTCCCCTCTGCTCCTCTTTTTTCCCCAAAGGGCAGTAATTTTCTCCCTGCATGCACAATCACAATCAGTCCCGTGGTGGCTCAGCTGCCTTGGTTAGCGAGCATACTCCAGGGAATCACCCAAGATTTAACTTCTAGCCCACACTACTCACTCTTGGAGATGAATATTGTGTGTATAACCTTTAAATTCTTGGATCCCAGTAGCTTTTGAAAGTTGCATGCATAGAGATTCAATTGGGGTTCTCACACAACCTTACAACACCCCTACAAACTTCCAAGAGCTTAGTCTCAACCGACAATATGGCACAGCTTGCAAAGACACCTTAGGTGCTAGAGGTAATGACAACACTTTTCCTGTATCTCCTCAGAATACCCTTCCATTTCAGCTAATTATACCTTCATTAATTAACTGTTATAAAGGTCAGAGTCTAAAATGAAGACACTGATTTTTCTTGTAAAATAATCCCTAAGACACAGGAACCACTGACTTCCCAGGCAGAGCGCAGGGATGCAAGGAGCAACATCATAAATCTGGTTAATCTGGAAAAAGCAAACCCACAGTTAAGGGGAATACCAGTTCTCGGGTGTAAGAAACTATCATGCAGAACGTCAAAGGTGAGATTTCAGGGAAGGCTGAAGCACTGAATGAGCTGAAGGTCTGGAAAACACTGTCTCTTTCCTCCTCACTATGAACATACGAACTTTGAACATATGATCCTCACAGGAAATATACGATAAGGTTTTAATTACTCTGCTATCGACCCAAGATATTTAAGAGCTTGCATCACAGAACACTGAGCAGCACCAAAATGCAGGTGGAGGTCTATTACCCCACTCTCCCCTAATGGGTCTGTGCTGCCTGGCAGTAAATCGCAGCACAGATGGTGTATGGACGACATAAAGCCTACAATACCTACTTTTTCATCAGCCTGTGACACCCTGTTAGATATATCCTTCTTGGATAAATAATTCCCATTCATATTTACTCTCTGGGATTCAAGAGTTTTAATTTCAAAACTAATTGCTATGAGTTATACAAATATGTATTTTATGTCACACAATAATTTAGTTGCCACAGAGGTGTCTAACTGTAGTATAGCATATGGTTTATAATGGATGACAAACTAACATGAGTCATACATGGTCTGGTTTCAGCCTGGAATCAATCTTAAGGATTTGGGGTTTATGTGGTTATTTTGTTGCTCTCTCCTTTTGTCTGCCAGCACGCGTCCCCACCAAATTTTGAAGCCTTCTCCAGTTTGACAGGTGGAGAACTGGGATACAAGTCTCAAAGACACTATATTCTTTGAAATTTCAGGAGAATTCAGAGAGAAGTAGAAGAGACACCTCAATTAGTCTCTCCGCTAATTAATGTCGCCACTAATTTCACAGTTTTTCTTGAGCCTCTTATTAATTTGGAAAGATTAATGATGTGTCTCTTGACTGGTGGCTCTGCACATGGATGCCAGCCCAGCATACGCCCAGGAGGAAAAAACTACAGGTGACTTTGGCAGGAGGGAGAGATGCAGAAGACTCAGAGGAAAGATATGGGGAGAAAGTACATCCACCCCCTCAAAACCAGGCTTCACCAGCTATGCTGTTGAAGAAACAGTGAGCTTCTCGTAGGAAAAAAAAAGACACCAAGCTGCTTTTACAAGCCTATCTTCCAAAAACTGAGTAGAAGTTGATACATATCGTAGCATCTTGCAGCTGCCAAACTTTTTATTTCCCAAACCAACACATTCATCCTTGTAAGAACAACCTTCTCACAACTCGCCCGTATTCCCCAGTATTTTAAAAAAATAATCTAGAGAAACGTGAACGGGCTTAACTCTTTCCTGGGTGACTCCTTTGATACATACTGTCACCTGGCAAGTTACCTGGCATGGCAGACAAACCCCCACCCATCTTTCACCACCCTGCTGTCAGGTACTGCATGTTTCCCTGAAAAATCTCCCGGTTTATGCCCTTTGATATTCTCTATTTCTCCGTTTTGCGCGCCGAGCATCTTCCCTCCCGAGGGGGGTTATCCCACCCGGGGACACTCGCTGCCTGCCCTCACGGGGAGGGGGACCGGGATCGCCTAACACAGCCCCGACACCCTTCCCAAGCGCTCATCCTCGCAGAGGGCACCCTCTGCTTGCAGAGCAGCCAGGCTCCCCAGCCCCACAGCCAGGCCTGCCCTTGCCCGACAGCCGGGCACCGCAGCCCCACAGCCGGGCCTGCCCCCACCCTGCCAACCCCTCCCCACAGAGCGGCGCGGTGCCGGTGGGCTCTCCCGGGGCTGCCTGGCTTTCCCGCCGCGAGGCCCGGGGCGCCGTCTCCCTGAGGGGCAGGAGGCAGCCGTGCCCGCCTCACGGCCGCCACGGCAACAGCCCGCCGCTCCCCCTCCCTTCGCCTCCCGGGGCGTCCCGGCGGGGAGGAGCCGCCCGCCCCGCCCCACGCAGAGACCTCCGGGCGGGGCGGCGGGATTTCGCCGCGGACTGGGGCTGCCCGGAGCCGCCCTTCCCCTCCCTCCGTCCCCCCGCTGCGGCGGCGGGACCCAGGTGAGAGCGGGGCGGTGCCAGGCGCCGCTGAGGGCGGGCCCGGCCGGCCGTGGCGGCGGCGGCTGCCGATCGGGAAGGAGGGGTCGGGCGGAGGGAGGCCGGGCTCAACTTGACAGGAGGGAGGGAGCGAGGGAAGGAGGCGCCGGTGGCTGAGCTCGCCGGGCGCGGGTGAGTGAGCGGGCGGGCGGGCGTGGGGAGGGGAGGGGAGGGGAGGGGAGCGGGCGGCCGAGGCGCGGCGCGTCCCCGGCGGGTGGCGGGCGGCTGGAGCGGGGAGGCGGCGCTCGGTTAACGAGGAGAGGCGGGGACACCGGGCGATCCCCGGCTCCGCTCTGGGGGGCTTGTGGCGTCGGCGTCTTGTCCCTGGCGGCCCGGAAGAAAGTTTCGGGGATGCCGGTGGGGGTGGGCGGGGTTCCCCCTTCCCCTCAGCCCCCCGCCCGCCGCCCCTTCTCCTCTCCCACAGATCCCGGTCGCCAACCGGCGGGAGCCCGGCCCCGCCGCCGCCGCCTTCGCTCCACGCCCGATCGTGAGACAAAGCCGCCGCCCCACCTGCCGCCCCGGCCCCTCTCCCCGCCGCGGGGCCGCCTGAGGCGGCGGGGCCGGCGGCCCTGTCAGGGACGGGCCTGCGGAGGGACAGCGGCCCGCCGAGCGCCGGGCAAACTTATTTATAGACGTGCCGCCCGTCTCCGTGCTTCTTAAAAATAGCACAGCCCTTATTTAAGGAGTGGGAAAGAAAGTGGTGCTGGAGGCCTCGTGTTGTGGGTGTTTTTTGTAAAAAAAGCCATTTTTTACAGGAAAAAAAACCCTGTGCGTTGGTGGTATAGGCAACAGTGGGATGGGTGAGATCCACAGGTACACACAGGATGCTTTTACTGTATCTTCGTTAAGGTCATCCCTTAAGCACGTGAACAAACGTGCTCGTGGCTTTGTCCTCCACAGCGTGTCTTCAGCGTGAGGCGCAAGGTCTGATGTCCCTGCACAGCTGATTCATTCGTACAGGGTGACTCGAGCTTTTGTTGATCGGTCATTTTCCTGCTTTTCTCTCCTGTCACTTCTCTCTGGAACGCCTGCAACATGTGGGTGATGCAGGCTGAGGCAGTGATAACAGGCTGCAAGGATCAGTACTCTTCGTTATTTTGCAAATTAATCTTTTGCTTTTGTTTTAGCTACTGTATCTCAGCTGATTCTGGTGACAGAGCTACCATAAAATAAACTGGCCTTATTGCACCGAATGTAGGATCTAGTTGTGTTTGCTCACAAAGGAGAATTATGATTTTTATTTTAACACCACTACAAATATATGAGAGATATTAAGTGTAAATGAAAAAGGAAAAGTATATCTCCAATAGGGAAAGGAATTTAAGAAAAAAGCATCGACTCAGAGAGTATTTTACATTGGAAAGGACCTCTGCATGTCATCTAGTCCCACTGAAAGCGGGTCCTGTTGAATAAGATTGCTCAGATCTTGTCCGGGTGAGTTTTGAGCATCTCCAAGGATGGAGATTCCACAGTCCCTGTGGTTGTGGTAGTGCCACTGTCTGACCACCTTTGTGGTGAATATTTTTTTTTCTCTTTCTTTCATCTAATGGCAATTTCCTGTGTCACAATTTGTTTGTGTTTCCTCTTGTCCTGCCACTGTGCACCACACACCCATTCATGGGTGGTCATAGTTATGTGCATCTGTAATTCTAGAGGCTAGTAGAAACCAGGCTAGTGTTTTGGACCAAGGGGCTGATTTTCTCATGATATCGTTCTAAGTATAATTGCTAGACTTCATTCTCATAAACTGGAAATTTATTCTTCCCAAGTATTTGCTTAACATTTCCTATTTATTTGAATGTGGTTAATAGCAGATGAGCCTATTAATTCAAAATGCATGAACACCTTATGAAGACTATATTTTGTGTTGCTTTTTCATCAAATAAACGTCTCAAATAATTTACCCACCTCTGTTTGTCCATTGGCCTTGTGTTCCTTAACCTAAATTTGAGGCAGTTTTCTCCCAACTTTGCTAGAGTCCTTTCACCATTAACAGTGTCATATAGTCTCTTGGAATGACAAAGAGTCTGCTCATTTTAATAGAAGGCAAGCTTTTTGGCTTTAATCTTGAAATAGATTTTCCTTGGGAAGGGATGTGCCTTGAACAATACAGTACAACCTGTCATTACTGGGAAGTTGCCTTTGTACTATGTAGGCATTGTTTAATGCTCTGGAGAAGCCTTGGCTGATATTTATGATGCTTGTTGGTGTGGTAGATAATGTGGCCACCTTCATCCATTCAGCAGGGGGAAAAAAATGGGTTTAGACTGTGGAGAATAAAAATCTGCATGTTTTCCAACATGACACATGACTGCCAAAATTATTTGTTTCTTAATTTGTGTAAATTCTTGGATGTCACTGATAATATTTCAAAAGCAGGAGAATATATTTGTAATGTGATTCATAGTATGTCACTTCTGGACATGGGTAGAATTTCAAAACATTAGTATGATGCTGCTTAATAGCAAATGCTTCTGAATAACTCATGGTTTCCATTAGAGCCATATCAAATAATTTATTAGAAGCCGTTTGAATGGCTGGCTGCACAGAATTTGATGATATTTGGAATCATTTGATAAATAATTTAACTTACTTTTCCAGATAGCATCTGCCATTTTATAATGATGGAAACACCTGACAGTTGTGGTCATTGGCTTGTATTAATTGTGGTGAGCTTCCACTCAGGAAGAAATCAAATGTATGGTGGTTTTTGTTGGGTTTTAGTGTTTTATTTAGTCATGTAATGCCTATGTGAGTCTTAGATATTCTTGACATGTTCAAACTTCTTCTGCAGGCTCTCGGAACTCTAGATTATATATTTGAGATTTTAAATTTTACCACAGCTAATACTTTAGGGCTTTGAAGATGATTATTTTCTGTTTAAAAAGTGGACTACTTTGTTTATGTTTTTCCCAGTGTGTATTAATCTGTTAGGACGTCATTATGGTAAAATAAATAAACTAGTGACACATTACATTTTCATGAAATAAAAGTTTTTGAGAGGGTATAAAGGCTTCATTTTATTTGACAGTATCAGAGAATGATTTGTGCAGTTGCTAAAACAGCTTATATTGGACTGTTAAGATCAAAATCTTGGAAGGCGAGATCATCATGTGTCTGCAAGTAGACCAGGGTAGCAGTGATTCATGTAATAAATTTCACTCTGAATTTGGACAAGGACATGAAAGTGGGAAGGCACTTGTTAGATTCATGCGTAGTGTTAGTAAGACTTAGTGTAGTGTCCACAGAAAGGCTGTCATTTACTTTAACATTATTGTTATAGGACAGAATTTCATAATGCAGCTCATTTTCAGTTTTATGGCCTGGATGACTGAATGTTGGATTGGCTGTGCTAAATTAAATGTGGGGTCTGTGACAATGACTAATGCCAGATGCTTCAGAGGAAATTGTAAGAACAAATGTGGGATAATTTGCATCCCACTTTCAAGGTGAATCCAGTGCTTTGTAGTTTGGAATTGGCTTAAAACCCAAATAATGTTTAATAGCCTCTTCAGATGGTCTTATGCATAATTATGATAATTTTGTACATGCTTGTTGCTGATAAAAGTAGCCAGTGTAGATCTATGGTTAATTTGGGAGGCAGATAGTTTAATCAGTTTTTTCTTGCTTGATCGCAGACTGTTTCCAGACTCAGGCCAAATTCACTAAATATTTTCCACTAAATTCAATTTCTACTAAATTTCAAGACATTTGCCCACATCCTTATACTTTGAACCACAGTGGTGACAACACTCATGGCTGTGAAACCTTCCCAGTTTCAGATTCCTTTTCTGTTTGCGTTGAAGCAAGCTGCTTCTCAGAGAATCCTATTATCACCACTTCATAGGATGGTCCTTAGGTGTTTACCTCTCCATTTCTCCCGTGGAATAGAGAAATAGAGACCATGCCCATGCTTACTAGTTAGGTATTTTAATTTTGACTTGGGAAACTCGGGAAGTTTGTGTTCCAATATCTGTCCTAGTAAATGTTCAAGTATTTTATATGTATAATAGCATCAACAAACAACAAAGAAGTCCGAAAGGATCCTAATGTGTTCTTAGTTGAGTCTCCCAAGTAATGGGCTTGACTTAAAAGGAAGGGGACAAAAAGCGTTGGCATAGTACAGTCTATTTCTGAATATTGCTCAATTCCAGTATCAGTATCATTTTGAATGTGGGATGCTTATCATCCTTAGTCTGCTTTGGAATACTGTTAGATTCCTGATGTTGATAGCTTCTGGTAAAAATAACTTGTGTGCTGTGTGAATATGTATTTGTGAATATGTCAAAATAGTATGTGGTAGAATGGTACCAGTCAGTATACCAGTGATGCTAGGCATAGATTTCATTATGGTATTGCTTAGGAATTTTTGCTGGCTTTTTTGAACTTTATAGCCTTTGCATGCAGCCCCATGGAGGTTTTTGAAAGGTTTACAGTTTGCTGGTGAAATTCTGCAGTACCTTCCATGAGCTTCCATCAGGCTTCACACTACATTTGAGTACTTACATGTTTGAACTTGATTGAAATTACACCAAGTGCTGTTCCAAATCAGTGTTCCTTCAACTTCTCTGGGAGGTGGATGGCTTTATGTTGTTTTTTTTTTCCTAGAAAGAAACCCGTGACTTACAAGTATATAGCAAACTGGTCCTGAAAGGAGTGCCGTGGCTCCAGCTCGAGGGTTACTTCTCGTAGACTCAAAATGAATAGGCTGCTGTGCTAATCCCACAGAAACTCCACCAGTTTATGTGATTTGTCGCTAATATTTATCATCAAAACCCATTTTCCACATAACACTTCATATTAGCATCACTCAATCTATTTCTCTATGAGCAGCATCGTTGCTGCAAGCATCTATAGCAGGAGACTGCTATAGATGGCAGTGTCAGGCTGGAGAAGCGATGGGGGAGTTTTTGGTGATTACAGTCACAGGAGGTGAGAACTGAATTTAAAACCTGGATTTCTGTCCCTGGTAATTAAAGTTTTCTTTCTGAGTATAGTCTTAGGAAAAATCATCGCTTCTATTGACTTTTTGTTGTATTATCCATGTCAACCAAGAAATCTCCTTGGATGTTTTAGGCAAATGTCTGAAAACATACAGATAAAAATGTTCACTCTCACACTTAAGACTCAATTCTTGAAAATTTGTACTTTAGGAAAAAAAAAAGAATTCCTTAAAGCCCTCATCAATTTTTTAAGTGAGCTGGAACAAAATGTGATAATACAAATAGTGTTACTAATGCCTGTAAAATATTAGTCCATGCTTCATGGTAGAGCATTTTGTTTTATTTCAGTTGCGTAAGAGCACAGATAATTAGAGTACTTTGAAAGGAGTTTAAATACAAGTGCCAGTCATCCTTGTAACTGCGTGATTGTTAGGATGTGGATTAATTTTACTCTTTGCATCATAGTACGTGGTTTGTCTTGGAGCAGAAATTGCAGTACCTCCAGACCAGGCTGTGATGGTGTACAGACTTGGCATAGAAATCTGCGCCAGAGTACCTCTCCAGAGCGAGACTGGGACTCTTCTGTATCGTACATATCACAGAATCACAGAATTGTCATGGTCGGAAGGGACCTCTGAGATCATCGAGTCCAACCTCAAAAAACCCCCCAAACCAACAACAAAACAAAAAGCACAACATCCCACCACATCACACCCACCCACAAAACAACAATCTTGGGCACTAGACCATACCCTGAAGAGCCATGTCTACACGTTTCTTAAATACCTCCAGGGATGGTGACTCCACCACCTCCCTGGGCAGGCTGTTCCATTACTTGACCACTCTCTCAGGGCACATTATATATATAGGGGAGCAAATACATTTAGCAGTGCTAAAGGATACTGCTGTCTTCTGGAGGTGTATTCTTACTTAGATAGTAATTGATCTTCAAGGATAGGCTCTCTGTACAATAGATCTCTGAAAAAGAATCTTTATCAGAACACGTGGAAGGCTTTATTTGGGAACAGACCACCTGTATTGATTCACTACAGGACTTTCACTGTGATCATCATGTGTGTATCTGACAAGTTGTATAAAAACAACACTGAAATTTTGTTGTTTTTTTTTTTTCCTAGGGATGAAATCAGCTACTAGATACTTTTTATTACTTAATATTTTATTTCAGATGTCTTTACTAAATATCTAATTCAATGCAAAGGAAAACATTTTAATAGATGCTCTTGTTTTTTGGAAAAAAATGCTACATACTGTTGTACTTAGTAAAAAGAAAATACAAACTGATGCTTCCAGAAAGCAAGCTGATTTTCTCTTATGGTAGAAGCAGGCTCACTTGTAACAACCTTACTGCTGCTGGGCCAGAGCATGACTTTAATCTCTGTTGTGCGTGTGATGAAATACCACAAATGATCCTGCAGTTAGTGTAGGCACTGAGGGTGAAATGCCAGACAACAAGTTACATAGCAGTTGTTTTTAATTGTGCTATAATAGTGTAGACTGTTCTTAAGTGGGTAATTCCATACATTGCAGTTTAACAAGTAATTTTAAAGACTTCACAGAATTCATCAATCTCCTTTTTTTCCTTTTTTTTTTTTTCCCCCCAGTGTGATGAGCTTTGAAATGAGTTAGAAGGAAAGCTGTATGCATTAATTTAATCAGAATTTGTTCTGAAATTGCATAATGGATCCTGGTTAGTCTGTAGATGCACTTTCAACTCGGTTATTATTAAAAGAACATCTTCAGTACCTTAAAATTCTACATTTTATATACATAAAAAGTTGTATGTGTTGCTCATTTGAGATGTTTGTAGCAATACAGGTTCTGAGAAAGAGGTTGTTTTGGCTACTAAAAGTTTCACTAGACAGTATTTGTTAGAAGATTTTAATTTAAAGATAGCATAATCTGCATCTTTCATATTATATTTACCTATTTCTTCTGATTAACTGTGATCATCATTAACAGCAAGCCTGTCCTCCTGTGAGGTCTGGAGCTAGTAAAGCTCATTTTCTTATGAATTTTTATGTTGTGGTTCATCTGATGATTATGATCAATGGTTCTGTCTTTAAGGCATGGTAAAGTTTCCCTCCATGTGTGCTCTGCTAATGTGTAATATCATGTGAATCTGTATCCTGGCCTTTATCTTGTTCAGGGCATTTATTTATTGGAGCTGTTGATCAGAAGCTTGTTCTTCACTTGGCCATCTGTCTCCATAAAGCATGTAGTAATTTCACTACCTTTGAGGTCGCTATCCTGTCAAAAATCAGAAGTATCTGCCAAACGGTTGAAAACTATTGGGAGGGAAAGAGAGAGATGTTTGCAGACCTTGTGATCACATAAGCTTCTTAGCTTTAGCAAAGCAGGCCTGAAATCTGTATTTTAATTATTCTGCAGCACTTGGGATTCTGACGTTCTCCTTAAGGAGATATATCTCAAAAAAGAAAATTGTTTGTGTATGAGAAGTTTGAAACATGTGCTGAAACCAGATAATATTTCTTGGAATGCATAGTGTCAACAGGAGACTCCTAAAAATACTGATTTATTTTTAATAAAATACCAGACCCACATTTTTTAAAAATAATTTTTTTCATAAATTTTTGGTTTTCATGGATACTTTGAAAGCAATAGCAGCTACACTTTATTCAGGCAGGACGTTTTGATGAGTGTGTATCTTGCAGCTTAATATCCCGAATATCTTTGCAAGAGTTTGTACAAGGATTGCAGAGTCATGTGTGGGATTGGGGCATCTGTCAGAAAGAACAGCTTTAACATACATAGCAAATATAAAGCTCCTGCTCCTCCTATTAAAAATACTTGTGGAGTCATATACTCCAAACACAGTGTTTGACTCTTGTTTAAGTCTGGATGGTTTTTATGAAATGATCTTTCAGTTGTGGCCTGTTGTGAGCAATCTTGTCTGGAAGTCATATAACAGAAGTCATCTTGAAATTAGTGCATACCATGCAAGTAGGAAATCATCCCATAACAAATGAGAATCAATATCCTATTTCTTATAATTGCAGAAAGAAGAATAGAAAACTGTTTCCTGTCAATAATGATTGTCAATAACTATGTCAACAGTTAAATCTTGCAGCACTCAGAGTGTGCTGTTGGTATTGACTTGCTGTACATTCTTAACACTTTAGTATTACTGTATAAACAGGAGATGAGAAATGAAATCCTGAATAGAGAGATAAAAGGACAAGCAAAGCCTTCAAAAATAAACATAATTTCTAACTTAACAAAAACGGATAGCTTGATGTGAAGGCATTGTAGGGGGTGGGATTTGGATAGAGATGGGGTGAATGAAAAGCATAATAAAGGATGAAGGGAGAGAAATTGCCACTTAAGAAGGAAGAGAAATGAGGGCAGGTAAAGCCTTTTAAAAATCAGCAGTGTCCCAGTTAAGGACAGCATATAACTCTGTGCCTACTAATTTGAATACGTTCTTCAGAAGAGCTTGCGTTATTGTATTTCATGTCAAACTGACTTTTTTAATAGCTTCTTACATTGTGTCAACTGGTTTGTTAGATGTAACTCCTTTGCTCGTCGAAAATCACCTGGGACTGATTCTTCACTGTTCTCAAAGCTTGTCTATTGAGAAGAAATCTGGGCAATCAGTCTTAAAACCAGGTGAGAATTTTGTAGGGGTGATTTCCCCTCTTTAGGGACAACACTGGAAGGTGTAACAAGGACTTTCTGTCACTACGTAGGCTTTGGAAAATCATGCTGCAGTGATATTTCTTCCCCAGTCTAAGCGTGGCAAGCAAATGGACTATGGCTATTTACAGGAGTCTCTTTAGAACACAAGCTGGTGCCCTTTAGAAGACAAATAATTGGTTTATATTGCTTTTGCTGTTCATAAAAGCTTACTAATGTCATCTTGGGAGGTAAAAATACATAATTTGTTTCCATTTTTTGTACACATACAGTATCTTGTATACTAAATGGAAAACTGCCATCATAAAAGGAAGAGAGGACAACTGCCTATATATATTTAGTTCTGAGTCAGATTGAATGCCTCTGAAAGGAGGAGGGAAAGGCTGTTACCCTCAAGGAAGGTGTCATAGAATCATAGAATAGTTTGGGTTGGAAGAGACCTTCAAAGGTCATCTAGTCCAACCTCCCCCTGCATTGAGCAGGGACATCTTCAGCTATATCAGGTTGCTCAGAGCTCCATCCAACCTGACCTTGATCCAACTGGAGCAGCTTCTGAGATGTAATGAAGAGGAGGAAGGGGGGAGAGAGCCCTGCTGCAGTGCAGGCAGAGGTTGGGAGATGGAGAAGTGTGGGTCTGCCTCCAGCAGAAGTCGGTCCTCAATGGCTACTTCTGTACCACTGTGTCTGCAGGTCAGAACCTGGACATGATGCTAAGCTGACTTCAGTCTGGAGCAGCTCTGTCGTAGAGAGATCCAAGGGTGAGATGACCAGTGAGCTGTATGGACAGTTAGGGTTTGGTGCTCAGGCTCGATTCCTGTCCTTCCTTCAGTTCGCTAGTGTGGACATGGCTCAAGAGTAATTGGGAAATAAAAGGTGGTTTTTAGGGAACTGAAGCTGTACAAGCTTATGCAAATACCAATTTGCTAGTGCTGTTATTTAGAAAAAATTGTTCTAAATGATTTATTAGTCCTTGGAGGAGACTATGTGGATATTTTTCTCCCTGCTGAAGCTGCTGAAGATTGGTGGGTTGGAGATAATTATGGTCCAGAGGAAAGACAAGTTCCTGTATAGGCAGAGTTGTGGGCTAGATTTGATTTTGAGCTTTTTCAATAGTGTCAACTGGCAACAAACCAGCTTGGATTCTTGTGTGCAGTTACACTGCTTAAGGTTTCTATTTTTGTGTTTTAATAAAATACAACTTCAGAGACCAATAGCTGGTTTTTTGGAGATTCTTTTCTCCCTCTTCCTCTCTTTAATTAATTTATTTATTTTTAATGGTTTCATATAAAAATGGCCTGGAGAAGCAAGACTTTCATCTGAAGTCTGCACTGGGTTTCAGCTGCAAATGCTAATGCAATTTACACAAATATGAGGCCAAAAGGAACAGTCAAGAGCATGTTCTTAGCTTTGACAGACTGTATAGTGCACTAAGTTCTGTGTAAATACACAAAGTTAATAGGATGACATGATTGGCTTTTGACAGCTTTCCGCTGAATTTTTTGAGTGAATTTACAATTTAAATTTATAAGCATATTTAAAGAGTTGTTTGGGTGTTTTTTATTTGAATGAGTTGTTAATTATAAAAATGGAAAAGATTTTAGTTCCTATGGTCAAAGTTATTAGTTGAGGGAAACACACTGTGGGAAGGGAAGGTTGTGTAGCTGCCTGTTTTCATTGTCTGTAAAGTAATTTTTTTGCTGTCTTTTTCCTAAGGCTACTTTCTTTTATTCTGCCTTGTAAGCCTTGCTGTGGAGTTTTCTTTACCATAATAATTCTGGTTCAGCAATTCACATGCTAATTCACATGCTTTGAGGTATATGATATTATGTTCTCCATCCCTTGGGAGCATCCTTGAGCTGCCTCCAGGACTCTGGAACAATTGGTGAGACATGAAAGTCTGATGATACTCAGGCCACTCAATCCATCTGAGAAACAGCACACATGATGTCTGAAGGAATCTATAATGTTATGACACTGCTTCTCATTTCTGCTACTATTAAAAAGTGAAGGAAAGGAGGATATGGCTGAGCTGTTTTTCTGTTGTTTTTAAAGATTTAAATAAATTGCATATGGTTTTTTTTCCAACCATGAGATCTGGGGAAGAATAGATAGATCCTCAATGTCCACATAAGCCATATTTGAGGATTGCTGTGGCAGGTAGTTCTTTTTACAGCTTGTGGAACTGTGGAATTACTACAGTAGCAGTTTAGTAGGTTAAAATTATAGATTAGCATTTTATTATATCATAAAAACTGTGTTTGGAAATAGTCCAAAAGGCAATTGGTAAACTGCTACCTATTGACAGAGTACTGTTATGCTGCGCTGGGTGAAAAGTTAACACCAGTACATCTGAAAAAGAAAAGGTACGCTTGCAGATGACAGGTTACTTTGCTTACTGGAATTTACAGAAGATTCGAAATAAGTTTGTGTTGTGTGAAATTCGTGTTGACATATATTAGGATCTAGTTTTTCAACAAAAGGAATAGAATAAAATAAAATACAATACATGTTCACTGTTGAGACACTACAGTAAATGTTACTCTGTGTTGATTATAAAATAGGCCCTGAAATTATTTTTTTCCTGACCCAACCATATGCATTAGTTGTCAACAAAGACATGAAGATCTCTTCTTAGGTACCATGTGCTGACCAGAAAGAGACCAGAAAGAGAAGTTGGAGGCTGGCAACAATGATAAATAGGCCTTCGAAAACCTTCCATATAAAGCAAGATTGAGAAGATTGGCACTTTTCAGCTTTTTCCACTTAGAATTATATGCAGAATACTAGCCTTATGGGGAAAGGGAATTGTGTGTTCTGTCTGCCCTTTTTGACGGAAGAGTAAAGGCTGTGTAATAAAGTCAAAAAACCTCAACTATGCAAGAAGTTCCTTTTAGATGGTGTGTCATTACTTTATGTAACAAACTGACAAAAATATCTGAGCAATGAGAAGATGCTGATATTTCTACAACAAAAGATGAGATGCTTAATTGTAATATACGTATGCAATATATAGATTACTTTAGTATTTTTTAAGTCCTTTCTGCTATAAATCCTTGTGCTGCAAAATATAAGCGAACTAGATGGAACAACTGAAAAAAACACTTTTCCAATCCAGAATAGTCCACTGACGAATTTCTTGCACCTTCTGTCAAACCATCTGCTATAGGCTAATGAACAGACAGTGCGCTGGATCAGATGAAGCACTCGTATGAGCTATTTTGATAGCTCCCGTGTTCCTTTCAGTGGGAACTCTGTGGCTAATGAAGCTTAGAGTTAAATTTTTGAGTGTGGGGGCGGGCAATGTGTTCTTGCTATGAGCTTCCTCACTGCAGGATGCTGTTGACAGAGAGGGGTGATGAACCCACATTGCTGTTTTCGAAGCATGTTTCAATGTTTTCTTAGAAGCCTTCATTTAACAGAAAAACATCTCAGTAACCTCTGTCATATGCCCATGGGAAGTAATGACTGAGTTGAGAGGAGTGCGGAGTTGTGCCTCTTTTGGGCTGGGGGATCTGTGTAATTCCAAACATCATATATCACTCTGGTGTACAAAGCAAGTATCAGTGCTGGAGCTACAGCCCAGCTAGAACAAATACCAGCTTCATTTGGGATGTCCCTGGGATCTCTGCTTCCAAGGAGGCATCACCATGATCTCTTAAAGAGTTTCTTCCTTCTGCAACTCTGGACGTGATAAATCATTTTCTCTGCTGGTGGTAGATGCAGATGTTATGTTCGGAGCTGTAGACAGACTAGCACAGAAAGTATGTATGTATGTATGTGGAAGTGACTGGTGGTCTGGTGTGTTACCATCAGAGTTATCAGCACTGCTGGTGGCTTTCCGATCTCCAGACCTGCTCATGATCAAAGCAGAAGGATGTCACTGAACACCAGCAGGATGCTCTAAGGACAGAAGAACAGTGATGCAAAGGATGCTCTTCTTGCAGTATGCTACCTCTGTGTTTGCCTGCTAAACCAGTGTTACAAGCAGTTGGACCAAATCTTTGTTGTCCTATCAAGATTCCTTGCTGGAATCTTCTGCTAAATTATGTTTTCTGTCTTTTAGACAATAACCTTTGGCTCATCGTTACTCGCATTTTCCATGTAGATCATAGAATCATAGAGTGGTTTGGGTTTGAAAGGACCTTTAAGATCATCGAGGTCCGACCCTCCTGTAATGGGCAGAGATACCTCGCACTTAGACCACGTTGCTCAAAGCTCCATGAACATTGTGTCGTGTGATCAACAACACAATTCTTTTCTTTTGTCTGTTACTGTTTTTTATAAAGGGTTGTAGAGTGAGCATGCCCAGGTGTTCCTCAACACCACAGTGTGCTTCTTTGCTAGCATGAATTTTGATGGCTTAAATTTTTTTGCTAAATCAACTATGGCCTGTCAATTATGCCACTGCAAGAAAATCCACATGCATTGTGTTAATAACCAAACTTGGGAGCGAATTCACTTTTTGCACAATCTGATATTCAGCCTGTTGTCTCTGATGTTGTTAATGAACTTTCCTGATGTAGTAAGTTGTATGTAGATAGAGCACAAATTCAAAACAAGAGCTATGGGTATTACTCATTGATCAAGCTATTTCAGTCTGTGTTTTCTGCCCTAACATAACTTGAGTGACTTCATGTTTTCAATGTATGTACTTTCAATAAACTGACCAAATTACTCAACTCTCAAAGAAGGCAAGAGCTGTTGCAGCTCATTTGCTGTTCTCATTTGTCTCCTATAGCTGTGCATAAATCCATAGAAGTTAAAAGCAGATTTGGGGACTTCCTGTACTTAACATTACTGGGTTAAGATCTCCATTTCATAACTGAAAAAGCTTCTGACATCTCTGTGTAATACTTATTTTTATTCTTTTATTTGTGGGCATATAAATGAAACCCAGAAATTAAAGTTGCTAATCATAGGCATTCTGGTGACTAACTAGAGTATAATATTGTATAATGCAATTCTGTAGGGAGTCTGCTTAATTTTTACACAAAATATAACCAAATTATCTAAGATTGATCTGTTCAAATATCTTTTTTTTTTTTCCCTCTCTGTCTCTCTGTTTACCAGCTTAGATGCTTTAAAAGCATTTCAGTTTCTTGAAGCATGTCCAAATTCCTTCAGTATTTGTGGGGACACACACACACCAGATTTAAGGGTCTGAAGTAGATTTTCTGTTCCAAGCAAGACCATGTAAAGGGTAACTGTAGTTTCAACTGTGTGAGACCTGTATCTTCCTCAGCTGACACCTGAGGACCAGGATTTGTGGGCAAAAATGCTCGGACACTCGTGTGTAGGCAACTGAATCAAGCCCCTTCTGCCATATTAGTGGCTATAAAACAGTTACAGTATCTCAGAGCTACAAAATCCTATTAATTTCTGAAACAAGTCCTCAGAAATATCTTGAGAAATATTAAGGTCAAAAATTTTATAGCATTAGAGGCTTTTAATGAGACTAGGTGCATCATTAAATGAACTTTTAAGATATTGGCTGCTATACTGTAATTCTTGTAAATTTGCCTGTATCCTCACTGCTGCTGGAAGGGACAATCCCACTCAGCATTAAGCTTTAATAGCATTTTGAGCTGGATCCAGTCTATCATGACAAGTAATCTTTTAGATCAAAAACATCTTAAAATTTGGATTGTAGTCGTATCTACCTTTGAATAGATAGTGTGTCTATTTTTAATTAAGTATGAACTATTTTATTTTGATTTAAATTCCATTTAGTCTTAGCAGTCAGAAGCAGTAGGTACTGCATCCAGTAACCGTCTGGCCTTTTCTTTTTTGTTTTCAGTTTAAAAGATGTGAAAACTGTTTGTATGTTAGCGTGTATGGTGCTGATTGTGGTGGGACAGAAAGGTGGGTGGGTTGTAAATCTAGACTTTTTTTATAAGGATTGAAAATAAATCCACTCTAGCTTGCTTTAATTGACTTCACACTTCTGAATATCAGCTGTAGAATATTGCTGTGCGATTTGAAGAAAAGAATGCTAATAGTGAGTCTTCACCTCATCCTGCTACATACGATTCAGAAAGCTCTATGGATTTTGTTGCTGGTCAGATATGTTAGATGGGCAAGTAACCCTTTCCAGCATAGTCTTGTTTAATATTCATCATAGGAGTTTGACCACTTAAGCAAAGAATTTGTTGAGACTTAGCTGGTGGTCAAAGTGAAAGATAACAAACATAACATTTTTTACATAACAATGTCAAAATACCCAAGTTTGTTCAAGGAAAGATTTTCAAGTAGCAGTTTATTTTATTTGCCGTTACTTTAAATATTTTCTTCTTTAGAGAAGTTTTTCCCATATTTTTTTAATTAACTTGATCTAAGTTTTATGACAAGGCTTAACAATAAGGTCTCATTTCAGGATGCTGATAGTTTTCAGTACTTTCAGCAGAAATATGTTAGTATTTTCAGTTCCTGTGGTTAGGCTTTTATAAAAAAATTCCTGGTAATTTGCTTGTAATTATTAAAGTAATTATTACTTTACCATTATAATTTAATTATGAAGTATAATTTGTGTAGGTAGGCTTATACTGTTCTTCTTTTGGATCAAAGTTAGAATGGAGTCTAAACAATTCAAGTTCTGAATCCTTATTGTCTTAATTTTATGCCATTTTAAAAGTCAATTAATGCAAGATGTATTTTAGTTGTGCCCTATTTATGGATTTGTTCATAGCTTGTAGTTAGGAAAGTGACTGAAGTTTGAGGAAGAAAACTTTCTCCTCTGTGCAGCATCCATTTTATGACTGGTACCAAATGTCGGGAGCAGATGCAGTATCCCCTTTGGTGTGATTAGCTTTGTGCCCTCTGTTTGTCAGGTCAGCTTGACTGGTTGTGGGACCACCTCTTCAAGCTATTGTAGTCAGAGCAAAGGACTGTTTTGTTGTTTGTTTTCCCTTGTTGAAATAGCTGCAACTTTTATTGTGATCTGAGAGTGCTGCACTTCACTGGGGCTGTAGTCTCTGTTTCTGCATGGTGCAAATTGCGTGGTTTATACATGCGGGGTCTGAGCTGGCTCTTGAGGTCATTTGGTGAACGTGCTCTCCAGCGTATTACTGCAGGAATTGAATCAAGAACATAATTTTTGCCTTGTGTGTGGAAGGCGGTCAGGATTGTGCTGTTCCTCGGCAAGCTCTGAGGAGATCACTGAAAATTGGTGACTGCACCAGTCTTTGAGGAGGAGCAAAGAAGCTGAAGCAGGAGGAGTTGCAGAGTGTTCAGCTGAACTGCATTGTAAGTGTAATCCTAGTGCCCTCAGCTCCTGGTGGAGCAGCTTCTGTGCTCTGAAAGAAGTGCAGCGTCCTGAAGGCTGGTAGTTTTATATCTACATATGGAGAATTCTGGTTAATTGCATTTATTGTGAGCGTGTGCATCACTGAGGCTGACTCAGAAAAATAATATGGAGGTATAGTGACCCATCACTGATGGATGGGAGAAAATATTTTAAAAAGTGCAACTATATGCATTTTTCAGTGGTATTTGAGGCTGTGGCTTTCTTAGGCAGGACATTAGGATCATCCCTTACCGGGAGCTCCACGCTTTTCAGTGTTTGAGCCTGACTATCAGGGAGCAGCAGGAGGAGGTTGCTCTGCAAGGGAGACTGTGCTGGCAGCTGAGAGTGACAACAAGGACCATCGTCCCACACTACCCAAACAGGAAGAGCGTAGCAGTTTGGTGACAGTACCCAGGGGCCAGACAGGCTCATGAAGCAGGTCCAAGTTCGAGTCAGCTGGTTGGGGTCAGCAGGACATGTGGCCAGGGGCTTGCGTTACCTTCACCGTGGCCCAGGCAGGGACCAAGGGCAAGACTCTGCAGTTAAGCATCACAGCTCATGACTAAAAGAGGGAAGCCACCAACAAAGTTTTTCATAGCTCTTTCCCACAGAGCTCCTCTCACAGCTCTCTGGCAGCACCGCAGCGGTTCACCTTAAGCACAGCCAGCCGACCCCCAAGGAAGCTGACCCCCCCCACCAGAGCCTTGATGCTGACTGTTGCGTATCATTTCGTTGCCTGGAGGAGGTAGCTTCAGCCAGCTATGCTTTCTTCTCTTGTGTTTGTGCACATACTTGTTGACAGCTGTGAGAATGTGAAAATATTAATAAACTGATCTGATACACTTCACAGTTTACCCTGTTATCTTCATGTATACTGAGCTGGGTGAGAAGAAGGTGGATCCCTGTGGGACGCCACAAGCAAAGATTTTGGAGGAAAGAGCAGCACAAGGAAAGCACTGTGACATGGTCAGCTCTGTCACAGAATGACTGATACCCGCTCAGTACAAGACTGATAAATTTCTACTTTGAAGAGGCAGCAGGAGTCCACTGATGATCATACCAGACCTGATGGGAACACTTACCAAGGCTTGTATAGATCTGTGAAGGACAGTAAGATTTCAGTTAAGCATAAACCACTAGCAGTTTTTCTCACTAGATAATATCCATCCTACTGCAAGACTCTGAAATGTCTGGGCATTTTTGAGTTTTTGTGGTATGATAGCTCCTCCAGAAAAGTGAATTCTGCCTTCTTTCCCTTTTAACTGTGGCAAAGATAATTAATGTTTAAGGGAAATATGCAGTTCATCATCTTAACAAAGAAAAATAAAGGAACAATATTAAGGACTTACTGGGAAGGGCCATGAGCTCACTGTTTCTGTGCTGCTGATATTGCAGTTATCTTTTTACATATTAAAGAAAATCTTAGAAATTGCTGCCAGGATGATAATTAATGATATGCTGAAGAGCACAACTTGAATCAGTGCTGCCTAGAGACCCAGCAGAGATATCACAAGTGGAACACCTTTGTGAAAAAGCAAGTGTAGGAGTGGGGCAAACAGGAAATGTTTGCTGTTCTGCTTCACAAGTTGAGGGAAGGAAGGGTGCAGTGTTAAGGCGTTAAAGGTGTCTCTTCTGCATTAACAAGATACATAAACAGTCCTCACAAACGGGAGGGAAAAGGAAGTATGATTGTGTGATGGAACAGCAAAAGGAAGGTGAGAGAACAGCAAAAGGAGGATGGAGAGTATTGGAGAAACACAGGAAAAAGGGGTGAAAAATAAGTGAATTAAACAGAAGAGAGAAATTAGACAGAAGAAATTCACTGGAAAGGAAAAATAGTTGGGCCAAAAGCTGTTATAAAAAGATGCATTTATTTTGAGATGATGGAAAATGATATGTATAACAATGCTGGAAAACATGAAGGGGGAAGAAAATATTCAAATATAAATTGTATCTTCCCTAAATTGTATAGTACCAAGAAGACTGTTAGCTATGAAGACATTTTTTAATTAAGCTACTTGCTGAAAACAAGTGATCTATTTCTAAAGCTTAATAGTGATTTTAAAATCTATAGTTTTTGAAAGGTGGACCATTTCCCAATTTGTATAAGGGCCATAGGACAGGTATTGCAGGCAGACATTGAATTCCCTTCTGAGTTTTGCTGGTGGTAATTCAAAGCTACATACTTATGCTTAGCAGTAAAAGAAGAGCTAGCTAGTTCTTAGAAAAGTTACCATATCAATATTGCTAAGCAAATGAAAGATTATTGATATCCTGGAAACTGTGTGTTTTATGGTGTAATAAGAGAGACATGGTTCATGTCTACATTAATGGTGTAATAAGTAGAATATCAAGTAATTCAACAGCTAAATCTAATATTAGTTTACAGATTCACTGATTAAGGCTACGAAGTGAAGAATAGTGTTGCCATGGTGAAGTCTATACGATAAAGAACAAGAAGAACGAGCTAGTGAATAATTGATACATGTCTAAGATTAGAAACGATCATTTACAGTGTGCTCTTTGATATTCATGCATTCTTTTTACTTTAAAAAAAAACTCAGAGAAACACATTAGCATAGACTGTGACAGGTTTTTTGCATAAACTTTAAAGCAAAGTACCAAGGGCTTTTGTGTGCAAGAACACACAAATATACAGTTACTGCAGCGCTAAGATTGAGAATTCAGGCATAAGCCAAAAAGTTCAAAAATGGAAGGCTTTGAGCATGCAATGTATTTGGCCAGGCTGCATGTATTAGTTTTTCCTAAAAATGTAACAGAAATATAGAAGAATGTGTGTCATAAGGTTCAGTAAGATAATTGTAACCTTGTTCCTGTGTACTTACCGCATTCTGGTTTTGGCCATATAAAAGAGCTCTTAATTTAATTTTTAAAGCTTTAGTTTAGAAGTAATTAAGTAAGGTGTCCTAGGCTATCTTGAATTAAGGAACAGTATTTACAAGTGTCCTGGTAAAGCTTAAAGACATACTTTTTCAAAATGGGTAAAAATGTGACTGCTGTTGTGAAGGTATCTCCGAGTAAAGTAACGGAAAGCTATTTTCTGGGATAAATACTGTAGACCTGCTGGAGCAAAGAACTGCAGGCATCGTGCCTTTATAAACAGTTTTGCTTAATAAATGTGTCATTTATTTTTATAAATGTATGATGGAAATCAGTGAACATACACAATAGATCCAAATACAGTCCAGCTGCCCTGTAGTGAACTTTACTTGTCATAAATTTCCTTTTTAGTAATCCTGGTAGCAAGAGCAATTTTTCATTATTAATTAGTCCCATTAAAATAAATAAAATACATGCAGTTGGCTCGCATACAATCCTGAGGTGGGGGGTGTAGTTTTTTCTGCTTGCAAGCTGAATTAAATTATTAGGGAAAAATTTTGACTGATACGAAGTGATCTCTGTATACATATTGTGTGCTTAATTTAAAATATTTTTTTTCACTCTCTTAATGCCTCAAGTTTGCAAACCATTTTATAGTAAATGCCCCATTAAAGTAAACATCTCTTTATGTTCTTTAGGGTAAGTTGTTATAACCAGATTATTACCATATACTTAGTACTTAAAAAAGGATAAATTGGAATGAATCAAAACTAATTCAGTAGTTACCGTGATATAGCGATGGTAAATATCAAGGGACAGAATTGAGATGTGCCTTAAAGAAGGATAATATATATCAGCATCAGGTTCAATATTAGTTAATTTACTGCCTAGAATAAGTGGGGAGTAGCATGCAGCACATAACAAGTTCAGATTTATATTACATGATGAGGCACTTGATTTCCTTCATTAATTTCTAAAGCTGCACAGGCTTCCTGTGTTTTTCTTCTGCTTAAAAATAGGCAAACAGCCACTAATGATTATGGATGAATGAAGAATGCAAGCTGGGAGGAAAAGTGGAGGGGTTGCCTTAAACATTGTAGGCGTAGAAGATCACAGAGGCACTATAGGCATGTATAAAAGTGATGGGCATTTTTGTCACTTGGTTTGTAGTATGACTAAATATTCCTGTTTCTCACAGATAGATGTATTTAAATACTGAGTTTTCAGACTTGATTTTTGTTGTCTGTCCCAGAACTGAATCAAATATAAAGCTTGCATCGGTGTTTTATACACTGATGGTTTTATACAGACCAACTATGGTCTGTGTAGAAGAAACTGTATTCAAAACTTGTGTGTTTTTCATACTTGTATTATACGCACATTGCTTTAACAATGGATTGGTACTGAGCAAGACAGAGGCGCTGTGGTGTGTCTGAAGCAGTGATCCATGTGGATGTATTAGGAATACTTTGTGGTGTCCTCTTCAAGATGATCTTGATGTAGTTTTGTGGAACAGTTGCTTTTCTTTGTGCTTTCTTCAGTCAGCATTACATTAGGTATTAGAAAACAGCATTCTTAATTGCAAAAAAGAATAGGATTTTCCAGTACATGGAAAGTCTCAAATATACATGTCATTGGGGAACATGAGCTTGATCACTGTACCTTTGAGAAAAGACTTGTGAAGTTTATTTTTGAGAGAGGGGGGGTTCTAGCTGAGCAGTTAAAACAGAAGTGAAAATGATACTGAGGGAGCTGGGGTTGTTCAGCCTGGAGAAGAAGAGGCTCCGGGGAGACCTAATGGCGGCCTTCCAGTACCTAAGGGGGGCCTACAGGAAGGATGGGGAGAGCCTGTTTACAAACGCCTGCAGTGACAGGATGAGGGGCAATGGGTTCAAACTGAAGAAAAGCAGATTTAGATTGGATATTAGGAATAAGTTCTTTACAATGAGGGTGGTGGAGCACTGGAACAGGTTGCCCCGGGAGGTGGTTGAGGTCCCTTCCCTGGAGACATTAAAGGTGAGGCTCGACGAGGCCCTGGGGAACCTGGTCTAGATGGGGATATTCCTGCTGACTGCGGTGGGGTCGGACTAGATGGCCTTTGGAGGGCCCTTCCGGCCCAGATGATTCTATGATACAGATCAAAAGCTAATAACAGTAAAGAACCTCAAAACTGAAAACTACTTGTCTTTCAGCATGGCCCCATCTTTAATGGGAGTGTTGTCTGGTTCTTGCCTTCCTATCGTCCCTTTGAAACCAAAGTTAGAGGGCTTCATGATACCTCTCTGGATGTTGGACTTGGCACTTTCTTGGGTGCCTCATGGAGCTGGGGTCACGGCGTTGGCAGCAGAGCTGCACTTTCTCTGACCCATCCTGCACTAAGTTGTGGAGCTCTGCTGAGTGCAGCTGGCGTGGGCTGGGTTTTGAGGTCTACTGGTCAGTTAAAATTGTGTTATGAAACTATACACAGCAAAGGAAAGCTGTCTTATTGCATAAGCACTATAGAGACAGTTATTTTTCTTATTTAGCTTTTCAGAAATTTTGAAGTAACATCTTGGAAAATGGGCAACAGCAAAGCCTGTCTGCTTCTGTGCACAGGCCTTCAAAAAAGGCAAAGGAATATATTTTGTCTTTCATAGATTAGTGAAGGGTTAAGCCTGAATTTCAGCTACCTGGTATTTGCTGCTTTTCTGTTATATTTCCATGTAAGTTTGGTTGTTTTCCCCTGTGCCGTATTTTCCATAAGGGTTGCTAAGCATCAGCGAATGAATTCCTTATATGTTTCTATCTGTATTTTCATAGAATCATAGAACGGATAGAGCTTGAAGGGACTTTAAGATCATCGTGTTCCAACCCTCCTGCCATGGGCAGGGACACCATTTTGCATACAGGAGAACATTCAAGTTGTATGCATTTTTTACTATTAGTTTGCATTATTTCTTCATAAGTGGTTTCTTGCATAAAAGCAGATATTGCTGAGTATTGCAGAGCTGCAGATATTCCCAAGTTGCTCTTTCAGTACTTGAAACTATACTACTAGTTTTCCCACCTGTATTTTAATAGGGTGATAGACACTTGTCAGAGGCTTCAGTGTGAGAGACAGATTCAGATCTTCCTCCAAGCACAGTGGAGAAGAATGAATGCATCAAGGGCTCTGAACATTATTCATACTTTTGAGAAAAGGATGTTTAGTCGAGATAGATGTTCATCTTGTGTTGTTAGCTTAAGTTTTGAATAAAGTGTTCTCTGCTTAATTCTGAGGCAGTTCACTGGCAGCACAATTAACAGTGGTGCATTGTACAACAAAAGAAAGCAATACTGATTGTGAGTATAAAGGCACCCTTACAGATACTTTCTGAATTGTTTAGTTTTCCTAAATAATCTTTTAAATAATTTTGCAACTGAAGATCTTTTCTTAATTTGCCCTATTGTTTTGGCAGTCTTAGTGATTTTTACTCAGATTTCGGTTTTGGGATTGTCACACACATGGCAGCTAGAAAGTGCAATGGCTATTAATCAGGACACTGTTATCAAGTTTGGGCACCTGCAGTTTGGTTTTGTGGAGTTTTTTTGGCAACTTTGTTGGTTTTAGAAACTTTGTTTCTAATAGTTGAATTTTTTTCACTTCACATTGGGGTTGGTATTTCTTTTTTGTCTTTCTTTGTATTAAATAAGTTAATAAGCAAGTGGGTGGCAAACTGATTGCTATCCCAAACTAAAAAAAAAAAAACAAACAAAAAGTTATTTACATGTTACTTCTGTTAGTCTTTCTTCTTAATTATTCACTCTGAAGGCCTTTGTGTATAAAGGCATAACAGATGGATAAGGCAATGGTAATTCAAGAGGAGGCCTTGCTTGGTTGTTATTCAGATATTAAAATCAGCTTTTATTTACCTGTAATAAAAATTACTTGAAATAGAAATGGAAAAAAATAATGCTGTACTCAGAATTTGTCTATTAATTACACAAAGGAAATATAAAGTAAAGATATAGCTAATTTAATAACATGAAGTGGGTGTTTTGTTTGTTTTTTTCCTTAAGCTGCTTAGCTGGGGAAAAAAAATTACACAAATGATAACAGGAAAATGTGCATAGATGATGGTAAGAAGCGGCTCTCTGGAAAGTAGATCTCTGTTCTACCAGTTTTGATGCCTGCTTTTCAAATTGTTCTCCCTGCTTGTGCCTGCAAGAAAAGGTGAAAAAGTTCAGGTCTAAGTCTTTTTCAGGATGCTTTGTACAAATTGTGTAAGAGTTTCATCCAGAGTTTATTTATTGAAAGTTGCAGTGTTTGGGTCACTAAAGCTACTTGCATATCTGATTAATCGAAAACAGAGTGTGGAGGGAGATCAGAAAAAGGAAAACTATTTAATGAAATGCCAATTCAGAGATCAAATTTAATTAAACCTCACCAAACAGAAGTAGAAGTTCCTATCTGAAAACTATTGCAGGCAGCCACATTACAAAAGCCTACTAAAATAAATAGCAGGGGGGTTGGCCCCATTTAAAAATCTGAGGGATTTTTTTGTAAAAGGGTTATTTTCCATATTTGTTTTCAAAGGCAAGGGTACCACCACCTCAATTTACCTTCCTTTTAGTCACTCCTTATCTTTTAAGCAGTAAAGTGTTTTCCCCTTCTTACTTTGATTCCCAAAGCAACAGGGCCGTGGTTACGGGATCACTGTCACCAGGATGAAATTGGTTCTGATGCTGGAAAATGAGATCCCTTCATCCTACATCTTGTGTTTGCTCTGTTCAAGTCTTCCCAACGAAAGTTGATGTGAAGTAGAGGGGGGATTGAGGTCTTTTTTGTTTCTTGGGAGATTTTTAAAATCCTTTGTCTCAGGTGTTTGTGCCTTTTAAGATACTGTCTAATTCTGTGCTTTTCACTTTTGAAATCCTGGACAAATACAAGTTATTAAAGACTTATGGGCAGTTTTAAGGTGAAATTTATATAGAACTGTTGTGTTTTTAAAAGTTCTCTTATAAATACCCAGAGACATGAGAGTATAAAACTAGAATGGGATGGCATTTATCAATATTAATTTCCAAAGGTTTCATCAATGTGGACCTCTCCGGAGAGCCTTCATGGAGCTATCAGTGATCATGGTGGGAGGCAATAGTCCACGTACTGCCACCCTGCCAGCAAATGAAGTTGAGCCTGGCCTTCGCTTACCAATTTTTAGTAGCTGAGGTGTTTATTTTCTATCACTTTATCTCCATTTCTACTAGTGAGTGAAGTTAATGTTTTTAGGACCACAGATTAGCAAACTGCCTTTGCTGTTAGTAATCACATCGTGAGGGCATGCAGTTGGTTCGTAAGATGAAAACATTTTGTCACAAATTAGATAAATATTGAAGAAACACATGAACCTATGTGTATTTGGTAAGACAAGGTCTGCCAAGGTGAGCTCTAGGGATTGTATAATAACATGAGAGAATAGTGCCTTCCAAGTACTAGTATGTTTATCAATCTGTTTCAGAGCATGAAAGATGCACGTCAGGCTCTTCATTTAGTAAATGCATTTAGTGCATTTACTTACTGTGTAAAGCCACACAGTGACCCGAAAGGGCTCCCATATAAGAGACCAATATGTTGGGATAAGAGTTGAAGGATAAAGTCTAATATTAGTTGTTTTTGAGAGCAAGAGGGAAAAGCATGAGGACCACAGGTGTAAGTACAGCATGAGCTGTATCGTGCCGCAACACTCACGCTGCCTTTCTGAGCTGTTTGCACCGAGTCAGAGCTGCAGACACCTCCGGCCTGGCCAGCAAAACCAAATGAGAAGTGCAGTTCGTTGGGTAGATGCAGGCGACTGATAGTGCTCCTGCCAGCACCCACACCAAAAGCTTCCCCTTGAGCTGCGCAGCACAAGCTGCTCTGAAGCAAGCATGGATGTTGATGGAACAGCAATACGCTCCATGGGCTGGCTGAGTGCATCCCTGCTGCTGGGGAGGTAATTTCTCCTTTCTGCATTAAATACTTTAAAAAGTGAAAAAATACAAGTTCTATGTGAATATAAATGGATAACTTTCCCAGCTAACCTTATTCTCTCTGTGGCACTTACTCAGTTTCTCAGCAAGTATAGGAAGGGAAAGACTTTCAAATTGGGGAGGGAAGGAAATAATTCAATGGAATAATTTTTATGAACAATGACGTGATACATGGCTAAATAGTTTTTTGGTTTGTTTGTGTTTTTCTTTTCTTATTCATTAATGTTTGAAGTACTGCTTTCCTTGATTCTTTCATGGAATATTTATTTATAAATCTCCAAAGTAATGTATTTTATCTTGTAATTTTGCCTACTCTTAACGAGCACAAACTTAGTAAATGAAATTAATAAAGTTGATTTTATTCCTAAAACTCACTTAACAGTAATTTCAATATTTGCCTTCACTTTTTTTTTCATTTGATATCTCAACATAAAGATACTAATACTGAACCTTTCTCTGTTAGTATTCAAAATATCCAGGTACTGTACCTGCAACTTTTTTTAACAAGAATTTTTTATAACTGAAGATTGTTTCACTACTCATGGTAAGGGAAGTTTAGTGCCAGAATAGCAAAGTATTTACATGATCCTCTGCACGGATTAATGTATTGTCTGCACAAATTATTTCTCTTAATAATTATTATCATATTATGATCTCAGAATTAATTACAACTTTGAGTGGGATATTTTACCTGCCTTTGATTCATTCTTCTGTGTTGTTTGTTACCTTCTTTTCTTAGTAAGTTGCACTTCTGGTGAAGAAAAGCAATATTTTCCCTTGCACTCCTGGTTCCTGCATCTCTTTTCTTTTTTCCCTCACTTCTAGTTGCAAAATATGAGTGGTGCAGTTGCTGTTTTGAACCCCACCCTTAGGGTTGCTAGGCACAGGGACTTCATTGCGTAAGTAACCTGTTACTGAACAGGCTGCTGCAGCCCTAACCAGCCATCTAATGAACTGCCAAGTCTTAAAGGAAATAACTTCAACCATTTACTGTTTGGAACCAGATGGAAAAAACGAAGCGGTAAATTTATTTTAAAATAACAAAACACCTAAAGAGTAAGAAATCTTTGCCAGCAGAAACTAGTGCAAAGCAAGAATATAAATGCCTGAAAATAACTGTCAAAGTAGTAACTCCTGAAAATGGATGATAACATCATGCATTGCAAATGCTTGATTGCTTTTTTTTCAGTTTTGAGGTTTAGGGATGTGGATTCAGTTTGGGTCCATCTCCAGCTTCTGGACTTGTCAGTGAGTGACCTCAAATGAACTGCACAGATTTTGTGAGATTGATTCTGGTTTGTTCTGTGCTATAAATATTTGACTCTAATAATTCAGATGTTGTCATTCAAAATCAAACTGATTTCTCCATCCTTGTTAACTGGTAAAATATACATTACCTGAAGTAGAAGCATCTGTGTAAATATTTGAAATAGGGTAGTAATGCTTTCTGACAAATAACACTACAAAATTTTTTGGCAAAAGTTTGTGTGTATTTCAGCATGTTCTGGAGATTATTATCTGACTAGCAGTTTTTATTAGCACTGTCCTAAAGTCAATAAACACAGGAATATTAGGAGATAATCACATGAAGCTGCATGCGGGAAAGAAGAGAAGCAGAGAGCAGAGCCTTGAAGGGTGGTGACACAGTGGGTATGAATTTCAGGTAAGCAGACAGGGTGCCGTGAAAACAAAACTAAGCAGGTACAAAACCATACAGAGCTTGAAGGTACCAAGCTAAGAGACATCGTTAGGAGCAGGTTTGCAATGGCTGGTGACCTTTCTGAGACTACTTTTTTCCCTGTCGTTAAGCTTAAGGTCGGCTAAGAAGAGCTCTTTTGTTGGTTCTTTGGATTCTGGTCAGTGTTGGCTTTAGGGTTTAGCTGTAAGCAGATAAAGTAGGCAGTTACTGGAACATTTGGCTGGTGGAAGCAGCCAGACAGCTCAGTAAGAACTATTTTGGTCCTGCCTTGCCTTTTCCTGTGACTTTTTTTGAGTGGAGATGGCCAGGCAGCAGGTCTTTGCCTCCTGATGGACAGCCAGGCATAGAATCACACAGAATCACAGAATGATACAGGGTTGGAAGGGAGCTCTGGAGATCATCCAGCCCAATCCCCCCCCCCCCCCCCGAGCAGGTCCACCTTCAGCAGGTTGCACAGGAACGTGTTCAGGTGGGTTTTGAATGTCTCCAGAGACGG
>JAOQGH010000001.1:183296420-183308509 GCA_025769975.1 Gallinago jamesoni | reverse complement strand
GACATTCAAGGTGAGGCTCGACGAGGCCCTGGGCAACCTGGTCTAGTTGGAGGTGTCCCTGTGACTGCAGGGGTGCCGGACTAGATGACTTTTGAAGGTCCCTTCCGGCCCAGATGATTCTATGATTCTATGATTCTATGATATTTCTGCTTAACAATGACGTATAAATAAAGGAGAGAGTTCCAAAAAGAGGCCTGTGGAATTTTTCAAGGTCTCTAGGGGACAAAAAAACCCAAAACCTTTAATACTTTGAAGCCTCAAGAGTTCATTTATGTACATTTCTAGAACAGAAATGTGGAAGATGAGTTGATCATGGTCTACAAATTTTTCTCAAAGCAAGGAATTTCTCAGCCTTATAAAGGCAGGCACCTGGAAATTGAACTACCTCCGTCCAAACCCAGATTTTCTAACAAGATGGAAATACTAAAATTGAAATAGATGAGTTGTAGCATCTTCCTCTACCAAGGAAGTAAGAATATCCCTATTGTTGTGGAACAGGCGCTCCCAAAAGCTACCTTTAACCTTGCCACTGTTCGGCATAGTTACCGGAGGGGCAGAGGTTATTGCGAGCCCTGGATCAACAGCTCTGTCCATTGGCTGTAAAAGAGGTAGAGGAGACTGGGCTCCCAGACTGAAATGAGGTGTTGTGATTTAGTTCCTACGAGTCTGCAATACTTTCCAAAAGCTTATCTTTTGCTAGCAGGCAAAACTCTGCAGCCTTCTGTATACAGTTGGTCCAGATGACCCTCACTTATGCGTACCTCTTGTCTTCTATGTTCCTGTGCTTTATTCTTTCCCATGCAAGCAGATGTGTCCTGCTTGTTATAGTTGAGAAACATATCTGGGAATCTCATTTCTGCTGAAATGGGATCTGAACTTCATCCATTTCTCTGTATGCTCCCAATCTGTGTAGGAACCAAGGGGATCTCAGCTTATTTAAGTCTGCCTGGGACTCTGTATTAGTTTCCACCCTCTCCAAAAGTATTTATTACATTTGCATATTTTGTTTCTCCAGTACTCTGCTGTTCGGAATCAAGACTTGGAAGGATAGCCCCAGATAATTTTCTCCCTTTAAGAAAGGTAGAAATGACATGACCAGTGGTGTAAAGTGCCATGAGGAGGTCTGACCCTTGCTATCGTACTTTTTCACTTCCATAGCTGAAAGTTGTTCTCAGATGCACAGTCGCTTTATCAGCTAAATTTATTGTGCTAACATGGCAGTGGTGCTTAACTACAAAAAATGTAAGGGTAACGATTCCTAATGCAAATTGATTGAAGGACTTATCTTACTGATATATGTCTTCCTGAAAATAATTAGTTTCTGTAGTATTACCACTTTTTCTTGGATGTTTGCATAATTACAGAAGTGTTCAGGAATGTATTCTTCATCTTTACTTGTCCTAGAGGCTGGTAACAACTTGACTTCCCAGAGATAAGCCAGATCATGGTATTCTATGCTATCACAAGCATTAGTTCTTCAAATTCCTCTTAAAACTAATCTGAAATGTCAGGGTATTCTAGTTTATCCGAGCTATGTGAGGATACTGCAAGAGGGCTTCAGAGTCTTTGTTTGAGTATCTTTGATCTAGATTAATTTTAGGATTATCCTCTTGAGTCCTAAAAGCCCTAAATGGCCTACAGTGCTGCTGAAAAACTTACTGCTCCTCAATATTTTGCTACTTATCTTTATTTGGGGACTATAAAGCCCAGATCTGAACTTGCAATAAGCAGGAGGATGATGTTGTTCGTGCACCTCCCTGGACTGTGGAAGGGGTTTACTGGAAGAGTTCAGTGGGAGTCTCGTATGTTTTGGGAGTGTTGCAGGACTTATCTCTCTTGGCAAGCTTTTTTTCTCGCTAACTAAACTCTTAATTGACTTTGTGTGAAATAAATTTCCCAGTTCTGAACCCCTGTATAGAGATAACAGTGGAAGACTATTAGGAGTGGAAGGGTGTTTCCTTTGCTTGGGAGAGCTGATACACGTGTTGATTAATGTTCACAATCAGTGGGCAAACAGGTGTCTTAAAATATGTACTTGCTATACCAAGGTTATTGCACAGTTTCATTTAACACTAACTACGTTTTTCTCAGTTGTTTTCATAAGTGTTACTAGTCAGAATAAGCTTCTCTTGTCTTAGTTTAAAATTCAGCAGTTGCACAGTTGACACTCAGAAAACTAACTCTCCTTTTCTGTTCTTCCAAAAGTGATCTTTTTATTTTCATTACGTACAATAGTGTGTTTATATATGTATATATATTTGGTGTTTATCTGGTGAGCCTTGGGCCACTGCAGCTGTGCAGGGACACACTTTCAGCAATACAATCCCTAAAGGGAGCATCTGTTAAACACATGATCCCTTTTGTCATTTTGCCTGTATTTTACAGTGCTTGCAGAGGGGACACGACTACCCCTCTTTGGCTAATGCTGTTTTGAATGCAGGTACTGTCATTCTTGCAAATGAACTGTTGTCAAATTTGTAGTTAAATCCAGTGAGTACAAGGCAGCCCAGCCAAATTTTCAAGCTTTTTTTCCAATTTGTCTTGTTCTGCTTATATTAATAATAGCTGTGACTACTGAGGGTCCTAATCTGAATATCCACAGGGAAATTGAAGAATGAGTATACATCTGTACAGTTTTATTAGCCACATTAAAAAAATAAATATATATATATATAAAATGCACAGGCACACTCCCTTAATTCTAACATTGGTATGCAGGCTATATAAACTGTGTCAGGTTTGCAGCAGTGCAATACAGCATGATGTTTTTCCAGTCCTGTCCAGGAACAATGTTTCAGGCATGATTTGGCTGCCATGCTGTCATGCAGCTAATGCTTTAAAAAGACAAAGGAAAATAATCAGTAAAATTGGGAGCTTTTAGTGTCATTGTTTTAAAGAGGTGGTGCTTTTTAACTAGTTAGGTTCTCATACGTCTTCAGGAAATGAGGTGGAGGAAAGACAACCCCAAAATATCTCGGGCTTCAAGTAAGGGAATCTTATTCTTCCTTTCATGTTCTGTGGGGCTTTTCCCCCTTTTTCAGTCTTTAAGAACTTGGAATTTTTCTCTTACCTTAAAGCTTGCTTTAGGGGTGAGCCCCTGCTTGTTCTTGCCAAGCAGTGCTTGCTTGTGCTGGAGGCAGCACTGTGTGTCAGTTACTTGCCGTTGGCTGCTGCTTCCTGTGGTTTGGGAACTCTGAGTTTCTTCACATCCTTTCTTTTTCCCTACTTTTTTTACATGTGCTGTCATCTTTTTTCTCCGAGTATGGGGGAAAAAACAAAGAAAAAAAAAGAAAATTTACATTTAAATTCAGGTAGCTGTTCCTGTTCTTATTTTCTGTCTTTCTTTCCATGACAATATAAGAGGAGCTCCAGACTGGTTCTGAATACACATTTATGAACTTTTGTGTAGAGAAACCTTCCCCTCAGCCGCTCTCATTTTACTCAGGCAATCCTTTGCTTACTGCAGGTGGGAGAGGGAAGAGGGGGAGAAGAGTGAGAAGGGCTCTATTAATTTGCAATAAGGAGTTCAGCTTTGGGAGTACTGTCAAAGCATGAGTAACCAGTTCATCTAATTGAGGTGCAGTTGGTAAGAGAGGTGACAGAACTCTGGTGTAAGTCTGTACACAGAAAAATGCTTATTTTATGAAAAAAGTATCCTACTATTGCAGTGTTAGATGCAATAAGTGGGTCTTAATAATACTGTTCAAAAGCAAAACAAGTATTTATTATATTCTACGTGTAAAAATCAGGTATTTGTGTCTGTATCTGGAGGTTTTAAAGATAATTTACACATCCATGCTTTATGATGCTGTAGCAATGTCATGTTGGTTCTTGTATACCACTGACTGCTGTAGCAGAACCTGAAACTCTTGTCCTCAGGGTTGTGCCTCAGTCAGCCATTCAGAGTAGCAGGTAAGTATGTGTTCTGGGGTTTCTACAGCTCTGGCCTCAAGTGGAAACCTGGCATTTTCTTATTGGTTGGTCTCACATTTGGGACAGTTTTATAGCTAGTTCTGAGGAAGCCGAAATACAGCCAAGGATACAGAGAGCAAATTGAGTATTTTGCTAATACTAGAGAGGGAGTAAAATTGTCAAAGTGTATATAAATCTGTGTGTTACACTCCCCATGAAAGGAATACACTGAAAGCATGCCAGACAAATAACCTCAAAACTATTTCTGTGTGCCAGACATCAAAAATATGCATGTGATTCTCTCTCCTGCGAATGTGACAGCTAAGGAGGAGGTTATTTGCTAACTTTTGATTGATTGTTTGATGGAGACAAAATGTATTTTCATCTTAGACAGGAATTGAAGGTGCTTTGGTAAAGGCTGCTTCTGTCTCTGTGGAAAACTGAAGAATGGGCTCATGCTTTGCAGTTTGTATGCTCCTTTGGCCAATACTTTTGCTTTAATAGAAACCTTTATCATCACTAGATGAAACTGAGAATAGTTGCATAAAACTAGGTTATGTTTCTATCAGTGTTAGGAATCCGTCTATATTTATTGTATTGTTACTAAAACTCTAGAATTTTCATAGCTGAATGTGGCTTTCCCATTCAGTGCTACATGCCATGTGTGAAAATGAAGTGGGCTTTGGAGAGAATATGGAGAAGCTGGAAAGCTACAGGCTCAGCATATAATCAAGCATACTCTAGAGTTGATAATAAAAACAATAAAAATTTCTATGCTGTAGTTCTTTTAGTAGTAATTATGAGTGCACTTATTTCGGAAAACAATATGATTTGTGCATCTGAATTTTGGTGTGGCCTGAGTACACATAGGAGATCCATCTGCCTGGGGACTCAGGCAAAATATAGGTACTTTACATATTTGTCTTAAATGAAAAAATAAGATATACCCACCTGTTCAGACTGCTGCACTTCTGAAAATGAGTGGATGTCAATGTTGAGGACCGAGGGAACAGTTTATCCCAAGATGAGCGTAGAGATGAAGCCTAGACCAGTAGGAGCCTGGCCAGTAGCACTGCTGCAGTTCTACAGCACTTTCTGCTGTTCTGGAACCCAGTCCCACTAGAGGCAACATGGTTCTCCCCAATTTGAGAAAGGAAGATCATATTATTGGGAGGCTCAAAAGTTTTATTATTTTTTTTTTAATTCCAAAACCACGAGCAAGTTAGAGTTCCCAGCCTGGATGACATGTGGGATCATGACAGCCTTGATTCAAAACTTAAATGGTGCTGGAGAGAAAGCTGTCTCATCCCTAAGATTTAGGCACATAGATTGCAGTTGGATCCGAACTGAAGTGGAAGTCAAGTAATCTGAATTTCACTCAGTAACACATGATACAAAATGTGTTACATTATGTGGATGTAGAAGTCGTATTTAGACTCAGAAGAGGAAACACCTATTAAAGAGTTAAATATTGTTACTGGATTCAAAGACTGGTGATAGTTGTTACCTGCTTTTTGTTTGTGTGGTTAAGACCTAAGGCATGGATATTCAGTGAGAATGTGATGGAAGTTAAGTGGCCATGCATTAAGTAGAGTCTGACATTAGAGGAAGATGTGGAGGGTGGGAAAAGATGAGAAATTAAATCTTCACAAGGACTCAAGGACTGCAGAGCTGAATTTTCCCTCCTCCCTTCTTTTTAGTCTGGTACTTATTTCAAAGTGTTTCCTGAGACACTGTTCCTGTTTGTTTTTTTTTCCCTTGCAATGTAGCAAAGACAAGTGAAATGTAATTTAGGTCTGTCCCTTTAAATTGGATAGAACAGGTTTACTGAAGGGTGAGATAAGTTTTGGCAGCCTTTCTTCTTTCCTCTTCATAACATAATTTCGTGTAAAGCAAGCAATCCAGAGTCTTGGGCAAGGGACTATTTCTGCCACAGGGCAGCCTGATCTATTTATGTTGTATCTCACCCAGCACTGAATCAATGCAACTTTAATATGTTGGAATTTTTAAAAACCTATATGTTATTAATAGTCCCCATATATATTTGCCCATCCATGAAAAGCAGAATTTTCACTATCCTTTAGTTTTCATGACAAGGAAAGGAAGAAGACTGGGTTTCCTAAATCTCTGTGATCACTTTGGACAGTGGCCTCCCTTAACAGCAAGTGTAGAATAAACTCTTTGTAATTGATCGAAACTTTCATTATAACAATCCTCTCTAAAAAGTACTTTCAAGTTACAAATGTTTTGATTTTTTTCCTCTATATCTGTAACACTTTTTTCTTTTACAGAAGCTGAAATGCTTTCTTATTATCTCACAGATATGTGCTAACAAAACATAATTTATGTAAAATACTGAGCACTCAGAAGTGGTTTTAAATAGAAAATTGTCTTTGAAATCTGTAACCTTCATAGCTTGCTTGCAGTATTCACTTTCTACACAAAATGCAATAGAAGAAACAGGGACATCTGCCATGCTTTATTCAGGACTAACACTATACCCTACTGAATAAAATTCCTGCATAGCCTCCAGGTCTTTCTCTTAGCGCTGTACCCGAAGCATAGGCCTAACATCACAGATTGCAGTGGAATAATAGCAAGCATGATATTGTAATTATGAGTGTTACCATCGTGTGGATTCTGGCAAGTTCCACCCTCAGCCTTTGCTCTTTGGAAGATGCCCAGCCTCTGGGCTGCCACTTGGGCAAAGCTGTGTGTCCAACAGCTCTGAGGCCACCGGTGAGGAGCCCCATCAGCCACCTGAATTGCTGGCTGTGCCTCTGTCATGGTTTGGGCTACCTCAAACCTCTGTCCCACCAGAAAACGCCTTTTCCAGGTTTTGCACTGCTTTTCTGTTGGAGAGGGATCAGCTTTCACGTCCTTGTGAAGGTAAGGCTGTGACAGCTATCATGTAATGGGAACATCAGCGTGAACTGAAATTACCACAAATGCACATTAGCATATGAATTGTTCTGCTTATGAAATGCTGGGATGTGAGTCAGCTTCCCCTCTAAATATGGGAAGCACGCATTATGGATCAAACAGTAAGGGACTAATAATATTAAGAAACAGATTACAGCTTTAACCATGTGTTTTGTTTGTTGTTAGCAAACAAGAGTATGGCTACAAATTAAAGGTGCTTATCTTCTTTCAGCTGAAAGACAATGCAGTTGAAACACTTGGCCAAAATCTCCTGTCAATATGCATCTATAAAACTCATCAGTATAGAAAGCAACTCTGGAAAAGCTGTGTGCTCTTCTTTCTGTTTTATCTGTTTGTGTTTGAATGAGGCAAGGAATTGTCTGGGTTGAAAGCTTCTGTGACTGTAATTCAATATTACAGTTATTTTATATATTATATGTATTAAGTTATCTATATATAATATATATTATATATATTAAGTTATATATATAAAGTTATGATATAATACATTATATATATTATCTATTGCAAATTAAAACTGTAAATGTAGTACATGATATGACTAGCATCTAATACTCTGATTTGGCTTGCTCTAAGGTCACGTATAGCCTGGCAACTAAGTCCCAATTGTACTATTCCATTAGTCAAGCCTTTGCTACAGGGGTAGAAATTAATGTGAACCTAAAGTGATCTCTTTTCTGGCTTTGAGAGTAAGACCATGACTAGTTATTTGTTGACTTTTTCCTCTTACACTCACTTCTGAAAAGTGATGCTTGACTAAGGAGAAGTTTTTTTGATACTAAGGCTGTATCAAATCCAGGCTTTTTGCTTATGACAGCATTAGGCTGGAAAAAATGGGTTAATTCAAGCATAAAACTTGTCAGATGTTCACATCCTGTGGATTAAGACAACCAGGTTATTTCAGAAAATTTAACAAATCAGCTTTGAGTAACAGCTGGAGGGTTTGAACACCTGTGTATTTTCCTCACTTTTTGATTCCCAGTTTTGTCTTCTTGCATTGTTTAACTTTCCTATTTGAAATGCAAACCAAAAGAGGCTAGAGACTTCATAGCACACATACGTTTGCAGATGTGTAACTGTTCTGCTATGTATAGGACATGAGACCTAGGTAATAAGCACTTACGGGGAAAAAAGTTTTCTAAATGGGTATGTGCTGTTAAACAATCTCCTCTGAGCAAGCAGGTACCAAAGAATCCTCAACTTGGTCTTTGTCAATCAACTTGATTTCTTTAAACACTTCTGACACCTGTAAAACCCACCCAAGATGCAGTAAGTAGCCTGAATGTCACCTTCTTAACCTTAGTTTTGCAAAGGGTGGTCCCTTCTATGATTCTATGAGACTACAATTGGGTAGTCTGCTGGAAGCAGACTACTGGGAAGCTACTGGAAGCTGGGTATAATGTTTTGATTTAACCTTTGACCATAATGGTTAAATCTGTAGTTCAACTATCTAAATCAGATGGGGTTTTTTTTTAACACTGAGCTTTCAAATTTACAGGAAAGTACTGGACTACACAGAACCTACTAGAGAAGCCTGAAGCTTTATAAACCTCTGCCATCCTGAAAATGTAGCCAAAATGTAATTCCCATGCTTTGCTTTTCATCATTAGAGCACTTTCATGATTCAGTTCTGAACTTAACACAGTGATTACTTTCTTTTAGCCATCTCTTCTGAAGGATCTTGTTTAAATCTTTGATAGGATAAATAAATAATTAGTCTTCTCTTATCTTCTATGCTCAAACAACTCTAATAGGTTAATGACACTTTTTTTTTTAGAAACCATGTTGATTAGTCCTACTGTGTTGTAATCTTGGTGTTTTACTCAACTCTTAATTATCATTTTAATCACCCTCTCAGATAAAAGGCTTGATGCAGTGCAATTTCTTAGACTATGGTGTATTTAAAAAAAAAAAAAAGTAAATATTTCATTCTCCATTCTGTTGTAATGTATTTTTGCAAAACACTTCAGTGATTTGATTCTTGATTTTCTTCTGGATTCCTGGATGTATATGAAAAGCACCTTGTGATTTATTGCATGTAAGTTTACAAGTTTATATTTTCACATCTCATACTGGCATTTTTTGTAGGGAGGGTTTTGTTTCTTGTTTGTTTTTGTGGGGTTTTTTTCCTATTTTTATTTCCTCTATAAAGGTGCAAAGCTTCCATCTTTAAGTAGAAAATAGGAGGCCTAAGAGGCATGTTGTCACTGCAACCTCTGCGGAGAAGCAGCTCAAATTTTACCAAGAGTGTTCTTTTCCTTCCTTCCTGTGCTGAATCTTAAATCTTTTTTTGAATGCTCAGTGCATCTGCTTTATTGCTTTGGTCTTATAATTAATAATCAGCTCTTCCAAGTGCCTTTTCCTCCCCCATTCCCAGTTTTGTTCTTCATAGTGTGCTGTAACTTACTCTGTGGTGGTCTCATTTGGGAGTGATCTGTTAAGTTTTTACACATGCCTCTCAAAGATGAGAAAATTACCAACAGGAGAAACATAAACCAAGTCACTGAAAGAGTTAGGCTACTAAAATGGCACTTAGGAACATCATTCCAAAAACTTTCAGACATCACCAGGACCCTCAGCCTCTGTTCTACTGCTGCATATTCCTTTACCTGCTTTGGATTTCCAGTTTTTGTCCATCTTGATTTTTTGGTCTAAATGAATTTTCAAAGTACGTCCTCTAGAGTGGATCCTACAAAAGGCAATTTAGTGATGACATGTTTGGGGGTTTCATCTGTCCTCTTCTGGATTTCCACCTGAAGGCCACTCAAGGGTAAATTCTTCTTAGTTTCCTGTGTGCGACTGATGGATCAGGGGCTTGTGCCCTTGACATGTCTCTCCCCATCTGAAAGAGGGTGATCACTGTTGCACCTTTGAGTATTCCAGCAGCGATTTCTTCTGTTGGAAATGTTCCACTTGGTATGAATATTCATTGGGCTGGGGAAAGTAAGAGTGTAGAGTGCAGCAATTGTATCACTCAGCTAGAATATGGGACGGTCACTTTCAAGTCACTCTTCTAATGAGTGACTAATTCTTTAATTATTTATACATGTTGGAGTAATTATTTATACACGTTGGAGTAGTTTCATCAGGAAAAGTTAAGAGCTGTTTCCAGAATATCCTGTAGCTTGATGGTTAGGTAACTTACTGAAGATGTTGAAATTTTATTTAAAGTTTTTGTCAAATTTCAGTTTAAAGATCCTCAAATGTCACTTCCTGCATTTGGTATTGTTATTTCTCAGTCTTCACGCATGGTTCAAATATATTAATAATTACTCAGATTTAAGCACTTCCTGTTGTTTTGAAAAGTTTTTGATTCAGTTACTTTGGGACTATCAAGAATGGACTGAGTGTTTTTATGTTGGTTCAGTCAAAGCTGAAAAACCAAGTGGAGTGGAAGTAGATGGGGCAGTAAGGAAAGCGTCTCTGACCTGTTTTGGTTTTTTTATTAACTGGGAAAAAAAGACAATGAGATCCACAGATTCCATAGATTTGAAGGACATGAAAGTATTTTGACCTCTAATGATGAAGAGCAGCGTCTAGAGGAATTTTTATAGAGTACCTGAGCAATTTAGACATGATTCCCTTTGGTTATAACCTAATTCCCACCACCTAACCTATTTTGGAGTCCAGTGGGATTTTCAAAACCTTATTTCTGCATCTAAACAGACCTCATGACCCTTTGAATACTCAGCAAGTCCAGAAATAACCAATTTTCAATCTACACTTAGTGTTCACCTGGTTCAAATCACTTTGGTTTAAATAATCAGTTTGTTCTGAATGCAAGGTATGGTTTCTGAATCCAGTGTATTTAATTTCTGGATTCAGTGTATTCTTACATTCAGGAAGAATGGAAGAAGACAAAATCTATATGCATCATTCATTCTGCATTTCTAATACAGTAAGATATTTTTGAAGCTACATGTAGATACATACATTAAGATACATCATTTTTCCTCTTCCCTTCCACAAGCACGTAGTTTATTTCTTGTAAACAATAATAAAGGTCGTACAGAATTTCATACAAAAATTACATGTGGAGCAGCCAGACTTTTGATCATTACACCAGTCATACAGTGTACCCTGTCTTTAGGAAAGTAATTAAAGCATTCATGATTAAGTGTTTTAAATGATTCAGGGAAATCCAAGTTCTATCTTCAGGTGTTAAAATCAGTTTGCTCTAGGTATCCATGGTTGAAACATTTGTTACTCTCAGCTTGAATAACCACTCTTCTTACTCATTTTTGCCATATTAAAAGTTATTGTTATTTAACAGCAAAATGTATTAGTTAGAAGATGTGTTAGCATCATGGTTTAGGCTGATTTGGCCAATTACAGGCAACAGATGCTCTCCCCCCACTTAGAATCATAGAATTGTTTGGGTTTGAAGGGACCTTAAATATCATCGAGTTCCAACCCCCCTGCCATGGGCAGGGACACCTCCCACTGGAGCAGGTTGGTCAAACCCCACCCAGACTGGTCTTGAACACCTCCAGGCATGGGGCATCCACAACTTCCCTGGGCAACTTCTCACTACAAGGAGAAGAGGAGGAGAGATAAAGAGATTTAGGAGTTTAGAGGAAACTAAACTACTTTAATGAAACATTAATAATAAAATAAAAGGAAAATAATGAAAATAGATGCAATTTATACAAAACTGTATCAAGCTCCCAGGATGACGTCACTGGCAGGCACTGGGGAAGTCCCAGACTGGACTCAGCAACAGATGGGAACTGGATTCCAGCTCTGGAGTCAGGAACACACGGATCAGGATCAAAGGCAGATGAACAGACAGAGTCCTTTTGGCACGTTGGCCATTGAAGAGAGAAAGGCTGACCCTTTGATCCCTCAGCTTTTATACTGAGCATGGGGCAGATGGGATGGAATACCTCAGTTGATCAGGTTTGGTCACCTGTCCTGCCCTCTCCTCCCTGCAGCTGCTGCCCTTCTACACTTTTCTGTTTCCAACCCTCCAACAGGGCAAATAACAAAATTAGCTGACCTTGGTTGTTACAGTGATAAGGATAAGCAAGAGCCTCTCTGCCTACCATTCCTTGGCATGAAGTGCAAACATTGGTCTTATCCCCCTGAGAACGGACAGTTTTCTGCACTGTATACTTTCAATTTCATAGAATCATAGAATCATTTGGGTTGGAAAAGGACCTTAAAGATCATCTAGTTCCAACCCCCCTGCCATGGGCAGGGACATCTCCCACTACACCAGGTTGCTCAAAGCC
>JAOQGH010000001.1:183279789-183296320 GCA_025769975.1 Gallinago jamesoni | reverse complement strand
TAAAGAATTTCTTCCTAATATCTAATCTAAATCTCCCCTCTTCCAATTTAAAACCATTGCCCCTTGTCCTGTCGCTAAACTTCCTCTTAAATAGTCCCTCTCCAGCTCTTCTGTAGGGTCCCTTCAGATATTGATAGGCTGCTATGAGGTCTCCCCGTAGCCTTCTCAGAGAATTTCAGAGTTAGAAGAGGCCTAGCTAAGAAGTAAAATTACTGTACAGAAAGTTGGTTCTGTTTTACCTCAAACCAGGACAGTTAGTTTTAATTTACTAATTCATTTTGTCTCATTTATGGTGGAATTCGAGTAAGAAAATTAGCAGGTTCATAGAAAATGTTAGGATTTTTCCTTTCTTCTTTCTGAACATTTGAGAAAATAAGATCATATCCTGGGGATGCTCAAAAGGTTTTATTGGGATAACTGAAACAAAACAAGAAAACTAGCTTGGTTTTTAGCGAAACTGAGAATTTACAGACCATCTTTGGCATACACATATTTAAATGGCTTATTTTTATTAGTCAGCAGTTACACAGAGAGAAAATCAGTCACACATTCTGATTCCAGTAGGAAATAACATTATTGCTTCTTGAAGGAGGAAACCCCAAACCGATAATTGTGGCCAGAAAAACCTTTGTGCTTTGGGCTGTTTATTGGTTTTTAAAATGTATCATTGTCAAAGGATGGGACTGAAATGCCAAACATACTGTTGAGATTGTACCTTTTCTCAGTCAGGTCCCTGGGCTGGGCACTGCGTTGGTTTTTTATTTGCCTCTCTTCCCCTTCTTCCCCCCCAGCCAGTCCTGCTCTATTTTCTTTTTTGAAGGTTTAGCAACGCTCGTTTAGCTTGCCAAGTTAATGAACTATTAATGAACTGGCCCGAGAAATGCTGTTGGTATAACATAAACCACGCCGGCCCTAGAGGGTGCCTCATGTTGAATGGCATTTCCCGCTTCGCGCAGCTCGTGCTGCTGAGCTCAGGTTTGCTGAAGTTCCCAATTGCCTGAAAGCCTTCAAAGGGATGATTTCAGCAGGTCTCCTCCCTGGAGGAGTTTGGCGGGTGCGAGGAGGGGCCGTGCAGTAACTCTACACCCGCTCCACCACACGCCTCTCCACTCCCTCAGCTTCCCCAGCCCCTGCCCGAGTTGGGCATGAGAACATCCGAGATTGCTTGGGTCTGTGGCCGCTGGTCCAGATAGCTTCTGGATGTCCGGATTGGCTTTGCGCTCGGGGGTGGCTTTAACGGTTAGCCCTCTATCATGGCAGTTGATGACAGCAACGTCTACTTTAGGACTAAGAGTAAACTTATTCCCTATCAGACTCGTTATAAATCAACAAGACGGAGAAGCCTACCACCAGACATCCTGCTAGAAAATGATTTTAAAGGAAATTTTCAAAGAAATATTAGGAATATAGAGCCTATACATCCAAGGCGCTCTAAGAAAAGACCTTCTATATTTTCAGGTAGGAAATGCTATGTTAGTAGTATGTTGGTGCAATATCTTCTAAACCTTTTTGGCAATATTTGAAGGACACAGTAACTGATTCCAGTTAGAATTTATTCTGGCTCAGGTTTTACTAAGTCTCCACAGATAGATTTAATCAGAATATGTCAGCCATTAGAGTTGAAGTGTTGGAACCAAAAAGAGTATGATTCATATGTATGATTTTGTGTTGCTTGCTTGTGGGGATTTTATTTTTTTTTAAATAATTAGCTCTTTTTTAAAAAAAAAAGTTGTTTCTATAGAGCTTTAAACTGCATTTTGCTTAACCCCACCTAAAAGCAATGCAGTCAGCTGCAGTATAAGTATCTCTCTTGCTGCTCTAATGCTGTACCTCATTGCTTTTCTGGAGGAGGGTGGTTTGGGGATGTGCAGACTTCTTCAGTCTAACTGATTTTTCTTTGTGTGTGTCTGTGTGTGTGTGTGTGTAGCCAAAAATTAACATCAATAAATAGTGAAATGGAATGGAGGCTTTGGATTCCTGGCTTGCACTGGAGCCTGTAATGTCTGTAGTTAATAGTTCAGTTTAACTCTCTAGTTGTTAAGAAGTAGGAACAAGGTGTAAGAGTGGATTTCAGTTAAGCTAATGGCAAGTCTGGACTATTTGGGGATTTTTAAAATTTATTTGAAATATGCCTAAAAATAGGCAGTAGATTGCATGAGGACAAAGGATTTGTTGCAAAACAATCAGGTCATCTTTATTAGGAGGACTTAAAAGGTTTTAGGGGGGGAAAATCGATACCAGCTCATCCCTACTGAAACTGAAGATATGTTACTGTGAGGTGATCAGAGGAAATTAAATCCTTGATAGAAGCAAAACCAGTCTGTTTTTTAAATTTAGATACCTCCATTTCCAGCTGAAAATGAGGATTTAAAAATTTCTAGGGGGAAATAGTACAATCATACAGATCTGTGAAGAGCTATGAAGTACATGAAAAAGTGTTATTGATTATTTATATATTAATATTATATTCCCTAATGACAACTAAACTTACATGGGTATCTTGTCATGAGCTGAAACACTGCTGAAGGAATGGGAATACAATGGTAAAAGATAACACAGGGCAGCACCATTTTTGTGGGATTTAAGCCTCCATTGTGCCTTTGTTAAGGTATTTGAAATATTTCAAGACTTTAGGAAATAGAGCTTTTTTCCTCCTTCCTATTCTACTTCCCCAGCTTAAAAAAATGCAAAAAGCCTTATCGGACCTTAAGTCAGGTGACTCAGACGTGCCCAAGGCTCCTGCGCTTTCCTGTGCCTGAACAGGCTTTTCCTCAGGTGATGTCTGTTGGTGACTCAAAGCTCATTATTTTGGGCAGGACAGACCCCCTGTATCTTACTCTTCCTCAGTTGCTACTTTTTGTCTACAAGCTACCTTTTCTGTTTCTTAACTACTTCTACATTTCTTTTCCCTCCTTTAAATTTTCACTTTTTTTTTCCCTGTACATCAACATTTTTGTTAGAAAAATCATATTAAATAGCCTTGTGTTTGGTCTCCAACACCCACAATCTGTTGTGCCCACCCAGATTTCTCCTTTAATCTGTGATCTTTCTTTTTTTAAATGCAATTGTTTTTTCTCCCTGTTCTCTTTCCACCTTCCAAAATTACCACACTAGCAGTTAATAATCCATCGTTTGTGCTGCGTCAGAGATGAGCATTTTAATGTAGTTTGTGTGTCTGGAACGCTGCCATTACGCTTATGGAATCCACTGCAGCTGTGTTACTGTACACTCAAGGGCACTTAACTCAAAGTTAATGCAAATTGCTTGCTATAAGCAATTGATGGAGCATGATGGAAAGATGGGTGTAGTCTTTCATTGGGTAGGTCAGCAGTATACATGGGAGAAGCTTTACTTGATTTGCTTTTGAAAACAGGTTAACAAAGTAAGCTTGAAGTCCTCTACACCATTGTCTTTCGTGCGGTAAATGTAGGTTAGAATGGAAATAGAGCTGTATCCTAGAATCGTGGACCAGTGTGGGTTGGAAGGGACCTCTAAAGATCACATAGTCCAATCCCTCTGCTGTGGGCAGGGATGTCTTCCACAAGATCAGGTTGCTCAAACCCCTGTCCAACCTGGCCTTGAATATTTGAGATAGATAGATAGATAGATAGATATACATACTTGCTCTGCAGTCTTTTGGATCACTGCTGAAGCCCTCTGAAGAATGGGGTAATTCATACTTGCTTCAGCCTAGTCATCCTTTAAAATATAAATATTTTAAATCTATATAATTTTGACTCTAATCTAATAATAATTTTTAACTGCTAATCCCTGCATCTCTTCCTAGTCTTTTCTGTCACCATGAACCTGTCCTAGTTTTAGGACACGTTTGCAATTTAGTTTGAGTCACGTATGTCTTGTTTTCTTTCCTTTTATTCTATCTTAAAGAGCTTACCTAATAAAATAATGAATAGCGACACATCAAAGCATCTAGGTGCAAAGATATAAGTCGGTTCATAGATTAGGGTCTTCTTTCAGTCTTAGTGCAGACCCAGGGAGGCATCTCGTGTGTGACAGGCTACTTTTCCAATTTTTTCTTAACTGTGGTAGCTAGAAGCTCCCTCTTTAAAAATGAAAGCTGAAACCTGAGAAGAGGGACACGTCTGTCTGTCCTGTGATCATGAAGTTAGTCATTCCCATATGCCTAGGCAGGACTATTCAAACAATGCTATCACTGGGTTCTTGTGTTTATTCCCACATGGAGAGGGGAGGACAGAAACTATGACTGTAAGGAGAAACCATGGCCTTGCCAAAGGGATACGCTGCACAGAGATGCCTTTTTCTTCTTTCAACAAAGCACTTCATTTCTTCCTGTTTTTGAAATTCAAAATGTTTAGAGGTGTTGCATATTTCAAGGCTTGGTCAATATCAACTGCTGATATCTAAATTTTCATTTTTAGTATTTCATGGTTACACTGTTGTTTTTTTAATAAAAACAATAACAAGTGCACAGGGGATCATAATCAACACTAAAGAGGCATTTACGGACAATAGAGAAGTTAATCACCTTAATGAGTTGAGTTTGTGCAGATCTGCTGACGTGCCCTCAGCTCAGCATACTGTCATAGCCGTGGCCAAACCTTCTTACCCTGGCAGAATCACGCAAAAATGAGTGGTGTCTTTTCTTAACCTGAAGATAAACCTGTGACCTGTTAATAAGAAAAGAAAGAATTAAAAAAAGACAAGAGTGGGTAACAAAGGGGCCTTAGGAGGCCACGTCTTTACAGAGGAACCATTCTGTGATTCTAGGAAAGGTAAATTGAACTAACTGAAGGGGCATAAAATTAAAATGGATTAGCTAAATATCATTAAACATCTATGCAGACTCATATTCAAAAGCACAACAGCCTGAAGAAAATTGGTCTGTATTTATTAATTTTAATCTAAGGAAGCATAGGGTGAGTTTTTACTCATTTCTTTTTGGAAGAAGGCTGGTGATATTCTTTTTGTTTGAGTTTCCTCTTTATACCTGGCAAAAATGTGAGGTTTTGTCTGGGATTGTTAATTTTCTAAAGAAAGCGGAATAAACTATAGAAATTACAAAGGTCAAAATACTAAAAAAATGTAATAGTTAAGTCCTACTTGGAAGCCATTTGTATTGTGAGCTGGGGATGTTTGTTTTTGAAAATGGTATTTACTAGTACACATCTAGTACTGTTATTAGTATCTTGTGGGGTTTTTTCTTCTTCATTTTCATATGCAGGTGGTCTGTGTTATTGTTGAATGATGCTTGTTGACTGATGTGTCAGTTCTGAAGGAGAGAAGGTGAGAAAAATACATTGGATTTTCTGCCTCTCCCAGGACCAGGCAAACCTCCATTTTATGGCCATTTACCTGTGACTCAGGTGTTGTCTTTGCAGCCAAAATAAGCTCCATGTGTTCTGTGGGGTTATCTCTACTCCTCTAAAAGCTGTGGTGTTGCTGGGACTTAACGTAGCAAAGGGCAGTGGTTAACAGTATGCTACTCAAAGTAAGAATGCAGGTTGCTGGTCTGTGATTTTACAACAGAATAGCTAGTATCCTGTAACAAATTCACTACTTTTTTTTTTTTTTCAGTGAAAATATTGTCGCAGTTAGAAGTCTTGAGGCACTCTCTCAAAGCTTTTCTGGAGTTCAGACCAGCATACAGTCTAGCAAAGTCACTTTCTAAAATAAGTAAGTTGATTTGATGCTGTATTTGTACGTAAATTAAAATACTGACAATAATAAAAGAAAGAAGGGTTTTATATATGTGAAAAATATTTAAAAGTTATTCAACAGTGATATGAATAAATTATTTAATTTTTTATAAGACATGGGGATTAAACAGCCAGTATGTATGATTTTTTTTTTCTTTTGACTGGCTACATTAATTGGGAAAGACTTGCCAAAATCTAATTACTTTTAATAAGGATGCTTAAAATCATGGGTACAGTGTGTGTCTTAATTCAAATGAGTTATAATAATCTGTGTTCAGTATTTTAATTTAGTGAAGATTTGAATATCCTACCTTCTCTCTGAATAAATTGTACTGCATGGTAACAACATATGCTTGTAATCTGCATAGGGTAATTGCTGTTCACTTCTGGTACCCTTAGTGTCACCCTAGCGTTGAAGTTTGGTAGAATGGCTTGTGTTGGTGCTGCATTTTCCAAGTACTGACAGCAGAAGGGAAGGCCAGACTGGCCTGTCCCAAAGTTCTTCTCTTCCCTTCTGATGTGAAAAAATTGGCTTGTTTTCCCCTTAATTCTGTTAGCAAGACCCTCTGCTGATTGAAAATATGGGGGGAGTGGGACGTTGCAATTTTTAATTTGCTGTTCATGTTGTAAACAGGCATTAGTTGTGTATGTTACTGTGTTTTATTGAGCCTTATGTTAAGATATGCCACCATGTTATAAAATTGGTACATTACTGATTGAGTGTGTGTCCACCCATTGATCTGGTTGAGTGCCCACTGCTGTATTAATAGAAATTATCAGATTGATAATTCCTTGCGTTTTGCTCAGCCTTCTGTATTTTTATGCTCACTTACACATCTGCATATATTACTTAATATACTGTACAGCATTTTAGTTCTTGAATGTTTTTTTAAAGTGTCATTTTATTCAGAAAGGATGGGGCGATGATTTAGAGGAAGGCTCTGGATTCCGCGTTTTGAAGTCTGATGTAATACATGCATGTTGTCAAACTTGTTTTCTTCTTGGGTGCACTGGTGTTTTATGGACTGTGGAGATTGATTTCCTAATGTTCTTCTAGGAAAGTGATAAAGATGCTGCTTTACCTTTAAGTTCTATTTGGAACGTAAAGGAAGCTCTCTATGTCCATTGGAGAGTACCTTGAACATGAAAGGAGGGTGTAGAGAGGCGCAGGTCGGTCTCTTCTCCCAAGTCACAGGCAATAGGACAAGAGGAAATGGCCTCAAGTTGCGCCAGGGGAGGTTTAGATTGGATGTTAGGAAAAATTTTTACACTGAAAGCATTATGGAGCATAGGAACAGGCTGCCCAGGGAAGTGGTGGAGTCACCATCCCTGGAGGTATTTAAAAGAGGGGTAGACATAGTGCTTAGAGATATGGTTTAGTGATGTTTTTTGTCAGTGTTAGGTTGACAGTTAGACTAGATGATCTGAAAGGTCCCTTCCAATCTCGGCAATTCTGTGATTCTTTGAAGAATCATAGGGGATGCTTCGGAGAGGTGGGGGAAGATAGGGTGGAAGGTGAACTTAAGGTAGGGAACTCTCCTTTTGCTTTTGTGGCTTGCATTTTTGTTTTCTGATTTGTTCTTTGTTTGTTTTGAAAACTGTTTAGTTGTCTCCTAGATTTAGATTCACACCATCAGTTGTTATAGATGTTAAGACTCCACTTTAAACCAAGGACTCCAGTGTGTAAGTGAACAAAACCCATTGTACGCACAGTAATTTACCTCAAATCTTATGATGTCTAAGGGTTTATGAACTTCACTGTCCTGAAAGACCTTGTGAAGCGATTACATCATTTGCTTACTGATTTCAGTACAAGTTTCTGTGTGTGCTACCATAGAAATAGCATGTGATAAAGAATCTGGTTTAGTAGCATAGTTTGCCAGTTTGACCCTTTTGCTCTCTACTATGTCTTACCTAGAGGATAATGATTAAAGTGTACAGTGAACTCTTAACACTTGTGCTGAGTGCTCGCCTTCTGGGAAACATAACAAGCTCTTTCTTTTGTATGTATATAATTTTCAAGAAGAAGCATAGAATTATAGAATTATATTATAGAATATTCAACACTGGTTTTATCTCCATAATAGTCTGTTAATATAAAATGCATTGAATTTTAAAATAGGAAATCAGAGTCCTAAGAAGTGTTAGCAAAATAGGAAACATAAAAAAGCATAAAGAACTGTTTCAAAAGGTTTAAGAACCAGCCAGTCTCTTTTTACATCAAGTGTAAGTAGCCTTAGCTATAGTTCACATGCAGTAAATCCAGGAGGGTGGGTTTGTTGACATTATTTTTAAGTAAATCTTTGGCCATCATGAGACCATAGAATCTTTTGCTTTCTTTATCTGATTTAAGATGCACCTTAAAGGGAAGACTTACCATAAAAATATGCCCATTTTGTCCCATAAAACATTATTTTTGTGTTAGCAGGTTGGAAAGATTGTCTACAATACTTTTTTCATAGAGTTGAGAAATACATGACATGAGACAGGCGTTACTTTTAAAATTTTTCAGTGGTGCATCTGCTGTAATCAAAAGCTTAGCAGCCAAGAAAAATTTTCTTGAAGAATTAGACTTAAAGGTTATCATAATGACTTTGATTTAACCTTCTTCCTGATGTGTGTGTTCCTCTCCTCAAGTACAATCTTCACATAAGCTAGTGTAGCTAATGACATCAAAGTATGTTATCTTGACAGTCAGATAGGTCTATGGACTGCATATAAATCACTCGAAGTATATTTCTTTAGTGCTTCTTTACTTGAAGATACTTTTGTAGACTTGTTGGGTGCATTTAGTAGGTAATTATTTTCCTTTCAGATATTTATACTTCACCTAGCCTTACATATTTAATAGGAGCACCCTGTATCCAAGTTAAACCACCTAATAATTGTGGAATCTCTGAAATAAAAAATGTCAATGTTTTATTCATTTTAATTTCTTTGCTTACTCTTACTGTACCTGAGTTTAAACAGCCACAACAAAAAGTTTAGGAGTTTCTGAAAATACTTACTTAATTTTAATAAGAATTTTACAAAAATAATTATTTTATGAATCTAGATTCAGAGACTGTTTTGCCTGAAGTCAGGTGTAGATAATAAAATTCAACTCCGTTACAAAAGACTACCTAATGAAAACTCTTTGAACACATGTAGAGTTAGCTGGAGGATTTTTTTGTACTGCTCCTCATGATGAAAGATGCCCTGATAGTGAAATGAATTCCTTATGGCACTTGTGGTAAACCAGCTGTAAGCAGATAGATACTGAGTTAATATATTCAGGTTTTCATAAAGAACAAATTTCATCAACATATCTCTCATAGTAATTTTCTTTATTACTACTAATTAAAAGTCGTTAATTTGAAATGTGATTTTTATGAATTTTGGGGATTGGATTTTAAATTAGGAACTCGACTTGAGGATCTTGGGACATTCTTTCTTATATTTGGGTTTTCTGTGAAGTTGAAATTGCACAATGCTTCACAAGATGAGATTGATTTAAGTTCTTCCTGCACAAGACATACCAACATTTAGCTGCTACACGATGTTGGAATGCAGTTTACAGTCAGAGACAATTTTGAAGACCCAACGAATGTCTGTTCATGCTTTTTAATTAGACACTTAAGTTGCACTTAAATTTCTTAAAATAAGAAATTTTTCCCATCCATTACTGGAAGATGTTACTGTTTCCAGGAAGAGTTTTCTGTAGGTAAGTCATATATTGTGTGTGATACAATCTAGGGGCTCCTATTCCAAGGACCTGGCTGTCTAGCAGGGGGTTTTTTGTTTTTTTTTTTTGTTTCAGAACTGGCGGAGGGTGTTGCTGTGACTTTCTCTGAGGTTTTGCTCTGTGTCTTTGGAGTTATTGTTTCTGCAATTTCATGGTGGCTGTAATGGCAAAATGCTGTAGTTGCAGAACACCTTACTGTGCATCCCTGTGCTCACTTCATTGTGAATTATCTGCTCTTCCTAATAAACCTTTTGTTGAGGTAGTTTGGGATGAAAACAATGAAAGCTTGACAAAATATTTTTTAATCGTCATGTTTAGTCTGCATATTGGTAAGGAGAGAGGCAGTCAAGTGTCGTCTTTCTTACTGTAACCTCAGTTGTGCTGTATTTCCTACTTTGTTTAGAATGTTTAAACTAGTCAATCTTTTGCCAGCCTGTCTGTTCTCTGCTGTCCCTCACATGCAAGTCAGAGAAATCCCTCTCCAGCAAAGCTGCTCCACTTCCCCATTTTGCCTGGACCAACCTGCAGTCTCCCCTAAAAATTCTCAGGCACAGTTCAGAAGTTGGCAAGAGCTGAGGAACTGAGAGTTGGATGTTGCCACCAGCATTTAGATAATGTTTTACTGTAGGCATGTAGACTGCTCCGTGCTGTCTGGCCTTGTGGTCAGAGAATCACCTCAGGTATTAATGTAGGTATGAGATTCACGGTCTAACGTAGTAGAATGGCTAGTCTGTCCGGCAAGACATAATTTTAATCAATATAAAGATCATTAAAACTTGGTACCAGTTTGTTCAATGAGTCACTTTTAAGTACTTCTGAGAGGACTTGTTTAGATTTATCATGGACATCTCATGTATGGAGAATCATTCAAGCATCAAATTTCTACTAGGTGCTGAGGCTCTACTCCAAAGTAAAAAGTCTAATCTGCAGCAGAGGTTTTGCTATCACCCAAAGATGACAGGGTGAAAGAAGGATGACAAGAAAAGCAGAATAAAAATTAAACTTCGTTGTGTGTTGCCTACAGGCAATGCCCATTGTTGCAGGAGTTGCAGAAGCCTTTTCTCATCTCCTTTGCTTTCCTCCACTCCTGATACTTGTGGGAGGGAACACAGAAGGAGCTTCTGTGGGCAGTAGCATTGCTCCATTCTCACAGTAGAGGTCTAGAAGGAACAGGTGCAGTTCCTTCAACAGATTTATCATCCTTTTTATTTGGTCATTTCAGATTTTCACTTTGATCCCAATTTTAGGTATTGGTGGTTAAATTTAGTATTTAAAACATTTTTTTGGGAAATAAATAGTCAATATTTATAAATAGAAATAAATAGATAGTGCTTCAAGCTGAAGATGGTAAAAAAATGGCTTTGTGCTCTCCTAGTGGCTTTGCGTTTTAAAAGGCTTACTAGTCCCAAAAGAGGAACAGCCTGTGGAGAACGACGGTATCTCCATTTTGGGAGTTTTAACTAGGAGTATTTTCTGATACGGATGACCAGTATATCTTCTTTCCAAACTCAGACATTTGCTGAATAGATATCCATACCTGATCTAGTCACTTCAAGCTCCCTTTACAGTCGTTGGAGAGAAACGGGTATTATTGGAGTTTAATCCCCGAGATCTATTGTGGATGTCAGTATTAAAATGGGCTGAATGGGCTCTAATTTCTTTATATTGACTAGAAGACATCAAGCTGAGTAGCCGAAATGGGATTGTATTGTAAACATCTGCAGTAAATCAAGTAAATCCCACCTCTGTAGTCTACCTTTAGCTTCTCCCTTCTGGCCAAGCAAGGAACTATGTCCAGATGTACAGGAAGAGAGTGAAGGGGTGAATTACTTCCGTTCTTTCATAGATTGATATCACCAAGTGTTTCTTCTGTGCAAGCAATGTCTTTTGTCCTGCACTGGTGATTCATAAGACAAGCTCTCAAAATTATGAAGTAATTATTCCTGAAACCTCAGGTTTTAAAATAATAAAGCATGGGGCTTGCAGGTTTCTCAGTCACAAGTTGTATTTTTTAATGATTATTAGTTACAATGTTTGTTCATATTTATGAACACTTAACATCACTTTATTTTTAATAAAGCATTGTTGATTCTTTTAAAAACTTCAGCATTGTGTTTACTAACACAAAATTCAAACACCTTGAGCATAAAGAGCTGCTCAAGGTTTTTTTTAGTATTCTATCAATGCTGTGAAACTTAGCCTGCGCTTAAACGCCAACCAGGGTGGCATGCTGAGATGCCTCACCTGCAGAAGATACAGTCTGTCACTAGTATTGATGCCAGTTGCCACAGTCCTATTTTCTACTCCGTGAGCTCTGAACTGCTTTAAGTAACTTCTTATGAGTATTCTGGCATGTTAAGTAAACAGTAAAACATCCTTACTTCCCCTTATTGTTAAAAAAAGCTCCAACAAATCCCTTATCGTACATCCCCATCCATTCAAGCTTAGCAGAACGCTGGAAAACACTAAAATACAAAATATGCATAGTATTTAGTCGAGAGCTTAAATGTTAGTCATGTGTTAAGAACAAATGGGAACTCTAACTGTATCCTGGTGCAATGTTGTATTGTCAGGTGGTTTCTAATGAAGTTTCCCCCAGAACTGAAGGGATGGTGCTGTCTTCTTTCATTTGTTGCTCCTGTTTAGAGCAACTCTAGGAGAAATTAATGACCCAGACGGTGTTCTGCATTTGACTGTACTGAGTCTGTGTAATGCATGCACAATATGTACAACAGAACAATATGTCCCCGTTGTAGAAATATCCTCTAAGTTTCAGGAGACAACAAGACATTGAAGTCTAGAATGACCTTTCAGAGTTAGGGATTTTGTCTGTTTGAAGGCTTCGTTGTTTTGGGAAAGGCAAAATAAGATTTCTTTCAGAAATCTTTTTGTGGATGACCCTGATGCAAACACACCATTGTGAAAAAGGAATAAAATTAATTATGTGTATTGACAATATGAATCACACTTGTGTTCATTTAACTATCTTCAGTTCCAATTAATGTTCTTTAGCATTTTCAGCTCTATTTCTTTGTGTCAATCAGGTGCTGAATGCACATTCTTTTCATTTAATGCATTATAACTATGCTTCTTTGTAAAGACCTTTGGATTGTTCAGTATTTAAGATGAATTTGAAAGGAGAAAGTTATTTCAGGGAAGCTCCTTTCCATAGCCCCAGAGAAATACATTAAAATGGAATAATATGTATGGGCATATATACTAATAAGTAAAACATATCTGAGATATTAAATTAATGGTCTTTTTTAAAAAAAAATCCTTTTTTTTTTTTTTTTTAAGATCACCGTACCTTCTATTCCACAGTCCAAATTCCCTTAGGCATAAAGATTGCCAGCTGTGTGTCCACTGAGGAACTGATTATAGAGCATCTTTTGGATAGGTATGCTCCTTTTTTTCTCTGGACCTGACCTTCCTCTCCTCTGCATTTCATTAGCTGGGCTGTGCCTGCTGGCAGAGCAAGTCTGTGTGAGCTGTTCTGCCACTGGTGTTTATCCCAGGGAAAAATGCTGCACCAAAACCATGTAAATTTGCATTTATATTCCCATAGCCCACAACTATAATTAGTGGATTTTGGTTTAAGATCCTCTATGTATTTTATGAATAAAATTTCCTTATTTTTCTCTTTATGCCGTTGTCAATCTGGTTTTCTTTGTGTTATATATGGAGTAGGCAAGGAAGGTTTCTCTATCAGTTTAATATTGTAATCTGCTGATGAAACCTCACAGAAATAAATATGAGTTGCAGTAGTTGCTTCTTAATAATAGTGTAGAGCCTGTTGTCCACATAGATGGATATCTGAGATTAATTATTTTCATCTGATTGTATATTATTGCGTATGTTAAGTATATGTGAGATGTTACGTTGGTGTCCCATAGACTAGAGCTGACTTCATAAATACCTGTTTTAGCATTTGCAAATAGTTTAACCTGGGTCTAGCAGTACCTGTAACAGCTCTGCCAGAAGGTTTTTTCTGCTTTGTCTGGTTACTCTGAATTGCTGTACACGGACCAGAAATAATGACATTCTCTGGCCTGAACTATGCAGGAGATCAGACTGATTCTCACTGTCCGTTTTGGCTTTTAAAATCTTCAAGCTCATTGTATGGCTGTGCTTCTTGCAATTAGACCTAGAATGTACCCGTTCCTCCAACAACCAAAGTTCAAAGTTTTCTGACATCTCAGCCAGAAAAGTGACTTAGAAGACTGTTCTTACTATAAAATACAGTGCCTGTTACAGGTGTTTTTAAATGCACATGAGCAGTTGGGAAAGATATTTAACCATGTAATACTGATAAAAAGTATACATTTGATTTTTTAAAACATTTTTTTTCAATTTAGAAACATTTTCCTTTGCTTCTTTTTCCCCAATAAACCCCCATGCAGCTTTCCTTATGTTGACCCTAGAGATCATGTGCCTCCGTGGGAAGACTCATAACCTCATTCATTATCTGAAAGTAACACTGTAGCCCCAACAGTATTCCCAAAAACACACACACACCACCCAAAACAAATTTCATCTCCTAACTAGTGCCACTGTAAGGAGACCTGATGGAAATTATGGGGGAAAGGGAAAGCAGGGAAGAACCTCACAACTTTTCCAACAGCAAGCACAATCTTAGATTAGTTTAAGTCAAATACGAAAACACACCCTGGGGCAAATCTGTTGTATTATCAGAGGAGGAAGAACTATCTGTATATTATTGGAGAAGTTTCCATTTTATAAAGGACTCTGTCTCTGCTGATGCTGTATTTTTAGTTCACTGAATTAGTCAGTAGCTTGTGATGACCTCCCTTGATCTGCGGAAGAGTTCAGACAAGGTTTGTGTGTTACTGCCCCGCGTGAGCCGGGAGGATTCAGTGTCACTGAGCATCAGTACCTGACCAAGTGTAAACTCAAGTTCCACATCCAGAACCACAGCCCAGCCCAGCTCCACTGCAAGATTTTAAAGCAGGTGAATCTCAGTTGTTATTTTTTAGGATCACCATTCTCCTCTGAAATATGTTGTTACAAATGTTAACTGGGTTTTTGTCAGATCTAAGCATCATATTCAAATACTCAAAAGTATTCTGTGTCAGTGGATTGTTTTCAGTTATATGTCCTTTATTTTAGATTTCATTTCGCAGCTGAGAACCCAATCCAAGGATGAAAAAAAAAAGAACCTATTTTCCTCTTCTGATCTGTTGAAAGAAAAGACATGGGAAAGGATGAGATGTACTCATTTTAATAACTTTGAATAAAATTAGTTTAGATTTTCAAAGCCTTTAATGATGCAGTGGACAAACAAGTACTAGGAGTTTGATACTTAACCAGATTAGGCACTTAATAATCAAAGCAACTCTTAGGTATTTCAGGAGCTCAATACCTTTGAAAAATCTAGCCTGTGGTGACTCAAAATCATTAATAATTTTAAATGTAGTTAAAGTAACTGTAATTGCTACTGTCTTTACTAGCAAGTCATTCCATTTTAAATGTGACATCTTTTTGTGCTTTCTTCCTTGGGTACTAAACCCAAAGTAGTGGTTTGCCTTTTAGTTAATTGAAAAGCAGATTGTAAGTTTTGTTTTGTACATTTTTTTCACTAAACTGCAATTTCCATTCAAGGGTAGCATCAGAGAAGCCTTGAGTAACATTACCCTCTTAAACAGGAAGGTCATTTGCCTTTTTCCAGCATAAGCAGGAGCTGTGTTAGACCTCATAGCTCTCAGAAAAGAGATGTATTTTAGGTTAGTGGGAAGGGACAGACTGAAGGATTATAAAAGACCCAGTTACAAAGACTGTGCACATATTTAACTTGGCCTCTGTGAGGATACTGGTGCTTCTGCAGAGACGCAGCAAGTTGGAGGATGCTGGAGCTCTGTTAATCTGTTGTGTATGCCCAGATGAAAGTGTTGCTGTTACAAAACCTTCCCCACAGAAGGGAGAGCCCTTGCACAAGTGCTCATCAGTTAAAAAGTCCTATGTTGGGGGGGGGGGGAGCAAGCTAAGAAAAACCCTCTGAAATTGAGCTCTCTCATGCCACAGGTTACTTCAAATGATGAAACAATACCTCCTTATAGATAATGTTTTAATTTAAAAAAGAAAAAAGTTTTGTTTCCCTACACTTTATATGGAAAATATTTTGCAACTCAGAACGTGTTTTTTATGTAAGACCTAAGACCAGTGATTTATTATTTTTTTTTCAACCAAAGTGTTGCCTATCTAGCCAGCATCTAAGCACGCCATTGTGCAAGCAAGAGAGTAAACCCCATACGCTGTGTCTCATCAGCACTTGTTTAGGAGGGTTAAATGGAGGATTTCAAAACTACGTAAAATGAGACGCTTTCCCTTCAACAACTGATGAGGACTGAGATGGTTTACTGGCATAAATTCATCGAAGAGCAAAGAATTGCCAAAGCAGAAACTGTAACCGAAGGGTTGTCTGCACATAATGAGGAGGAACGTGAGGGAAGAAAAAGCCATGAGAAACAGAAATTTCCCTGTAAAATCATATGGCCTGATTTTTCCTGACACTACCTCACTGCAGTCATTTATATACAGATGCTGTAAAACAGCCAGTTGTTTGAGTCATGAAGATTTTTGCTGATAGCTATTTATATTTACTTTGGATATACAGAAATATTTTCAAAAGGATGAAGGCCATGGTGATTGACAGCCTAGCTATTAAAGGTATCAGCTAAGCTAAGAACTCTGTGTTCATGTGCATGCCCTGTTTATAAACTGCAGTCAGAGAAAGAAAAATATTTTTTTGGGTCTACCACCTGGCATGACTTCTAAGGTAATACTGATTTTTGAAGTATTACTTCTTCCCATCTTGAAACAAAGAAGTTTTAAAAGTTGTAGATTTTACCCAGCTGAGTCAATAGGTCCCTGCTCTCACTGGAGGTAGCACTAGTCTGAGTTACCTGAACCCGAACTGTGGATCTTTCCATTAGCAATTCTGGGTAAAATGGGAAAAAAAAGCTCCTTATCCCCTAATAAGCCAGGGCTCCAGCTATGCCAAGCTCACAGCAAGGTCCTGAGTCCTCCTCTGGAGGAGGTCACAGGAGGTGATTCTGCCCCTCTACTCTGCACTCGTGAGACCCCACCTGGAGTACTGTGTCCAGCTTTGGAG
>JAOQGH010000001.1:183265067-183279689 GCA_025769975.1 Gallinago jamesoni | reverse complement strand
ACAGTGAGGGTGGTGAGACACTGGAACAGGTTGCCCAGGGAAGTCGTGGATGCCCCATCCCTGGAAGTGTTCAAGACGAGCCTGGATGGGGCTTTGAGCAACCTGCTCTAGTGGGAGGTGTCCCTGCCCATGGCAGGGGGGGTTGAACTCGATGATCTCTAAGGTCCCTTCCAACCCAAACCATTCTATGATTCTATGATATGTGTCAGGGAAGTGGGGAAAGATGATGCAGTAGTACCTCCAATTGATACTTCATAATTTGAAAGAGTGGTAAAAACCATTGTTAGATCTAGGGTCAGCTAATCCTGATGGCGCTGTTTCTCTGTTTTAGCGGGGTCCTTCTTATGGAGCTGGTGCAAGAGGTAGCGTTTTTTGGAATAATTCAGAGTGAACACTGTATGCATAAGATATGCATAAGACCCATCTGAGGCAACTGTGGAGGTGTTCACGTTACACAGACCTGATGCCTGGCTGGTCTGACGGCCTCTCTCCAATAGCGGGCAGAGCACGATACCTGATAGGAAGGTGCAAGAGGCCGCAAATGTAGTACAGCCTGATCCCATATCCATCTCATCTTGATCTGCAGTAGATGGAAGTTGGTTGAAACCCTTCCAACATTTTAATTCTTATTTTTTGAGAGAAGTAAAAAATCAGCTTCTCTTCTAAGGTTGACATTGCAAAGAGACATAAGCAGAAAGATACCTTTCTACAGAGTAATGAAAACGTTGAGGTATGAGTATCCAAATAGGTCAGCCAGAAAGGAAGAAGTTTTAATAATTTACGAGAAAACTAGAGAATGGAAAGGAAAGTTTAAAAAAAGAACAAGTGAACAAGTAAACAAGTAGCTTATCACAAGTGCATCTTATTTAAAGTCAGGGAAAGCTTTAAGAACTCCTGTGGCAGAATTAGGAGAAAGAAAATATGTCTGTAGATGTATTTGAGATTCAGGAAAACAACTGTGTTAAAAAACACATTGCAAGAAGTGCATATATTGAGATAAGAACTGCCTGAGGGATGGACTAGTTTTTGAGAGCAAATTGGAGCTACTGTACTGAAAATTCCTCTCCCTAATCAGATAATCAATGAAAACATCTTCTATGTGCAGCATGTTCCATACCTTGTAGAAAAAGAATATTTTGAACATGTCATTCTATAAGGAAGACAAAATCAGGAAAACTGAAGTGTGTGAGGTGGTTTGTGTTTGGTTTGGCATCAGCTCGCCACTCCAAGTGGATACAACCCCTCCTTGTCTGCCTCCCTCTGCTTCCATCACATCTCGGGCTCTTCTCAGAAGAGTCAGAGCTTTTCCTTTCCCAAGGCAGGTTCCCAGCTGGCGGCCTCCTGCCTGCCTGGGGAGAGGGGGGGCTTGGCCCAGCTCCATGGCCCTGGGAGAAGAGGGGGAAATCTGTGCCTGAACCTTAGAGTGTGCCTGGTGTGGTGAGCACAAGAATGAGAAGAGAAGCTGAGAAGTCTTATTATCTCAGCTACAGTAACATGCAGTGATTCTTAGAAACCATGGCAGGGGGTTGGACTAGGTGATCTTCAAAGGTCCCTTCTGACCCAAACTATTCTATGATTCTATGAATATATCTAGTGATGGGCGTGTCCCAACCCTTCTCCTTCCTCACTTGCACTTCTCCGCCTATCCCCAGAGCTTGCTGTGAGAATAGAAGAGATACAGCCACATCGCAGATGGGAATTGGAAGCGGCCTTGTTTACAACCCTGAATTATTGAGTATTTGGGGGTTTGGTCTCAGCATTGTGCAATGAAATTTCGTAACTTGAGGAAAAGAGGGAAGGACAGACACAACCCCTGCATTCCATCCTTCCTAGGCTCTGTGTTACCTGGTACCAATCTCTTGGGCATAAATTACCTAAAGCAAATTATACTTTGAGTGAGTGGGTGGAGTGCAGTTACTAATCTCGGCCCTGAAACAGGCACCCAAAATCAGAGGTGCCATCAATGGCTGTTAGGAAACTTCCTGCTGTAAGGAAGTTCTTACAAGTTCTGTCATGCTGCAATGTTTGGAGAGTATGTTACAGAGTTTTATCTAAAATATAGGCAAGGGTTTGTAAGAAAATTGTGAAGGAAATAAATTTATAGGATTCTAATAATGGAAAACAGCCTGTTTAGGGATGGTGCCTGGAAACTAAGGTGAAAAGCGGGAAGAAATGCTACGTGAGCTATTCTTCATGCCTGCTGATGTCTGTGGAGGGCTGCGTTTTAACATGCACAGCAGTATTTCTCCTGTCAGTGTTGCCTGAGCCCATTGCCCCATTGCTAGTAGTGCAGATTTCCAATTCACTTATGGGATGGTATATTTTTAACATGGGTACGGTAGGTTTGGGAAAATTGAGTTTGTTTCTGACTGGCTGATGCTTCCAGAGGCTGTTCTGCTTGGGAGAAACTTAGAGGTGAATTGAGTAGTCATAGGAGAACATCTGTTCGACAGCTCCAAAACAAGTCAAAGAAAGGATAATAGTACTTTGAATCTTGAAGGCATAATTCAAATATTAAATAACAAATCCTCTGCAAAATGCCTAGTAGGTAGTTATCCTTTGTTATTTACAGATAAGTCACAAACCCCTTATGACCTACTTAATTACTCTTACGAATTCACTGAACAAGCAGAGGATGGGAGCTGGGTGATACATGAGTAATCCCAAATAAAGCTACTATTAAAATATTTTATACGATTGTACCCAAATTGCCTGATATGCTTTCTCCAGAAATACAGGCATATCCTTGTTGCTGCGGTCCTATCTTCCATTCTGAGACAGTTTACATTGTAAACATGTATTCCCTATGCATTATTTACTGTTCTACTGCTTCTGCTTGTTTTGCTTTTCATCACTAGGTGGCAATATCTTATCAGTCAGTCACAAACACAGGGCAAAACAAAATGGTGCAGCAAAACTAGTGAGACATAAACTAAGAAGGATTTCTGTTGCTTTATTAGAGCTTATCACAATAAATTAGGTTTTCTTAATGAAATCTTATTTTGTACAGTGCTTTCTGTCACTCTGTATTTTTAATTCAGATGCTAGCAAGATGTTTATTTTAACTTGTTTTAGCATGGGACATCATAGGTACACAGAGTTCAGTTGATTTAGATAACAATTTTCATTTCATTTTAACAGTGGACATTAGTGAAGCATGTGTACAAAATGCATTGTTACTGTTTGGCTTGAATTGCTTTGTGTTATGCAAGCTGTAATAAGAAAAGCAAAAAAAATCTCCTGTAAATATTTTAATATAAGGAAAGAAGTACATAAACTCAACAAATGCCAAGTTGAAGAAAATAAACTCACTGCAAACAAATACTGTGACATTTTGCTTAAATGTAAAAATATTATTCCTTTTCTGTTGCTTGCTTAACATATGGACTTGTCACTTCACAAATGATAGACACGGGTGGTTTTTTTTCATTATTTCATTTTTCCTCCTGAAACCAAATGGAGCAAATCAAATACCTAAGCATAGGTGTCTGGCAGAAAGCCTCCAGCTGCTTCAGAGGATCCAGTGCAGGTTTTATGTCATATCTGCCAGGCTCCATGAATAGCTGACATACCTTAGGGTATCTACAGTCACACTGGACACCTATATTTAGGTACCTGAATACCATTTGACTATGACCAGTGTCCATCTGAAAGCCAGCACTGTGTTTCAAGAGTAGATCATAAAGAGGTTCCAAGTTTTATTAAAGAAGGGAATGTGAAATCTTTAACACAATGCAATATATCCCAGGATATGATGATATAATAGAGCCTTTTTTTTCTCATCTGTTAGGTATGTTCTGCACTGGAAAAAAATTGATCAGGGAATCATTCTTTTTAGGGTTGCTTCACTATGTCCAAAAGGACTAAATCATATCAAAACCACAGAGATCCTAATAAGCAGCCCTTACTTACTCCTTGGAGGAAAAATTCCAGATGGCCCAACTTACCTAAAAACTGTAACTGCTTAAATCCAAGCTGATTCCATGGAAATCAGAGGCAAGGGTGTAATTCACCATACAGCTGAAAGGTCAGCTAAAAGGACATAGCATTTGACCCAAATTCAGAAGGAAAAGCTGTATGACTTTGCGAAGCCACAGAAAATCAAAAAATATGTTAAAACTTCCAGCAGTTCAGTAAAGCTACTTTTGGCTTTGGCATCTTTGTCCACCTGGAAGCTGTGAGGAGCTGGGCAGGAGCAGAATGATTGGCACCTAGCAAAGATGGGAGCAAGGTACTGAGCACAAACTAGGCAAATTAAAAGTTGTGTTTTGCTTAAGTTTTTTGCTGTATTAGGGCTGAAGTGCTCCTGTTTTCCAGGAATATGCTGTAGGAGAGACTGGATTATAAAGATGTATCACTGCAGACCAAGGAAAGGCTTTGTACTATTAGCACTCATAAATACAATTAACTGTGGTTTATTGATAGAGTCTGAATAAAGGTCCTTAGAGATCAAAAATATAATCACCTGCTACATAAGTCAAAAGATTCATTCTGTTAGCAACAAATATGGAACACACTGTTCTACTTAAGGGTTTCAGCAACCAGAAGGCAATCGGTGTGTGTGCAGCAGGAAAGAAATCATGTGTACAAAACTTGTATCTATAGTTTATACTTGCTTTGTTACGGTTGTCGTCCCTTAGAGGCCTTCAGCTGCTCTTTGCATTTAGCCTCAGATTCTGAAAAGTTCCAATTGCAAAAACCAAATAGTTCCTTTCATACCAAGCTAAAATAATCTCTGAAAGATTGTGCAAGGATGGTGCTATATTCCTATCTCCTTATGCTTTTTTAAGGATCCCCACAAGCATCACTGAGAATGTAGAGGACTAAACTGCCTGTATGATTGTTATAAATAGTAGTTGCTAAAAATGTAAACAAAATGGGTACCAAATATTAGGAATCTGAATAAAGTACCCAATTTACAAAAGTAGTTACCGTAAGTACCATGTGTAGACCGTGAGGAGAAACAGGATGCTTTGGAAAATAATTGTACTCTGTACTGGAACTCTTGGGAAGTCTTGAGTCATGCTGAAGGCACTCACCTCCCTGCGCAGGCATCTGAGCTGGGTGCCTCAAGACAGATAATGTGAATACCTCCAGCAGTATGTATTTTTGTTATTCTTTTTCTTTTAATGAGTGAAAGTTTTGGAGGTCTATTTTTCAGATATTTTGCAATGAAAATAGCTGTTCACACAGCATTCTGCACACAAAACCACTTCTGACCGTGCTGACGAACAGCTTCTGCCAAACCGTTTTTTCCAAAGTTGGGGCATGGAAACTCCAGAGACTTTGTTCAGCCAGAGAAGGGTATCAGCCAGGTACCCAAGGCTCCTGGATATGGGCTACCTCTGATCTCAGAAAGCAGATGAGAGAGTAGAAGGTGCAATATATATCATAAATGTGGAGGTTGACTTACACAGAAGTGTTTATAATTGAAACAGTGCTTCTATTGTGATGATAAATCAGGTCCTTCGTCATGGTAGACCTATGAAAAGCCATACACTATGGATCTCTGATTTCTTACAGTGAAAAAAATGTTACATTGTCATTAACTTATCATAAACTTCCATGTATAAAGAGAAGTCCACTGTATTTGTAAATATGTAAGACTGCAATATCCATCATCAGAAAGATCATTTACACTGACAGATTTTGTATGCTTATATCTTTCTGTCTTTCACAACCTGGAATATGTAATTAAATCCTAAATATCATGAAGTCAACAAGAATTGAAGTGGCAGTTGTATACCTTCAAAGCTTCTTAGTCTTGTCAGCCTCACTAAAGTAAGTTCAGAACACTAAATTAGACTGCTGCTGTTTCTGCCACTTCAGTGTGTTATACCTGCTTTAGGAGTGTGTCCAAAATGGGAGCAAAACCATGATACTGTCTGGACAATGTCCCATTTGAGCAAATTTAGACTGGGAAGTATTTAAATGAACTTTAGCATTTTAAATTTTTAAAAAATATTTTATGATTATTGAATGACAGATATTAGTAAGATTTTAATTGGTTATACTTTAATTTTAAAGAAGCTGTTACAGCAAAAGTTAAATTCGGAGGCATTTATGCTTGGGGTCATACTTTCTAAAGTAGAACTGATAAAGGAGGAGTATCAACCCTGAAGTAAACTTTAACAATAGTGTTGAATACTATGCTGCAAATGCCTGTAAAGTAATTAAAGTAGTGTAGTAGTAATTAAAGTAATTAAAGTAGTGGGGCAGTTTTTTCCTCTCTGTGGACTGAAACCAGTTCCTCAGTCTGTACCTCTCCTTAGTACAACTGTGAGATCAGGAAGTATAACGTAAAAGTTGTATTCTCTAGGAGCTCTTTCATATGATGGCAAAAATATATAATCTAAGAGTAACAGCATTTTTCTTTATTATGCGTTAAGACATCCAGTGAGGTGTTCAATATTTTAGCGTGTTGTCAGTGGAAGTGCACAACAGGTAAACGTGCTGTTCAGAAACAATACTAAAAGGTGAAAGCAGTGAGATTCTGCATTGTGTAAGAATGTTATGATGCAATGTTAAAAAAAGACTGCTGTACATGAAATGGAATTACTTCAGCTCCAAATCACAGGAGAAAGTCTTTAAAAAAGGTGCTAGGGGATCTGCCACTCCTAGAGAGAAGGCTTAGTGTAGCTGCAGCCTTTTTAATGTCAATCCACAAGGAAGCGCAAGTAGGCATTGGGTGATACTTTAACATCCCAGACATAAACTCTACTTATAGTAGTCAAATCCAGATATCCTTGGATGTGATAGCCCATTTATTTCTTCGCCAAATGATTGCAAAGCCAAGAAGAGATAATGCTGGTTAGACTTGGTAGCTGGTGAGGATCAAGAAGGACAAGTGACAGGAACATTATTGGATCATGTTCATACAAGCTGATTCAGGATAAGCAAGAATAGGCCTGCCGTGTTGAAAAGACAAACTGTAAGAAATAAAAGGAACTGGTGACAGTGAAGAAGCAGGTACTCGCCTACGGGGGATGTCTGAAATTTCTTTAACTTGAAAGCACCAAAACCAACAAAACTTCAAACTTTTCATGCTGCCCAGGAGGGAAGCTTGAGACCCATGGGAGCATCCCATGGGATCCCACCACTCACCCATGTCGCCTCATATTCTACAGACAGCAGCAGCAGAAGATGCTATTTGGGAAGAGTGCACAAAGGCACAGCCACTTTTTGCAGACCATCCCTCTCATATGCCCCAGGGCGGGCATTGTTGTACCTGGGTTGTCAGAGATGAGTACTCTCCTGCCTGCTTCTTTTAGCATCCTTTATAGACCTAAATTTGTGGTTATTATCAGCATTTTAAAGTTGCTAATGCTGTCTACTCCCATGACCTCCAGTAGCAACAAGTTCCAGAAGCTCACAACTTCCTGAAGAAAGAATCACTTTCGTTTTAAAATCTCCTAGTCCTTTCATTGAATGCTCCACAATTCTTCTCGAAGAACTTCTAGAACTGCAGAGGTATTGGAAGAGTTCCCATTGTAGTCTTCACTAAGAAGACAGTTGTGATTGTGAAGGTTAGAGGGTTTCAATTTAAAGTGAATACTATCAAAAGTTCAGCCGGGTAAGGATATGTGAAGGAATTAAATAAGCAAATGGTCAAACATCCTTAGTTCTTTACAATTTTGAAACAAGAACATCATTTTTGAAGGGTCCGGTATCCAGGGAAGATGAGGGACAGAGAAAGAATAAGGTACGACCACCAACTAAGTGAATGCCTTGCTCTTTATTTTCAATAAGGATGGGGCCTTGTAGAGGAACAGAGGTAGGAGGAATAATACAAACAAAACAAAAATAAAACCAATTCTGAGGTGGAAAAAAACCTCAAAGATCTTAAAAGTCACATTACAAAAAACAGATAACTTCATAATAATGGAAGAGCAGGTGTATGAAGTTGCAGCTCAGGTAATAAAATTTTTGTTGAATCTATCAAAATGGAGATTCTGCCTTGTAAATATAAACCATAGAATTTATGGGGAAAAAATAATCTATGTCAACAGAAAGACTGCTTGACCTCAGCCACACTCAAGGCTTTGAAACAGAATTTGGTGTAGGTTTATATTTCAGGGTGTGGAATTAATTGAAAATTGGATGGAATCCAGTGCAGATTTAGGAGGCACAAGTATTTGCAAATTAACCTTATATTTTCGTTTTCAACAAGAGAATTGTGATAAAGTTCATATATCAGTCATCTTCAGGAAAGTATTTGATGTAGCACCACAGGGGAAATTATTACTTAAATACTTGAACAGATGAATTAATGCAGCATTTGGGAGGATGAATAAGGCCTTCCAAACCTACTTGGCATTGTCTCTGCTGAAAAAATCAATTTGTGGAATTCGGTGGAAGTCATCAGTCCCAGGTCTTGGGACTTGCCATATTTGGTATTTTAATTGTAAAATGTTAGAGTGGCCTGTTTAAAATGGGATGATACAACGAGGAGGTATTGTCGAGGTGGGGGTGATGGGGACAGGGGGTCTGGGAAAAGCAACTGCGGGCCCAGAGTGACATCAGTGGGATGATATTTAACAGCATAGGGAGGAAGAGCTGATCAGATCTCTTTGATAGCTGGTGAGATAAAACCTGAGAAAGTCTGAACATTTCTCATAGTCCATGTTCATGAACGGGTGTAGACTGGTTTTGAGTTAACTCATTTAGGAACTGAAAGAAGGTTTATAAAATGAGGACAATAGTGAGGACACAAAACCATATCTCTAGATGAGGAATGTTTAGGGAAGACATTTAGCATATTTTCAGTGAGAACCACGGGTGTATGGTCTCAATGACCCTTGTGTACCTCGGTTTCCAATCCAAACATCAAATATTCTGCATACTGAAACTAAAAATAACGTGAAAATGTAGTTGCTGACAAAGTTTTTAGAAGAATCAGCAGCAGACAAGCTCTATTTTGGCTCAGACACTGTAATTATGAGATGCTGCAGGAAATTTATTCCACTAAGTGAGAAAAGAAGTACTGTTATTCCTGGGAAATAACACCTGGAAGGATGATACCACCACGATTGTATGAAACAAAAAATATTTTTGAAACTGATTCTTCTTCTTTTTCTTTATTACCATTAAAATATGCATAGTGATATACTGTGATTATTTGAAATAGCACCTTAGGAATATGGAAATTAAGTATTTTGTAGAAAATAGGCTTCTGCCTCATTTTCTTATGTGAACTCCTTATGTGAATCAAGTTCCTTTTTAAGAAAAACATTATTCATCATAAAAATGACATCAAACTCAGAATTTTCTGTGGCTCCTTAAGAGGTGAATACCAAGTGCAGTGAGCTGGCTGATTTATTTGCCATTATGAATTCAGCTTGCTGTCTCTCATCTTTGTTAAGGGGGAGAAAAAAAAATAAAAAGTCGAGAAAAAAAAAAAAGACAGCACGTTTTTTCTGTAGCAGTGAAAGAAAAAGCAGAAGCAGCCAGTCTGAATGCCTTGGTTTTAGTGCTCTGGAAGTGTTTCTCTTGTGCAACTGGGCTGAGGGAGAGCCTTTTTTTTTTTTTTTCCCTTTTTTCTTTTTTATTCCCAACGTCACTGCAATCAGATCTATGGGTGCAGCTCTGCTTTACCGCAGCGTGATGCAGTTGTGTGGAGTTGAGCGTGCTCTTCTCGGAACCAGGCGGAAGGAGAGCAGCTGACCAGAGCATGCGGAGGATATTCGTTAGAGGGTGGGTTGTTGGTTTTGGTTTTTTTTTTTTTTCCTCCTAAAGCTGAACAGTACGTGTGAAATTCCTCCGGCTGCAGAAGAGACGGTTTCATTGGGGGTTCGAGTTGATACTGGGTTCGCAAGAGGAGGTGCATACGGCTGTCAGCTTCTGATGGAAAAAAAAGCGCTTCAGACAGGCAGACTGCATGTTATTAAAAGCGCAGCTCAGACACCCTTCGGGAAGATACTCTGACTGAGCTTATGGAACAAGTGCTGTGGTACTGCATATGCCTTAACCGACTGGGAGAAATTTGCCCAGTTGTGGAATGGAATAAATGAAAATACATACTGAGGGGGTGAGGGAATAAAATACTCCCCAGGCAGAATTAAGTACGAGCCCCGGAGGAAGAGCAAAGGACAGAAATCTCATGGTGTGTTTTTGTTGTTGAGCGCCTTTTTTTTTTTTTTTTTTAATGAGCTTACCTACCATGAACGGAAGAAGTGGATCTGCGGAGACTTCATTTCCTCCTCTGACCCCTCGTTTACATCACTAACTGGTGACAGTCACATCTACATACATAGTACCTGCCACTTCAGCTGCTCAGAATTATAGAAGCCTCTTTGTATGCAGCAGACATGGCTAGCCAGCAGGATTCAGGCTTCTTTGAAATCAGTATCAAATATTTACTGAAATCCTGGAGCAATAGTGAGTAGCAGAAGAGTAATCTTTTCATATTACGCATTGCTTGGTAACTAGCTAGGCTAACCTAAAGGATAAAATCTTGTATTTCTGTATGTTTGTGTTATATAAACCAAATAATATTTGCTTTCATCAGCTCTAAAAATCAGAATGGCAGAGATTTAAATAGGTTTCATTAACTGTAAAGGCTGTAATGAGATTATACTAGATTTTGCTTGATTGAATTCTGAAGTTAGGCTGCATTCTGGCTCTCTCTAATAGTATATTGCAGGGAGTGCATTCCAAACAGTGTTTCCTGTCTACATGTTTATTTGATTTGTTCAGGCTTTATCTGAATATTTTTGAAAATGCTGTTTAATCACAAGGGTGTGGCACTGCTCAGAAGTTGGTTTATTAATTGTGCACTAAGGACAAATATATAATGATTATACTTAAGGTCTGCAAGTCATTATTTTAATGTGATGAAAAGCAAAACATCAGTTGCTTATAACTGCACTCCCTACCCTCTATGCTTAATTTCAGAATCTTATGCAATATTTCCATCCAGAAAGAATCCATCTGTTTATCTAATCCTGGCTGGGTTTTGCAGAATGTAAACAAATGGCTTTTTAGTCTTCCTCAGTCTTTTCAGTATTATTGTTCCTGATTTCCATTGCTGTTCAAATCACTCACTCTTTGGATTTTTAGCAACATTATGTAATAAAGATTTCTGAATAAAATTTAGTGCTTGCAAATATATTCAGATTAGGTAAGACCATGGGATAACTCTGGTAGAGATTTGCTTTTTAGTTTAAAATATATAAATAATATATACCTTTTCTATAGAAGCTTGTATTAACAGTGATAGATCTCCATAATTAACTGTTTTTAGAAGATAGAACACAATGTCTCTGGAAAAATCCAACTTGGCTATGTATGCAGTAAGATTCTGATTATCCCACTATCTATAATTTAATAACTTCTGCATAAAAGACTGGTATTTTAAAATTCTATGGTATAAAAAAATTGCAAAATCTGCGTAATAAAAAGTGTGTATCTGAACACCTGCAAAGAAATAAAAATAACACTATATTAGATATGTGACACGCAAGGCTTGTCTTCATTAAATGATATCCATAGAAACTGTATTTTTCCAGGCCATTTGTATCCTCAGTAACACTGTACTGCTTGTTTGAATCTGTTTTTCTACCACAAGTGTGAAGTCACCAGGGAATAATACTATTACCTAAACAGCATTGCTTATGTGCCCTCCTCCTAAAATATTTAGTGCGTATTCATACAAATTGCTGTTTCCCCAAGGACTGGAAGAGACTTTAATAATTTAGTTACTTTTTTTGACTAATGTTAATCAAATACTGAGAACATAAGTGTGTATTGTGACAACACATATTTCATAACAAGCTAGTCAGTTTATGACAGAAGAAAAACAAGAAATCAAATCCGTTCTGGGATTATTTTTTTAATAGGCTACTGTAACTTTAAGTAAAACTAACACTTAAGAATATAAAAAAACCTATGCTGTGGAATTGAATATACCACTTTATTATTATTTTCTTTTTCCCTCTACATCAAAGTATACTGAAAGTATTTCAAAACAGCAAAGATGTTTCTAGTCTGAAATGAGAAGTCCTTAAATGAAAATCCGTTTTAGAGAAATTGAAATAGCATATGACTAATTGGTGTTTCTGGCATTCTTTTAGCTGAAAAACACACTTTTGACTGTATTTGTGTAAACAGTCAGAGGAAATACAATAAATTAATCCAGGTTGACTTAAAATTGTTGATTATTTAATTTATTTTTTTTTTTGCTTTCAGTCTGGAAGGCTGCATTCATAAATCTGTAGGTATCCTTTCTGGCTGAAAAACAAATAATTTGATAAGACAACGGTAGGGAGTTCAAAAGACCTAGGGCTTTCTTCAGCTCTGCGATGTGATGGGTGGAGCAGAGGAAAACAGTTCCCTTGCTTGAGAAACTGCTGGGAAGCCTGCACATGCATGCACAGGAACGTGTTTTTCAGAGAATAGGTGCTGTGTCTGCATACCCAAGAGCAGAAGTAAGCTATAAATTATGCCATGGCATTTACCGAGTAGACAGAGGTCTAACGTACTGTTTTAAAAGAAAAAGAAGCTTGCATCCTACAGTATAGATTTTGCTCAAATGTTAACAGTGTAGAGGTGCTTCTGTGTATGTTTCAGTAAATTGACACTTTAAAACAGTAGCATTTATCCTTCCCAGGCTTTATAATCCCACCAAAACCAGTCCTGCCAATTGATTTGTGTTTTGGCTTACACAGAGCATTAATATTTTCTAATAGATTGCCAGCCTTGCCCGTAACTTCCCATGAAATATACTCAGTTATTCTACTTGGGCTGACAATTTTCTCTGATTTTGCTACCTGTCTAAGGTCTTGGATAAATTGGCATTCTTGACGTTCTGGGCAGGATTTCAGTTCGGTGTCAAGCAGCACTTGCAGAGGTGCTCACCTGGCACGCTGCTTGGATTTCCATGTCAGTCAACCAGCTCAGGAGGCGGTTAATTTATGGGCACTGGAGTCAGTTCATTTTAGGTACCTGTTAACTATTGTAATCAGGATGATACAGTGGGTGGTGTGTCCCCAGCAAGCATGCACTCCTGTTCCTCGGGGACAAAAAAGCCGAGTCACGCTCTGGCATTTGAATCATCCCAACAAACTGAGAGACCTCAAAATACTCCTTCGTGCAGTTCTCAAAACAGACTTTTGCTCTGCACGGGTCAGTAAGATACTGGTCACATCACGCAATTCTGGAAAATATTCTCGTAATGTGTTGGAGATGGGATTAGAATTGGGAATCTCTGGTTGAAAATAAGATTTCTTATTATTTTTTTTTTTAACTGAATTCATTTGTGTTCTCATGTTTTCTTAAATATTCAAATATTTTTGATCAACGCTGCATTAGTCAACAACTGCATTAATCGTTTGCATTACTTCTTCTGGAATTACTGCTAAAATGGCCATGCTTGCTCAAGGTGGATAGTGCTCACTTGGCCCATGGAGGTCAGTAAGATGACAAGAATAAAACAGGGCTCACCAAAAGCAGGACAATTAAGAGTCTTCTTAGATTTGTTATAAAAATATATCAAAATACTTTTGTAAATAAATGTTTGTAAAATAACATATGAATCTAAATGTTAAGAATTTGAATCTTCTCTTTTCTTGACTGTTTTTACTTCTTGGATTAATCAGACAACAGTTAGATTTATTCTGAATTCAATTTCAAAATGCATTTCCCAAAATCATAGTTTTTTTAAAAAAATAGAAGTTTAAAAATCAAGCTACACGAAGGTGGAGTGCCATCAGCATAAACAGCGGGAAAATAGATAGAGAATTCAGGTCTTTGCAGTTTCTAAATCAGATCAATTAAGTTCATTGGAGGAAAGGATGCTGTAGAAGAATCGAGACAGCACAGGTAGATGGCTCACTTGTGCTCTCACAAGTCAGCTCTTGTGTGGACTGACAGAAACTGCATTTCATCGTCTCCCAGTTACTAGAGATAGATTTTAAGGAGTCTTTCTGTGTAATGAAGCGAGAGGGCAATTTTTCCATAGTGAACATTTTAATTTTACTTGCCACTTCTTATAGAATGGAGTTATCTTCAGGAGCTTATTTTTATGATTACAACACTTGTTTACCTTTGAATAGCAAGATATTATTTTTTTTTCTGTGGACTTGCATTAATTCAGGTTTGGAATAAGACCTTTTTCAATATTATGACTTCAGGTCATAATGGCCTTTCCCATGGCCCATACTTCCCTGTATTCTTCCACAGTAGTCACTGTCTACATCAAAATCCTCATATCTTCATCATCCTCTTCACCTTTGTGCTGTACAAAGCCCATTGCTCAATCCACACCCTGAGCTCCTGCGTGCCCAGTCCCCATAAGCAGGGGCTGGCAAAAGCCACTTGTGGTTTACTAGCGGTGGTGACACAGGAGACAGCTTAATCCTGGGGGCACGTGGGCATCCGCATCAGTTGGTACTTGCATGGCAGCATCTGAGTGGTCCCAGGAGGACCTCTGGCTGCTCTGCAGCTTGCTTATCACATACGGAGCTGAACGCGGTGCTGGCCTCCAAACAAGTTATGTTGTCAGAAGAACATCAGGCGTAACAGAAACTTCTTCACAACCCCGGGCAGTGCTACAGGCTTGGGGCAGAGTGGCTGGAAAGCTGCCTGGCAGAAAAGGACCTGGGAGTGTTAGTGGACAGCCGGCTT
>JAOQGH010000001.1:183175176-183264967 GCA_025769975.1 Gallinago jamesoni | reverse complement strand
GTTTTTTTTTATGTGGTTGGACTCGATGATCTCAAAGGTCCCTTCCAACCACTAAGATTCTGTGATTCTGTGATGTGAAGCCTGTGGGATTGTTGGCAGCCATGTAGTCCTTTATTAAAGGAGTGTAATATATTTAGCAATAATGTATGACCAGCAGGTTGAGGCAGGTGATCATCCTCTCCCTTTATTCTGCCCTGCTGAGGCCGCATCTGGCGTATTGTGTCTAGTTCTGGGCTCCCCAGTGCAAGAAAGACAAGGAACTACTGGAGAGAGGGCTACAAAGATGATCAAGGGAATGGAGTATCTCTCTGATGAGGAAAAGCTGAGAGACCTGGGTCTGTTTAGCTGGAGAAGACTGAGAGGGGACCTCATCAATGTTTAGAAATATCTAAAGGGCAGGTGTCAAAAGGATGGGGCCAGACTCTTCTCAATGGTGCCCAGGGACAGGACAAAGGTGTCCGCAAGCTCAAACATGGGAAATTCCATCTCAACATGAGGAAAATCTTTCCTTTGAGGGTGCCAGAGCACTGGAACAGGCTGCCCAGAGAGGTTGTGGAGTCTCCTTCTCTGGAGAGATTCAAAACACGCCTGGATGTGTTCCTGTCCAGCCTGCTCTAGGTGACCTTACTTTGGTGGGGGTTTGGACTAGGTGATCTACGAAGGTCCCTTCCAACCCCTACTATTCTGTGATTCTGTGATAAAGTTCAGCCTTTTTACAGAGAATATTCATGAAGTCCTGTATCCATGAGCAAGAGAAAGGGCAGTCCATGGGTCGTTTCTTAGGTAAAAGTCTGCATGATGTGCAAGTTCTGTGGTGCACTATTTTGATATTCTATTAAGATTCTATTGTGCAGGAAGATGATAAAAGCCATTTCACAGGGGTTTGCTTATCTGCAGGCAAACATAGACCTGTTTAAAGATGAACACTCTGAGCACACTGTGCTATCAGACCTGGTGATTGTAGAGAGATACTGGTGAAGGAAAGAGGCTCCTTTGTGCTTTTCAGTGCCCACTGAAATGAACACGTTCGCTGAACAAGAAGAACCCATCCTTCCCTGCCATCTCTTTTGCTCTGGCATTCCTACTCCTGCAGGCCCAAAGGCAGCCAATTCAAGAAGCTGATGTGCTGCAAACTCACCCTGCAGGGAAAGGATGGGTTCTTGCCTGGAGTGAGGGGGTGGCCTGCAGCTGGGGAAAGGGCAGGGACATGTGGCTGTGGAACATGGGAGAGTAGGCTGGCACTAATAGAAAAACTGTGGCCATGCTTGGACCTTCTCCTCTTGCTCGCTACTGGGGTCTCACCTTAATGCATTTGCAGAAAGCTGGCCACTTCCACCGCCTATGCCTTCAGGGAGCCCTGGAGACGAAGGTTAGCATCTGCTGAGGCCTTGGGATGTGGCTCTGCCTTGGACAAAGGATACTATTAATTCAAGCTGTCCTACTACACAAAGGGAATTGATTACTCAATCCATTGAGCCTGAAATTAGGGTCCTTAGTATAGTCTTCAGTGTTAAGTAGTCTGTGATTGCCAGCAGAACAGTGACTTGCTTAATAGTGGTGACTGTTATATACCAGGACAACTTTCTTTATATTTGTCTGCAGATTTGATCCTCTTCTCCACAGAGCTATTGGGAATGATATTAAACCAGAGAGTTTGTGCTGTGTACTGGATGGTAACCATTTTAAAATTTGCATTTTGACATGGCTTTTCTTAGAAGGGAAAATGGAAGTCTTATGACTTTGGGGACCTGAAAACTTTTAAAAGAGTATTTTTGTTTATTTTTGAATTTGTTACTCTCCTCAGGACCTTCCAGAATTATTTCTACCATACTGGGAGGAAAAGGGCATGAGAGAGTCCAAAATGTTCTACTATAAAATTCAGTTTATTTACAGAATGAATTTGTTTGCTGTTAAGAAGTTTGAATTATTGTCATAGACATCTACATATAGTTTGCGTGCAGTCTTAGTGTGTAAAATTTTTGTGGCAAAACTTCGGTCCTTATCTCAAATATAAAATAGTCTGGAAACTAGGCATAAATTAGGCATAGATAATAACTGGTACGTATTCCCTGAAGATTTCAATAATTTTGCTTGTGGTAAAACCAAAACTATTCTGTTGTACTGTCAGTATCCACTTTGAATGATTTAATTTGTGATATCTGATGTTGCAGTACTGTTGGTTTATCAAGTTACCAGAAGTTTGGTTTTTTCCAATATAGCTAGTTACTATTCAAAAAGACGAGGGAAAGAAATAGCAGTTCTTATGGTTTGTTCTAGGCATATAAAATAACACTGAAGAAGTTGTAGGTTTTTATAGAGATATATATAAATAAAAGAACATTTACATGGGAAGTGATAATATACAGGCTGGCATAGGAGTATAAAGTGTACGAAAGGTAAATCATACATGGTTTAGTAAAGGAGGATATAAACCAAAATGCTATTTAACATTCCTTTTGTATTTCTGTCACTTTTGATGCACTCATCTTATTAATAGTTTAAAGTCTCATCTCTATGTTGACCTTGTGGACAGTAGGAAGCAGTTGCTGCACTTCCAGAATTCCGATTGCATGTGCTTGTCCAGCTTTATTTTCTGTATTCATTCCTGAGTTTCTAAGCAATCGGTAAGTGCTCCGCCACTTGCTATGAGCTGGTAGCCCTAGAAACTGAATTCCGGTGGCTGTTGAAGCCAGAGTGGGCAGGTGTGGCATTGCAGTAGCTGTGCCTGGGCAGTCCCACCCCAGCCTCTCATCCCTGTCCCCATGCTCCTACCCCTTCTCTCCCACCCTAACTCCCCAGACAGTTAATGTCCTGCCAGTCAAACTTTATAAAATGGTGTAGATCACAGAATCACAGAATCACAGAAGGATATGGGGTTGGAAGGGACCTCTGGAGATCATCTAGTCCAACCCCCTTGCCAAGTCAGGTCCACCTAGACCAAGTTGCATGGGAACATGTCCAGGTGGGTTTTGAATGTCTCCAGAGACAGAGACTCCACCACCTCTCTGGGGATGCTGGGGTCAGGGTAAGAAAGGGGACAAGGATACATGGCTTAGAGCGGGAGGCAGTTTTGGGTGATTCCTGCTATTAGATTGGTGGAATTGTATGGTAAATCATATTTGCTTTCTTAATAGTGACTTCTGTACCCCTGTCTGCTTCTGAATATCATAGATAGTTCCTTTCCAGGCAAATTTAGCTTTTGCATCCCTCTCTTCTCTGCTTCAGAGCATCAGCAGCAAAGTTGTTGTCTTCTTGTTTCCATGATAAATTTGGACTGCAGAGTAATTTCACAGAGGTAGGTAGCTGAATTATTTGTGAGGTGGTGATTTTTCATTCACTGCAATTACCTAAAATAGATTTGAATCAATTGTCCATAGAAAGAAAATCCCTTCTCCTTTAATATACTTTCTTCTGAATCATCTCATCTTTTGTCTATTGCTTCAGCTGAAAGGGATACCAAACATAGTGTTCAAACTTCACAGCAGCTTTTTCAGCCACATGTTGTAAGTTCTTATGCCGTTTATATTTTTTTAAGAAGGAAATGGAAAGATGTTTAACAGTATGACAAAGTAGGGCAAGACATCTGCCACCTGGCTCATGAACCTGCTAAGAGCTTGCAACTAGGAATGACAGTGGTGGGAGATTATGACCCATAGTTCAGTTAGTAGCGGTGAACTGGGGTTTGCTTTCACTGGAAAGCAAAGGGTGCAGGTCAAAGGCAACAAGAGACACCTCAGGAACTGTAAAACATGATGAAGAGACACCCACCTCTTCAGGAAGGACTTGCAGGGAACATGAGGAGTGGAGGTTGCCATCATTGTGAATGAGCTCCTCACGTGTATGGAGCTCTTCTGTGGGATGGGTGGGTGACAGTGTGCTTGAGAGTTTGTACGTCAGGAACAGAAGAGAGGACATTTAGGATGGAAATCTGTTACAGGACACACAATCAGGGTGAGGAGCAGACAAACCCTTCTTTGAACAATTTGAAGAAGTTGATAAATTGCTGTTGTTGGTTCACATGGGGGACTTGAACCTCCTGACATCTGCTGGAAGTGCAATGTAGTAGGATGCAGGCAGTCAAGATTTCTCAAGGGTATCGGCAATGACTTCGTGATACAAGATGGATCAAGTACAGCTGGGTTTGGTATCCACTGAGAAGAAAGAACTGGTTGGAGCTCAAGATCCTAAAAAACGTCAGGAAAGAGGATGGCAGAGTATATACTCTTTAGGAGAGTAAATTTCAGTTTTCCAGATTTCAGAAACTATCAGGTGGGATCCCATGGTGGGCAGCTCTCAAAGGCAAAGGAATTCATGAAGATGATGGGTCTTTGAGTTCAGCACTTTCCAAATGTGAGAATGGGACACCCCAAAACACAACAAAACAAGCAACCATATGAGGAGACCGGTTTGGTTTATCAGGGACCTGATGGCTGAGCTCCAATGCAAAAGAGGCAGTATATCAGAGGTGGAAGCAGGGTTTGGCTGCAAAGGAGGAATTTATAACATTGCCCAGGCATGCAAGGATGGTGCTTTGAAATCCAAAGCTCAACTGGAGATGGAAATTGCAAGGGATATCAAGGGTAAGAAGAAAAGTTTCTCTTACTTCTTTAGTGGCAAAAAGCGGAACAAGGAAAATGTGGACCTGTCACTGAATGGGGCAGGGGGTTTAGTGGCAGTGGACTGAGGGACTGAATGCTGTCTTTGGCTCCATTCTCACCAGCAAAGTCTCTCCAACCTCTGTCTGCCAGATGCTGGAGTGCCCCTTGACATGGCACTTCTGATAAGGGAGCACAGACTATCTTCCTTGCAGGAGCTACTGAGAAGCCTGTCAATTCCATACATATATATGATCTTTTCTGTGTTTCAAACTATAGTCACATTCAAAATGGGGAGATAGCAAAGGTTTTCTATTCCCAGCGTACAGCAGAGCGTGCTAAAACAAGGGGCTGAATGAAAACACATCTGAGAAACACTGTCCTCCTAGTTTGCTCTCGATCAAGTAGCAGTGGTTTCACTGAGTTGTCAAATGGTGCCTGCTTCCTCCTCTGCTGGAAATACAGAGATCACTAATAGAGAGAGACCACCAACAGTATTGGTGTTTGGGCATAAATATCAAGATCAGTGATGCAACTGGTATTACAGAGATTCAGCTCTGTTGCATCCCAGAAGGGGGGTTTTGGGGTGCCTTTCAGGCCACTGGTTTGAAGAGAAATCTGAGTGTTGTTTTGTAAATACTGTGGGATCACTGTAGTGACAGGTATCACGTGTCTCCAGGGGAATGTGTTGCTGATAAAGAGCTTAATTGGGTGCTTGGAGCCTTAGCAGAGAAGTTTAATACACACAAAAAGAGACAGTTTTGAGAGACATGCTGTACAGCCTTAATCCTGAACACTTTCTGTGCTTTCAGAAACTTGTTGTCATCAAATGTAGCACTAATGCAGACAAGTAGAGAGGCTGCTGTGGTTTTCAGTAGTCAGTGAGGGGGTCAGAAGTTGTGATTTGTGTACAGTCAGAATACAAAAATGTTAGATGGATTGGTGTTAGACAAGGACTGATCAAAAGAATGTAACTGATCTTGATTATTAATTGCCCTTGATTTTATTTATAGTAATTGTGAAGTTGCAGAGGGTTTTAGTTTTATTTTGAAAGACTCATTTACTTTCCCTTGAATTCCTAAGTAACCAGTAGTATCTGGCTCAGCACAGAAGTCTGCCAAAGGTATTGTTTTGCAGGAATTATGCTATAATTACATGATCATCATACTAACATTTTTTCCTAATCTCTACCTATCTAACTCTCCTCTGTCTCTGGAACTTTGAAAAGTCTCAACTTGTTTGTGGAGCAAATTAAATTCTGAAGGATGTCCATTTGGCAGTTTGGTTTTTTGGATATTGATTCCCTCGAGCATCTTTTGTTAAACAGAATATACACAACTATCTTTCTTACTGCATTTCTGATCATTATTTATGAATGTCTTTAAATGTCTAAATCAATTTGCCTTTGCAGTCAGAAGGACACCTGTATAGAATTCTAGCCAAAGTTCATTATTGAGAAGTTTGTAGTGTGGGTTTCTGCATATACTCAGCAAGTTCACTGATGATACCAAATTAGGAGGGCTGGCTGACACTCCAGAGGGCTGCGCCACCATCCAGCATGACCTGAACAGGCTGGAGAGCTGTGCAAAGGAGAACTTAATAAGGTTCAACAAGGGCAAATGTAGGGTCCTGCACCTGGGGAGGAAGAGCCCCAGGCACCAATATAGGTTAGGGGATGCATCTTCTGGAAAGCACGACTGAGAATAATCTGGGAGTCCTGGTGGACAGCAAACTTTCCATGCGCCAGCGATGTGCCCTTGTTGCCAAGAGGGTCAATGGAATCCAGGGCTGCATCGGGGAGAGTGTTACCAGCAGGTTGAAGGAGGACATTCTCCCCATCTACTCTGCACTGGTGAGGCCACAACTGGAATACTGCGTCCAGTTCTGGGCTCCCCAGTTCAAGAGGGACAGGGAACTACTGGAGAGAGTCCAGCGTAGGGCAACAAAGATGATTCAAGGATTGGAGCATCTCCCTTATGAGGAAAGGCTGAGAGAGCTGGGACTCTTTAGCCTGGAGAAGAGAAGGCTGAGGGGAGACCTTATTTATGTTTATAAGTATCTAAAGGGTGGGTTGAAGGATGTTGGAGCCAGACTCTTTTCAGTGGTTTCCAGTGATAGGACAAGGGGCAACAGGCATAAGCTGGAACATAGGAAGTTCCATTCAAATATGAGGAAAAGATTCCATGATTCCGTGATATACTCCCGGTAATAGATTGTTGTGAATTTTCAGAATCAGGTTTATTCTGTGTGTATTACAGAGGTAGCACGTGTCTAAAGTAGTCTAAGCTACCTGACATCAGATTTTGCAATTTATTCCCTTGGAACTGGAATTATTTTTAATCTGCTTTCCAGTGGAAGCAAGGCTTATTCAGAAAAGGGTGACCTAAGTTTCTACAGAATTTGTAAAATGACGCTGTTAGGCAGGGAAGTCTACCTGATGAAAAGTGGCAGCATAGGCTTTGCATCTTCTTAGAGGTAAGAAAATCCTTGCTGCAACAGCCTGTGTAAAATACCCCAGCTGTGAGACAAGCTTCAGTCATACCTTTGAGAGGATTGCATGCAGAACTCATGGTGTTGCTTATTTTAAAATACATTCACAAGCTGCAAATTGACACTCATTAGTTCAGATGCAGGGAAACGGTTGCAAATACCTTGCTCGTATTATAGTAATATTCATACAGTGCTTCCCATCTGGAAGCTTTACAGACTTAAATTCTTTCGGTATTATTACACAAATGCGAAGGATGGAAGTATTATTCCTTTATTGCTATTACTGGGCAAATCGCAACAGAGAAATTACCTGAGAAACATGAGATTGCACATGAAACCTGTGTTAGAGCTGGAAATGACACCCCCTCTTCTGTTCCTTTACTGGAAGAACCTTTCTTCCTTCAGTTCTTGGTAGCCAAATGACACATTGTGAATCATGACTCAACTAGTTATTATTTGTAATGAGATTTTTAATTGGCGGTAAGTAGTAATTTTAAAATGGAAATGTCCTTGGAATATTTTGAATTCCACGGGGTGCATATTTGTTGCTACTGATGCCTTGAATGAGGAGAAAATAACTTAGCTATAATTATTTTTCTTTGAAGGCAGATGTTTGAAACAAAGAGCCTTACCACACCCTTTATCTGTGTGACTTCTGAACCAAAGCAAGGTGGTTATTTTAATTTTTGTTCTACTACTCATAGGCAGGAAAATGTGGCAGAGCATGCTATATATTCTTTATTGAGGTGAGTGCTTGATCAAGAGCAATAACTCTCCAGAATCGCAAGTTGGAAAGTACTTCTTTTGAAATACAAAAGTCATTGGTGTTTGTAGTAAATTAGGCAAAGTCTCAGCTTGCCCATAATGAATCTTTAATATGTGTGTCATAAAATAGAAGGTGGAAATATTTTCAAAGGAAAAGTGAAATAAAAAATTTTTATTTTATTTTTTTTACTAATTTGTCTGTTGCGTTCAAGCAGTAAGGCACAGGGCAGGTAGAAGTGGGTGTTGGAGCTGCAGGCTTCTGTAGCAAGTGAAGTTACTGGAATCATTGGAATTACTATTTTAATGAACTTTTAAAAATAATTGTTAATATAGACAGGTTGGAATTTTATAAAAAGATAGGAAAAAAGAGAATATTTGTTAATGATTATTAACTTATATTGCTGAGCCTACTTTTTTATGTGAAACCCCTCTTTGTTTCTGCCAGCAATTTTTCCTGAGCTTTGCAGTTTGAGCTAAAGCACTTCTAAACTTAATGTCCCTGAAGGTGAATTTTGGAATTTTCTGCAGAAATGGTTCTACCCTCTCCAAGAATGACAAAAGGCAAAAGAACTGTTGTTTGTATGTGTTAAAAATTCTCTTGAAGAGGATCTTGGGGGTGGGTGGGGGGCAGACACATTAGAGCCAAGTGCCTCCATACAGTGACTGCACGAAGAAAGTGAAGACGGAGGGGAAGAATTAATTTTGATTAAAAACCCAGCAAAAAGCCAGCAGGAATGAAGGGAGAAGAGTCAGGGGAGTCATTGTGGGTGGGGGAATCAGGAATAGGGGAATGGATGCTTCCCAGAGAGTGGGAGTGGAAATGAAGAGTGACTGGTAGGAGATGGGGCCAAGGTGGGACTGGAAAGGGGTGAGTGAAGAGGTAGGGATGGAGGTGAGGGGGCTGGAGGGATGACATGAGCAATCTTTGGCTCAGCAAGAAGAGTAGTGCATGGGAGTCTGGGACTGGAATGGGCAGCCTGAAGTGGGGAAGACACAGCCATGAGGAGACACCAGATTGTGGAGATGGAGTAAGAAGAGAGCAGCTGGGGAGATGAGGGAGGTGAGAGACGGGAGAAATCCCCTCCCAAGCGCAGGATGCGGTGCAGGAGTCCTGATTTCATCCTACATCCCTGCTCAAGGTTGTGTCTTGCTTTGCTGTATCGCTTGGGTTAGGTGACAAAAGTGTTAAATGTTACGTGTTATCAGGTGAGGAGAGCAGCAAGTGACTTGTGTGTGCTGTTAAGGTAACTGGGTCAACAGTTGGATCATTTGGCACGAGATTAATCATACCTCCACTATCTTACCTCGCTTATCATTTTCACTTCTGAAAGCCTGAGTCCAATGAGGTAATTCAGCCCACAGTGGAAAGCACATAGATACAAAAAAAAAAAAAAAAAACCTCTTACCATGCTATTATTCTAATTATTACGACTTGTAGTGCAGTAGCAGATAACTTCCTAATGCATTTCTTCAATACGGCAGGTAGTGTATAAGCTCGTAATAAAAGCTAGTCTGTCCTCGCATCTCCTGAGGAAGGATGTCAGATAGATCTAGTTGACAGAGTTCTCATGTGAATGAAGAAACAGACCATGCGTTTGGGTATTAATGAATATTTAAGTGTCACTCAGTGTACTTTCAAGCATAATAGTTTTATGAGCAATGTGTTGAAAACTGGCATGAGGCACTGTAAATAAAGTATCCTTGCTGATGGTTTGTTGTCATAGTAGATGGAGCTAAGCAACTGGGTACTTAAGGGATGGACTCTAGGCTTTATTCTATTTTACATCCTCATTAAGGATTTTGAAGAAGGTAAATAGCATGTTAATGACATTTGTGATAATCCTTACATTGAAGTCCACAAGTATCAGCAAAGAAAAAGGAGAAAAAAGAAGAATAAACAAATGACTGCATTTTTACAAGGAGTCACATAGAAAACATGAGGGGTAGTGGGTACACATTACTCCAGGGGAGATTCTGATTAGACACAAGAGGAAGATTTTTCACGACAAGAATTCTCAGTCATTGGAATGGTCCCCCCAGGGAAGTGGTGGATTCCCCAACATGAGACACTTTTAAGATTCAGCTGTACAGGGTGCTGGGCCAGCTTGTCTAGACTCTGCTTTTGCCAAGAAAAGTTGGACTAGATGACCCCTGAGGTCCCTTCCAACCTGGTATTCTGTGATTCTATGATTATATGAAATGAGGGGTTATTTAGAGTAAAAATCCAAAAATGTACTTACCATGAGAATCTGTAAATGTGTTTTGAGACAGAATTTATTTTTGAAACATGAAAAACAAGATTGGCTACATTTTTAAACTGTAGTGTAAGGGCCAGCTCTGCACTGGAAGGAGAGGCGTAGGATTGACTGTCTTCTGCAACGCAGTAAGGGAAGGTCCATGCATGTGCAGAGCTGCATCTGGGCCAATTCCCAGCTCTGTTTTGCCCCAGGTGGGAAACCCAGAGGTCTGTCCATTACAGCAGAGCTGCTGAGAATGGCAATTGCAAGTAAGGGTTTTTTAATTTCTTTGAGAACAAACAGTAGACCTTCAAGCAGCAAAATGGAAGCATCACACTACAGGCAATTGAGAGATTTTTTAAAATTTATTATGTGTTTTTATGATATTAATAGATACTTTCTTCTTTTTTCTCCTTTTTCTTTGCTGATACTTATGGACTCTAATGTAAGGATTATCACAAATGTCATTAACATGCTATTTACCTTCTTCAAAAGTCATTTCATCTCTTGTAACTCAGTTCTATGACATTGTCTTTTCTGAAATGCTGAATAAAAGCAACCCCATAGATTTCAGCATTTCAGCTTTCTCCATCTTTATGAGTAGCCTGGAGAAGAGAAGGCTCTGGGAAGACCTTATAATGGCCTTCCAGTACCTGCAGGGGGCCTACAGGAAAGGTGGAGAGGGACTCTTTATCGGAGTGTAGTGATAAGACAAAGGGTAATGGTTTTAAACTGAAAGAGATTAGATATTAGTTCCTGTGAGAGTGGTGAGACACTGGAACAGGTTGCCCAGGGAAGTCATTGATGCCCCATCCGATCAAGGCCAGACTGGATGGGGCTTTGAGCAACCTGCTCTAGCGGGAGGTGTCACTGCCCACGGCAGGGGGGTTGGAACTGCCTCCACCTAAAGACAGAGTAGGGGACCAGTTTGCCTGGGTCCAGTTGCAGGAGAGAGCATCCATCCCTGTGGTTTTGGTTAACTGCCAAGTATATGTAGTATATGTAAGGGTCATATTTAACATATCCAGGGTCTTTAAGTAATTTGTTTAAATGTAATGCTTTCATATTTTCATTTCTTTTATTTAAAGATATTAAAAAATCATATGCAACAATATGTGCAGCATTTACTGTTGATTAAAATGAAATAGAAGAACATAAGTTGGAGTAAGTGGACATTTATTTTATTGGTCATAAACCTCGCATCTTTTTATCTCATGTGGAAGACTCATTTATTTTAGATTAGTAGATTGGTGCTAGTCTGGACTGGTATATAGAAAGCACAACATGCTTTTTATAGCATTTAAAATTTCCTACAGGTTTTTTTTTTGTGCAGCTATTACTTAGTGGCATTTACTATCACAAGGATGCTCTGTGCCAAACTAGAGATGTCTTTAGGAGGAAGAGAGGGGCATGTGGAAGAATTTTTGCATTGGGGGCTGATTCATGCCCTACCTGTTGCTCTGCTTTGTGGGACAGTAAGAAGCCCAGGATGAGGATGAGAATGAATATGATGGTCATGATTTAGTATGGCTCAGACTCGGGCAGAAAGCAGGTAGAAATATCTGAAGGATCTGATTTACAGGCATTAGTGAAGTGTATCTAACACACAGTGACAAGAACAACAGGTAATTTACCAATGTAGACATTCCTTTGTCCAATACTTTAATGTTTAACGTTACTTTTTATTATAATTTAATCTATCACAAATTTTTTGTTAGGAGTTAGTCAGTGATTAACCGAGTGGCAACTCATGAGCTAGAGCCATGCTTGCAGATGTATTTCATCTCTAATTCAAAGCACATTGAATTCTTTCTTCGAATTTGGCAAACCTCGAACAAGTAGGACTTGGGCAATCCTTACTGTTCTGGCTGGTAGCCGCAAAATGAGAGTGCTCTCCAAGAAGGTGGGAGTTGAGAGTTCAAAACCCTGAGGGTTAATTAAGTATTTAACCCAACACTACTGTGTTCTGGGTGAGTTCTCTAGCCTTTAAACTTACCTAAAAAGCAGCTACAGCCAAATGGAAAAGGGGAGGAGCTGCTTCTCTGCTCTGCATTGTGCATCTGAAGTGGCTCAACTATGTGAGGTCCACATGGGGATCTATTGCCCAGGCATTGCTCATGCAATGAGCCTGTTTGAGCTGCTGCCTGACTCACTGGGAACATCATCATTTGTGTCAGTTTTCTGGCTTCTGTTCCCCAGGCCAGGTTAATGCACCCAGCTTCTCAAGTGACATAAGCCCTGAGTGAAACTGTCTTGGGAATTGCAAGTGCCCACTGTGGTGATGGTCAGCCCAGAATGTACTGAAAATCTCAGTGCTTCTTTCCATGTACATATGGAAAGAAATGCCATTGCTGGTGTTTAAATTCTTAATTTATTAACAGCCCTATCTACCCTTTCAGGTAGTTGAGGTTCATGCTTCATACAGTTTTGTAGATGCTTTCTTACTGACAAAGCCGTTCATTATCACTGGGTTGCCATGGAGTACTGATCACATGGATCTGGGAATAATAACCCATTATGCTAATATAGCTTGTCATTGTGTTTGATGTGAAGTGATGTACCATTACAACAGCTGATGTTTGTAACCAATACAATTTATGGTAAGATCACAGTTTATGGAACAGCATTGCCAAACATTGCCTAATGTCTTTTCTTAGTTATCTTTTTTATTTCATACCTGTTTACAAAAACATTAATGCATTTTTAGGTCACTTGTTCTGGTTTTAATTTCTTTCTACAGTGAGAATCAGGGTTTTTTAACAGAATGATTCTGGCCTGTTTGCTTCGTGCTAGAAACGTGAGTTTTCCTGCCCCCTTGGAGCCTCAACTTTGTGTAATAAAGTTCCCTTTGGCACAGAGGCAGGACAATTTACTGGATTTGTTGAACTTTTTAAGTGCCGCAAGAGAAGAACGAGGAAAATTATGTTCAACATTACCACAACCTTTCTTATACACCCAAGCATGAAAGTGAATTTTATTTCAGACTGCCACTGTACAAGGAACAGGCCTTGAATCTTTTTATTGATTCAGCTTTGTTCTATAGCAGATGACGAGGCATTTGTTGGTGATCTGTAACATGCGCTAAGATGTGATTTTAGCCTTTTCCAGATTCTCAGGACAGTTTGCCTTCATATGCATGTGAACATATTTTCAGTAATGGCACTTCAGCCGGGGTTCTTCTTTGCTCCTCATATTCCACTCAGTGGAATATGGCTTCCCTGGAGCATATCATTGAGCCTTCAGAGAGCTTCACTTTTCTAGACAGTCATTCTCTTTAGACAAACCACTTTTTTCTATGGCTATCACTTTTAGCTATAAGGTATATTTATAAATTATTCTGGCAATATACTTATTCTGTAAAATATTTCCTGAAGATTTTGTCATCCCAATAAGTTGCCTCCACTTTCATGTTTCCCCGAGGTGTATTCTATAAAACCACCCTTAAAATCAGCTTCTGTTTTGGCAAAGTGTGTTTGACAAGCAAGCAACCATGACAGGAAATTATTACATGTATCACAAAGATTCTCTGATCACACAAGTTATAGTTGTACCAGGATGTACAAAGACAAATAAAGTACTGATATGCTTTCAGACTTCTGCTTCTTGATATTATCAAGATTAGAGATAGAAGAATCCTTCTTAGAACATCTGTATCGTACTTCAACCAAGGAAAGATTGTTTTCTACTAATGTATTCAACGAGTCATAAATTATACAACCAGGAAACCCATTGTGTCATCCAATCTGTTCTCCTCATAGAGCAGGCTTTATGGCTTCTCTGAATTAATTTCTGTTTGAGCTAAAGCACATCTTCAAAAAAAAAAAAATCTTAATTTAAAATTTCCACTAATGGAAGAATCAGTACCAGCCTTAATAGCTGGCAGTTAATTGCCTCCTCTTTGTGTTTAACTTCTTTAATGCATTTGTCTAGCTTAAAATTCCAGACATTGGATGTTAGTGAATGAAGAGCTGTCTGTCAGCAAATTTCTGTTCCTCTTAGCAAGCATGGAAGTCATCTCACCTAACTTTCAGGCATAGTCGATAATGTATATTACACGTGACATCAAGCCTGGCTTTTCTGATAGCCAGTGGAGAGAAACATGCACTTTCAGGGTGCAGTTCAGATGCTCTACTTTAGATGTGTTTATTAGGAGGCAATGAATCACACCTTGGAAGTGCCTGAGTGCTTGTGTTGTCTAAAAAGGCATTTTGGGTTGAGTGGCTCCATGTAAACGCTTTGCAAATAGGGGTCACTGCAATAGGCACAAATTCCTGCCAATAGAAGATACGATTAAATGACTGTGTAACTCTCTCATGGTCAAACTAAACTAAACTTTAAGGCAAGTTTTCCAGTCACTAGTTATCATTGCCTTTCCTGAATGTCCTCTAGTTCTTGAGCATCTTTCTCAAGTTGCAGACACCAGAACAGGACTGAGCACCCAGCACTGGTTGCAGAGACACTGGCAGTGAAGCAGTAGATCTTTCCTGCTTTTGCCTTTGTTTATCCTGCTTGAAAAGGCTCTCCATAGCTCTTCAGGTCACAAGAATAGCAGCCTGTTTTCGACACATTAGTCATCCTGGTCTCAGGCTTTTTTTTCATAATCAGTGCTTCCCAGGAATAGAAAGCCTTATTCTGTCCATGCGGCACGCGTTCTTTGTCCCTGGCGATTCTCCATAGTTTAGAATTAATATCTTATATATTCTTTCCTTGTATTTACTTTTCAAAATGCTGTTCAAAGTAGAAAGATCTTTTTACTGTTTTTTTCTGTCTACCACTCTTAATTTGTGTTTTGCCTGTAAACTTTATAGAAATGTTTTTGTTTTCTTTTATGCCATTAACAGTAAGAATAAATTGTACAGGACCAAGAGCTGGTCTCTGTATCTCCACTGGAAGTACGTTCACTAGGGTATGATTCTCCCTTAGCCCATGTTGAGAAGAATCTATTACCTAGTTTTTAGTCTGTTTTTGTTGTGAACAAAACCAAAATTGATTCTTTCGTTCTCATTTCGCAGTTTAGTAAGATCCCAGTCCAGTTGCCAAGCAGGAATATAAGACTCCGCTTTTAACCTTGTTAAGTAAATTTATAATCTCGTAAAAAGATACGGTTAGTTTAATAAAATCCACTTTCCATAAACCTATGCTTATGGCTTTGTATTACTATACTATGATTCTTTGTTAATGTAATGCAGCCATTCCTGGATGAATATCAGGCCAACTGTGTTGTTGTTGCTTGGCCCGTCCTTGCTGACACTTTAAAAAAACTCTGATACAACATTAGTTTTGTCCCAGCCCTCAGGAATACAGAATTTCTCTTTGAATATCCCATAAAAGGAATCTTTTTATTGCTATCAGATGTAATTAGGCTCTTCCGTTTTTCTAAGGAATTACTCTGTTTTCTCAGCATCTAAGCTGTTTATTTGGAAAATCCAAGGTTAACCTTAGGATTCTTCCTTTATTTTCATAACTAACTGATGCAGAGTTCATCTCTATAGGTGTCTGTTCCTCTCCAAATTTAATAATGTATTTCTGGCAGTCACTTACTCCAAAACATTTAGACATTTCAATATATAGAAGGAGTCTTCTGTCGTGGCCCACTGCCCAGCATGAGAGCAGTGTCCTGGCCATGTTGTGTTTGGTATTTGCAACTGCCTGGTCGTGCAGAGGGTCCCTCGGACAGCAGCTAAATTCCATGTTCTTCACTCATCTGCTCAAGTGAAAGTTTTTGGGTAGGCAGCTGTACTCAAGCCAGAGTTTCAAAAACCTTCCACTGAGCTCCTGTGGATGGTAAAAGTCATTATCTTGTCCCTGCTGGTTTAATTTTTGAGAGTCACCGTGAGAAATATTTATGTCCTGGAGCCTGAGCCTAGCAAAGCAGCAGCAAACATTTACATTTGCCTTTAGGTTGTGGCTAAGAAACAAGCGAGCTCCCCTTTAAAGAAAGAGTTGTTAATGTAATGTTAATAAAGGGTTATTAGATACTACAGCATCCTGATGGGGTGTGGCTTACAAAACAGGACACATCATGTGTTGGCTTGTCTGTAAGCAAAGAGGCCAAATAGTGTTTAATTTAATATAGAAGATAGACAATGTTGTGAATGTGCCGCTGCAGCCAGTATTAAGTACTGAAAATAATGATTCAATCAGACATAAAGTAGGGGAGTGATAATGATAATTATTAATCTGGACTTTGGCTGCAAAATTTTTTCTCTTATTTTTCTTTGTGTAGATGTTACTTTGTACACTCCGCTGTAGAAGGAAACATGAATGGATGTCTGACTTACTTATTCTCATGTTCGCCTTTATTCACAGAAATCTCTCCTGTGGTTTCATCACAGAAACCGTAACAAAATTTTGTGAAAGTCTTCCTGATCTGTGAGGGTTTAGCTTTGCCAGTTCACAGTGCCAGCTCGCGGCTTGGTTTACTCCTGCTATTGTGCCATTTTCCACCCACACGAGCAAGGGCATGAATCCAAGCCAGTAGCAGCTGAAGTGCACCACGATGCAGTTCAGTGAGAGTCATCTCTTACAGCCTTGGATGCGTATCTTTGTTGTCAGTTCTCCCTCTAATCGCTGACAAGTGAGAGGCACCTCTAGAAAGTAAGTGATTTATTCTCTCTTAAGGTAAGAATCTAAGAAGGATATGATGGATCACCTAGAAATGTGAGTCTCTCTTAATTTACTCAGAGCCCAGATGGCAGGATTAAATTTTATATTTGGCTTATAGTTGGCTAAATTTGAACCTTTCCCTAAAAGGCAGCTGTAGATCAGGTGCATCAGAAGCTGAGGTCGAGGAAGCACGTACAGTTTTAAAGATTTTTCTTCAATTTAGTGCTACACTTTGAAACGTAACAAATCACAACTTCATATTTATTATGGCATGAAATAAGCAAAATCAGTTCTTAGCTATTGAGCTGTGTTAGATCAGTAGGACTGTTCAGACCATGCAATATCAGAGAGAAACGAGCTACAGCCTCTTTCTTTTTGTGCATCAGTAATAAAATACTGCTCATGTTTGCACAAGTGCATTACAACACGCTTGGGTTTTCATTCACATATGTACATTGCACAGAAGCCACATCATCCATAACTGATACGCCGTTTTCATCCCAGTGAAACACACGAGTTTTTAACAGCATGAACAAAAATTTGTCAGTGGGTTGGAAGAGCAAGTGTGGACAAACAGACAACAAAAATTCAGATTTAATGTCTCTCTGTAGTAAAAAATAAACAGCTTAATTATCTTTTTTAAAATTCCATCATATCCAGACTCAGTTTTATTGTGAAACACTGAAGGAGGAAAGGGAAAGTATATTCTCTCCAGGAGAAAATATGTAGGGAAGGAAGATGCAGGTTACATCCTCCCTGTTTCCTGCTCCCTCTTTTGGAAGTAACTATTGCTTCTCTTTTGGACTCTTGTAGCCTTGTGCTTCCTTGGCACTTTTCCAAGTTCCCTAAAAATAATTCTTCTGCTAACACCCATCAACCACAAAATGACGGGAATATCTTCCTCTCCTTGTCTCTGAAAAGGAAAGTAAACCAAACAAAACATCTGTCTAAAAAATCTTACAGGAAGCTATTTTCTGATCCAGCAAAAGCAAAGTGGAGGCTACCTTTTTCCCCTAGTACATAAAAAAAAGTGTAAAAGAAGAGTGTGAACATCTTTATTTAAAATAAAATGCTTTTTAAGCTCTATTTGAGCTCAAAGAAATTCTGGAATAGTTTCAGAAATTAATGTTTTTCTTTGTTTTAATTTCTTAGAAGTCAGTTTATCTACTCATACGAAAATGATGATTTGAATATATCTTTCCACCCTTATTTGGAGGTTTTACTTTTGGAATAATTGGCAAAGATAGCAAAACTTTTGAATTTATCTAGAAAAGATATCAAGATTTTGAAAGGATATTGTTAATCTTGAGTCAGCCTTCAAAGAGGCAGCATGCCATTACCATATAAAACACAGAAGCTGAGAAGTGTTTCTGTTTGATTTGGATCCCACCAGAAGCAACACAGATGTTTCCTTTAGTGAGAAGCCACCCCCAAATGGAGCACTCAAATGTTAGTTGAAAATTATTTTGGAATTGTCCCCGTGGTTTCCCATGTCATTTAGCTTTTTCAGTCTTCAGTATTATAATAAACCAAGCAAATTCTAAAATTGGCACAGCTAAAAATCTTTGTGTTACATGCCTACATTCCCACATATCTTCAGCAGAGTGGTATATGTAAACAAGAAAATAATGATCTAAAGGAAAAGGAGCAGAAGAATAAGTGGTGAGCAAAGAGAATGGACAGGAAGGAGAATTGCTTTCCTGCCTCACTCAGATGTCTTGATAAAAAACCCAGGGAATGTTGTTCAGCTGCTCAACCCCTGACCTACAACTTGGGAGAAAAGAGGAAAGTCTACATCTTAGGGGATCATAGTTACTAGGAGCTTTGTCAATTCAGTGAAAAGGGCTTCAGAAAGTGAATGGACGTGTTTGACCAGGATTTCTTGTTTGTTTGTTTGATTTTTTGTTTTGGCAGTCGTCTTTCTTGAATCCCCTGCATATGGAGATGTGGTCTCCTGCAGGAGGAGAAAATTTCTTCCACCCATTGCTTTCATCTGTGGGGTCTCATGTCGATTACCCCTCTCTTGCACAGAATTGCAGTGCCCATCTGAAGATTACAAGCCTGTAACACCTGCCTGCCAGCAGCGGTGGTGAGGGCCAAGAGGTTGATACTGGCTAATAAAGCCAAACCAAGAGTTTTAACCTTTCCAAGGTACCAAGCTGAACAAGATCCTAAGCTTCAAAGCACTTCATCACATACATCCATCTCAAATAAGACCTGTCAGTGTGTGCAAGGAATGTTCTGGATTCCCTGAGCTTGGGTAAAGATGTCTGTATTAACTGGTTCTTTCCTTATGGGGTTCTTCTCAGAATCACAGAATCATAGAATGATATGGGGTTGGGAGGGACTTCTGGAAATCATCTAGTCCAACCGCCCTGCCAGAGCAGGTTCACCTAGAGCAGGTTGCACAGGAACAGGGGGGTTTTGAACATCTCCAGAGATGGAGACTCCACCACCTCTCTCAGCAGCCTGTTCCAGTGCTCTGGCACCCTCAAAGAAGTTCCTCCTCATGGCTGCTTCATAAGCATCTCTGAGTGGAAAGAACATTTGAGCTTTTTGTAGACATGCAGAGAAGAGCATTCCCCAGAAGTGATTTTAGCATCCATCGGGCCTACTGAGCGGCCATGTGCATATTTTCATGGATGCTGCATTCCGTTTCTATCCCGTAGAGGACTGGATCTGACGAAGAAATCAGCGCATCAAGAACTTGTTCTGCATTTCCATTCTGCAAATCAGTGTCCACTCCTGAATTCAGGGGAGTGCAGAATGGGTTTACTACAAGGACTTAGCCTTATTTCCTGAAATGTGCCATCTCTCTGAGGATATCATACAGTCTGGTTTAGGCCTGCTGTTTTATAACATCCCTGAAGATACTGAAAATAAATTGAAATTCACGTGTGTGCACATGAACACACAGATAAAGTTCAAGCCTCCTTTTTCTTGGCTAGAGTAGATGGGCTGGCCAAAGCTTATACTTTATTGGCAACTCTGCCACTTCTTAATGGATGCACTACTTAATTTGTCTCCTGTTTTCTGGCTTTGCTCTCCCTTGTGTTCACATAGAATTTACACCCTCTTGTGGTAAACACAGTAGAAAGTGTGGAGAAGGATTGCCCAAGGAAGTCAACAGGGTTTGGCACTGTCTTCTGTAGCTGAAAAAGTATTCTGAAAAGAGTGGAATAAATACATCTAAACCTGGCAACAGCGTTTTTTCACTAAGTCTCTGGACAGAAATAATTTAAAACTTTGTTTTTGTCTCAAATCTGTGACCAAGTCCTGGAATGCCTTTATTACTCAAGACATCTCCTTCCTTTCTGGCCCATGTCATTTTACGCAAATGGGCACATTTTACACAAAGAGGCACACCTCTTTAAAGAAACTGAGGAATCTGAAATTTATAAATTTGCCTTTTCTCCCTTACAGTTTCAGCATAATCAAGTAGTTTGACAATTTTCATTTGGAAGAGCTAGGTCATCTCTCACCATCTTTTTGGAAATCCTCCCAAATCTGTTATTCACTTCAGACATGTTTTCAGATTGAACTGTTTTGTTCTGGAATCTTGAACTTCTTTTCTACTTTTCCCCACTGACTTCATGACCTCTTCCATTCTATCTTCTAGACTAGATAGTATTTTCTCTGGCACAGGGATTTACGTGCTATGCCGAGGCTTTTGTTTTGCATGGAATTGTAGGGGTTCATCTTTGCTACATTGCAGACCATCTATCTAATTGGTCAACCAACGTAACTCTTCCTGAAGAATGCTGTATTTGGATTAAATAGGCTTTTGAAAGACAGGATGAGTTGGGATACTTTCATGTCATGTTCTTGTGTCAAGACAGCTGCACAGAATGAGTTAGTGTCTTCTCCCAGTAGTTTCTTGAACAACAGTTTTAGACAGAGCCTTCAGAGTTTTGAATTTTAAGGTACAAGTTCACTGAGTTTTCTAATATGTGAAGTTTTGGAGACATCGTTGTTCTACTCAGAGGGAAAATATGTTTGAGCTTTTTGCAATATAAAGTCCCTCATATGTTCTGACTGTCTGAATGTGCCTGTATCTACCGTCCGTGTCTACATACTGCTGTCACTGGGGAAATTTTTCCCCGCAAAGAATTCCTTTATCTGCAAATGAGCCTTCACAGGGAATCAATTTCATGCAATGTGAATATTTGCCTACATGTTTTGTTTGCTGCTTATTTTCCACTTTTTATTAAAATAGAGGAAGCTTTGCAGCAGTACATTCAGTTAAGTGTAGTATCAAAGCTCCACAGTTGCTACTGTCTTCCCGGGACATACATAGGCAAAACATAATTGCAGATCTGTGCTTCCCTAGGAGAGTGCATGCCAGCCTCACTACAGCTGGGAGCGTAACTGGTTTCCAGCACTGAAGTTAAGCTGTGTCTGCAGTGCTGCTGCTTATGGCAGAGTCATACAGCGGCTTTTACATGGACCTTAGAAATCGCTGTAGGCCATACAGTCTTACACTTACTTTAGTAATTAGTTTAAATTATATTTAGTGAAGCATGCAGTTGAGAAGGGGGCAGAAGTGTCTTATAAATTGTATATTTACTCCCTGGTTTATTAACTCTTTTAATAAAAAAAGGAAAATAAGTAGTAAACAAAACAGGTAGGTAAATATTCATATTGCATGAAATTGATTCCCTGTGAAGAGTAAGGCCAACACTGGTACCACCATAACTTACACTTCTACTTTCCAAATAGTCTGGATGTGGGACTCAGATGTTCACTGAATTCTTCCTGATCTCATTTTTGAGTGTAAATCCTCCTAAGACCAGATGAGAAGCACATCAGGAGCATCAATTTTTTGTCATAAAGTCCTGTAATTTAAATAAACTTATTTCCTATCGTATATATTGCAAATCATTAATATTATGTTTTATTGGTTAACTTTATCTCTTTATGGTTATTTTTTCTTGAAATGTGCAAATGAACTAGGGAAGCATTCATTAAAATAGTGCTACTACCACACTAATACACTAGAATAACATATCCCTTGGAAATCCTGCAACTTCTTTCACCAAGATAAAAATGGATCTTTTAGCTTGTTTCTTTCAGCAAAAGTTTTCTTTTAATTTTATTCTCTCTGTCTGTCATGCCAAACTAATCAGGAATGTTCTCCTTCAAAGGGTGAAAAAGCCACCTTTTGGTAACCTTGGCACACACACCGTATCCTTGTAAATTACATTCTTCGCGCTTTATTTCAAGATGTGTTTTCTTTTTAATACTGTAATTGCTGCTTTAAAACAAAGCAAATTTTCTTAAGTGTTATTTCAGCAGATGTATCATTATCCTTAAGGATATGTGGTGTTTTGCTGACTCTTGGCATGCGAAGAGATAGTGTGTTGGTTTTATCATGAGGAATTTAAACTGTGTGTACTTTTGGCCAAAAGAACCTTAGTTACAAAAGAAAACCCACCCTGCGTTGTCTCAGTGCTTTCCATTTCCATACTAATTGCTTTCAGCTCAGATTGTATGATAATAGTTGTGTTTGATACGCATGGTTTGTTTATGTCGGACTCCATTATCCTGTCTCATGTTCTTGGAGTGCCTGAAGTAGTTTCGTTAATCTGTCAGCATAGTATGTACTTGTGGATAAATATAGACATGCAGCCACTCCGTGAGTGGTCATCATCATACGCTGAAGCTAAAAATTACCCCTTTGGTTATGGAAAGGCTGATCTGATCCGGAGGCCTGCTCTAGCTCACACACTGTAGGTCTTCAGCACTTGTACATTAACAAACAAACCCAAAAAACTAAAAGAAACATCTGCGTCAATGCTGAAAAGCTTATACTGAAATATGGAACAGGATTATGAAACAACTAATTTCCTTTTTGATTGTAGTTAGAAAAGGATTGTAACTTTTCTAACTGAAGGAGTGGAACATTTCAGGTATTCACAGGCTCATGGATATTACAGTAGCATGTTGGAGAAAGTCCAGTGTGATCGGCTTTATAAAGGGACTCGGTAGGTATGAAAATACTGCAAATACGGGTTTTGGTTTGTGTTAGTAGTTTGTTCGTAGTTGCTAAAGTGTGAATTTGACACAGTTAACTGAAAAAACACAATCTTTGTTTTTTCTGCTTAATGATACTGAAAATTCAGTAACTGTGTTTGGCTGAAGTTGTATCCAGTGTAGAACAGAGTCTTGGCTCGTGCGTTATGATTGTTCTGTTGTTTTGCTTCATCTTAGAGTTTTAAGAAAAATACCTGTAGTGGAATTCATAGCAGAGAGTCTCTTCTGATAATTTAATTCTGCCCTCATCCCCAGTATCGGCTTAGTGACCGTGTGTGGGTGAGCGTTAAAACTACTGGGCTTTTTTACAACTATTTCTCTGATCAGGGAAATGATCAATACAGGGAAAAAATTAGCAGTGATTTTGGTTCAGTAATCCTTTCTGTGGCAATAGGATATGGTTGTGGTGACAACCATTTGTGACATTGCATTGCTATTTCCGTATTTACTCCTTTTTAAATTTTTTTTTTTAATATATGAGATTTAGAAAATCTTATCCTGATAGCCTGAACTGAATTAAAATATTGTGTAGGAAAATAATGTAATTTGAAATACAGCTTCTTGCAGATGCAGTAGAAAAATTGGCAACATATCTTGGAAACAAGAAAATAGGTTGAGAAAAGTAGCCCTTAGCCAGAATTTCCCCTCAAAATGGTAGTCATCTTCAAGTTGATCAGGCATAGTTAATCTTTTTTTACAGATTTTCCTAGGATAGCGAATTTAAATACGTATACAACTTTTTAAAATTGACCTACAGATTCTCTGCTATCACAGAGCCCTTGGGCATCAGGGTTATCTTGGTCTCCTGCATGTGCATCACCATTCATTCTCCTGGGGAATGAGCTACTTTTCTCTGGGTGAAGGGTTTAATTTAATGCAGGATTTGTGTGGTGACCGGTATCCTACAATATGTTGGGACTTCAAATTAAATGTTTCAGTGGTCAATTCTGGTGCACCTCTTTGCAGAACGTTATTATTTTGAAATCAAATAGTAAAAGCTATGAATGTCAATGAAATTGTTAATGAAATTGTCAATGAAATCAATATTTAGAATTGAGTATAACCCCTTCCCTCTCGCCCCAACCCCATCAGACATCTTCTGCATAAAACCATGCAACCTGTATGTGGTGATTTCTCATGTAAAAATTACACCTTTCATTTAATAGGGCATTGCTTCACTGGCATAGATGGCAAAAATGGACACATCCTTTTTATTGCTATTTTTAAGGCCCACATTACAATATGTTATCATAAAGAGACCAGTCATATATGACTTTAATGCAGCTGTGTCTTTAATTCTGAGTCCTTAATTTCCAATTTTATGTCTCAGAGGCAACTTTTTTTTTTTTTTTAATGAGCTTCCTAGGGCTCTCAGTCTAGGAAAAAGAACTGTATTCTCTTAAGGCTCATACATCATCAGTATAGATGTCAGTGACAGTCCGGTCACTGGGCCAGATTTTTGCAATGCAAATATCAAGCATATGCAAATGCTTGAGATAATGGAACTGAACCTGTGTGTAATAGTTCACGACCAACTCATGATTAACTCAGAAGCCTCACACTGTTGGCAGTGTTAACTTTCACACTGAAGATGCTTGTGTGGAGGTAGCAGCTACAAAATGATATTTTAAAACTTTGAACTAAATCGGTGTCATATGTCAGTCATTTCTATAACTGCTCTAATTGCTGTTGCAATGAGAGATGTTAACCCCTTAGGATATCCTTTTACTTTCCTTTGGGGGAAAGGCTGTACAGGCCTGTATTTCAGAGGAAAGTCACAATAAAAATTGTTGGTGCACAGACAAATCTTGTGAATAATTGCATTTCTCTGTTACAGTGTGCATGTGATAGATTTTTCAGTTATGTGTATGGAAAAAAATAATAGATCATTCTGTGTCACAAATCTAACAGCATCATTGTTAAAAGGCTTTGTACTAGTATTGGCTATGTGGATTTAAAGTCCAGTCTCAAAATCCCGGCTGAATGCCATGATGACTGAAGATAAGGGTGGCAGGTCCCAATTAGTAAGACTAGGGTTTCTTAAACTTCATTTCATAAGGATGTGAGCTGTGCCTGATCCCACATACTGTTTTCCTTCCTTCCTTCCTTCCTTCCTTCCTTCCTTCCTTCCTTCCTTCCTTCCCTCCTGTCCCTTCATAGTAAATTTTGAACTTAGTAGCCAATTTAAACCAAAATTGCCTGAGGGCCAGAAGGCAAGCTTGCCTGTGATGAGATTCCTTCAAGAGGGAGCCTGGGATGGCTTTGGTGGCCGGGGAGAGGCGGGTGGCCCAGGCTGGGTGTGTTTGGCTTGGCAGAGGCTGGCTGGCAGGCAGCCTGCCCACCGGGCCAGGGCTCTGGGGGGAGCTTGGGAACGGCTGGGGGAAGCTCGGGATGACAACGGGGGGAGGACAGGCTTTTACTGCACAAAGGACACATTTCCTTAAGAAAATTGGTTTCACTGTTCACAAAAAGCACATTTTTCCTAACTGAGCGCTCGGCGATCAAACTGATTTCATGGGTAGCTGTGAGCCAGTCAAAACCACACATTTGGCAAATATGTTAGTGATCGTAAAAATATTGTTTGACTCCTTCCGAAAGCTATTTGTGGAGAAATTTCCATTACCTAGTATATTCCACAGTCCATATAAATTTGCATCTGATCCTTTGCATCCCACTGTCTTCATGCTTAAACTTTAGGAGAGCACAGGTGATGACAGGAGAGCAGTAGCGCTTACACTCTTCTCTGGTGGCTCTTTTTTCATTGCTTTGAGGAAGATTATTATTCAGAACAAGAGAGTATTTTTAGAAATGGTTTTCTAGAATATAAATGTAGAACTGTTCTATGAACTTTGTTTTATGCCAAGAGTCATAATGCCAGCTAAACTCCATGATTATGTTTTTGCCCTCAAAAATCAAGTGAAACTTTGCAGGAAAAAACTCTTGTAGGACACATCTATTGGAGTGGAAGAAGTGGTGCTGTTGTCCTAAAAAGCGATGAAATGTCAATGAATGATACCTTATCAATCAGGAGGGTTATTTTCAAAGGATGGTTACGTTACACTTGCAGAATAATAGCTACACTAACAAAAGCACTTCTATCTTGCATTATAGTCATATAGTGGATCTCTGAACTTTGATTTTTCTAAAGGAAAATATGTTCTCTTTTCTCCAATGTGTCTTTTTTATTTTTCAGTGCATAAATTGGGAATCTATTGTGCCATATCTTGAATTACTCTCAGACAATAATGTAGTCTTTGGGATTTAGTTTTTTCATTTTCTTGCAGCAATGAAGTGTTAAAGTATTTGGGAAAGATCTAAGATCTCATTTATTCTTATTTAATAGTTAACAGTTACTTTCAGTAGGAGTTGAAATTCTGTTCCTCAAAAGGAAAGGCTAAAGGCATTATTTGTGCAGCATCCATCACTGTAGGTCGTTCTTATTTCTTCCTTTCTTTGCAATTTGGATGGAGCATACAATATAACACTCTGGAATGCAATGCTATGGGGAAATGTTATAACACTAATAGTTCACAATATTTTCCACAGTTTGTATCGCATTAAAGCACCTCTGTCCCAATCACCAGCCACACTCACGGGTGTTACAACACTTCTATTGCATTCGGAGTGGGTAATGGCTGGTCTTCCCAGTGTTACTTAGTTTGCTGCTTTTAAAGTCTCAGGCAAAGTGAACAGAGGGTTCTACCAGCACCTGCCTGGAGACCAGACAGGGCTTTTATTGTCAATAAGATCTAAGCCTGAGAATTTTGTTTTGGAAATTTTATCGTGGGGTTTTGTTTCATAGTACTTCAAATTTTTTTTTTTCTTGAGTTTCCCAGAAAAACCAAAAGGTACAACTAAGCATAGTACATAATATCTTGATGTTGGTTATGGGGAATTCACAGAATCAAGAGGTAATTTAGATTGGAAGGGATCTCTGGAGGGCGATTAGTCCAACCTCTGCTCATTAACTAGAGAGTTTTTCTCAGGGCCTTCCAGTCAAGTTTCAAGTATCTCCAAGAGTGCACTATCTGCTGTATCTGTGGACAACCTGTACCTGTGTTTGATCACCCCCTCACAGTGGAAATTTTTTCCATATATCTAATTGGAATTTCCCACATTCCAACTAGTGTCTGTTACCTCTCATTCTGTCACCATGCTCAAAGAAGAGTCTGACTTCACCTTTGCTATAGCTCATTAGGTAGCTGAAGACTGCAATAAAATCTTACCTTAGCCTCCTTTTCTCAAGGTTGAACCAGTCCAACACTCTCAGCCTGTACTCACATAGCAAGTACTTAAGCCCCTGACCATCTTCATGGTCCTCCCTCGGCCTTGTTCCAGAATAGCAGTATCATTCTTGTTTGGGGGAGCCCACAACTGGACACAGTGCTCCAGATGTGATCTCTCAAGTGCCCAATGGGACTGTAGGGCTTGGTACTTTCAGAAAAAACTAATACATGATGAACATTTTTTGGCCAGGAAAAACATGTCATGTCCGACTCTTCATGTAAGATTTATACTGATGAAGTGTCATTGTTTTTAAAGGAGTCATTCTTGATTGACCTGAGTATAAATGAGAGGAAAACCAGTCTTTTTACAACTCACCTTAGTCAAAAGTTCGGACTCCTGACTTTTGCAAGGCTGGGTCGGTTTGAGTAGCAATAAAGAATAAATTTGTTATTTGACAGCTGAGCTGCAGATCAGGCCTACAAGATAAAGAGTAAGAAATGAGGATGTTATTCAAACAGTTAGGTGTCAGCAAGTCTTACCAGGTAAATAAAAAAGAGGATTGAGCGTGCACTGCGTAGTAAACACTATTCAATTATAACACATAAAATTTCATCTTTGATTTCTTCTTCCAATCTACATTAAGTAAATTTACATATAATTATACCATGGATGTATTTATGTATTGTGTATTCCTTTTGATTATCAACTATTCTCCAGTTTTGCTTTGACAGTATAGTAGGCCAATGGAAAAGTTAAGTCCTGTTGAATTACTTACAAGTAAATATCTCTTCTCTACCTTTCAGCTTCTCCAGTTGGTAACGGATATATCAAGCCACCTGTCCCACCTGTTTCTGGTACACAGAGAGAAAAAGGACCTCCAGCCATGTTGCCTATCAACGTTGACCCAGACAGTAAACCAGGCGAATATGTCCTAAAGAGCTTGTTTGTTAACTTTACTACTCAGGCTGAACGCAAGATTCGCATCATCATGGCAGAACCTCTTGTGAGTAAAAAGAAACTCTAAGCATATACGTACTTTGCTTTGAATTTATTTTTAAACCAGGCTTGCTTGCCATGCAATGCAGAATATTTTGCTTGTAATCTGCATTGGAGCTTGATAGTGATTCCCAAACTGCAAGATACGCTACTATGGCAATTAGAAGGTTGTAGGAGAGGACAGAGGTATGCGAGATATGCCAAAGGGGTGACATGAAAAGGAATGAGCATTTTATTTCTGTTTGCAATATGGGCATGTGTTAATGTGATTGAGAGGCAGAAGGGGAGACAGCCAGCACGGATTTCACAGCTGGGAGAGTGGTCACTTGAGTTAAAATAGATTAGAAAATGCTGAAATATGATAAAAATAGTATTTCTGAGCATTACCAGTTTTCAGCTAAAGTAGCACTGCTGGTTCATGTTTTAGTTATGATAGTACCTGTTTTCCAGATGTGAAAAATCATGCAGCATTTGAAAAAGGAGCTACATTACAAGTTCTTGCACAGTCAATGATAAAGTCACCATTGTTTATATTTCAGGCAAATTTAATATACAAGTATGTCTGTAGCAAGTTGCCTTATGTAACTGAATTTCTGGGAGTCTGCTATTTTGAGTTGAGACTACATTTTATGTACATTCTTGTTATTTTGATTAGAGAAGAATACTTCTGTAAACTGTATTTTAGGTCTGACAAAATAAAAACAAAAAAAATAAAAGTAACCAGGAACCTATATTTCTGAGCTGTAAGGGAATTTTTATAAAATCTAATAACATCGGTGGTGTAAAGCATAGTATAGAGTACTTAATTCAGTTTCTCATTTTCAGGCCTAGATATTCAAACTATACAATTGAGATTGATTCTGATGGCATCTGATTAGCATTATATCTTGATTTAGATTCAGAAACGTTTGATGCTTGGAAATTTTTTCCAGATTTTCTTCTGAAACATCAGGTAGATGCAAAATGACAGAAGTATCTTACATAATTTGGAAATAACACCAAAAAAGCTAACAGGAAGTAATATTTTGACAAAGATCCAGTTTGGTTTTCTTTCATGAGTCTCCTCCAAATTGCAAAAAGTAGAATAAACTGACAATCATAGTGTGGGACCTTTAAAAAACAATGCCAGCAGCTATTTATTACCATCCAGTCTTCATGTGATCCACAGTGAACATCTTTAAAATTTTAAGGCAAAATTGTGTTGTTAGGGCAAAATTACTTGACAAGATCGAGGAAACAACAAAAAGACCAGGACTGAGAACAGCATTTCCATGAGGCACCTCTGTTGCTCTAAAGACTAATCTCTGTATTTTCATGTAATATTTCAGACATAGCTATGAACCAGTGACCTTGATTTATTCCCTTTTCACCTTGTGTTAAGAAGATTTTGAGTTGCTGACTGTTGACATATTATTTTTGTTGCTTTGTGAAACCATATCGGAATGTTGATCTTCTCTTATTACAGAGGTTGTTCAGTGAAATTTTATTTGGTATTGTTCAACGTAGAATGTAAAAATATGACAAGAGACTGGAATGTCACCTTCTTGTCAACATTTTCAGGACGTGTTTCTTATAGGGGTCTAACTGTGAGACACTGACAATAATTCAATGACATACCTCTTATTAATACTAATAGGATCTCCGAGTCATGGCATGCTGCTATTTGAGGGTGACTGATAAATATGTAAGCAGGTTTTTGTAGACATTCAGTCAAAATGATCTTTAAATAATTGGGTTGTAATGAAAGAAGTGATAAGGAAAAATGGCAAAAGTTATTCTGGAATAATGGCTAAGAATTTAAGTCCACTCATTTTGTGGGATAGCTGTTGGATGTTTAGCACCTTTGTTCCCAAATTTCTGCTCTGCTGACTAGAATTGTGACCAGGAAGTCCCAAGGATTTGCGAGACAAAGATTATAAATTAGTGGTGCAGAGCCACCCTTTGGCCTTTTTTCACAATAGGTAGTCAAATGGTGAGCTCTTTGAATATTCTGCTCTAATTAAACTCAGAAGTACTTCAAAGAAAATCAAAATTGCAAAGTGCTGTAACACAGATGTTTCTGGTTTGAATTCTCTAAGTCACTACAAGATATGACAGTTTAATGTTATAATGAGTGATGAATACTTAAGATATCTTTTAGAGAAGCTAAACCGGTCTGTTTATAATATAATTGCTTTATCCTCTCTTTTATCATGCAGTCTAGCTCAGATTCAAGCTTGGAAGTTACTATGGGTTGAAATTAAAGGCTTACTAATGCATTTTTTTATGTACATATTTCTTTTCACATACACAATTCACCTGTTTCTGCTTTCTGATTATCATTACTGATTTTATAGATTTGTCTTGCAGTGTCTTTGGGTTCCGTATACCTGTTTGATAAAAGATCTTTCTTTTGTGATGCATACAGAGCACAGCTGTAAATGACAGTGCTCTGGCAGCTATGGTGGAAAACCAGGTTTGTGTCCTGCCATGAGCTGCTGAGGGTAGCAAGACACAAAAATTTTTTTGCTATTTTGTAGGGCAACAGGGAATGGCACAGCACCCACCCTCGCCTGCAGCCCCATGAAATCTCAGCTGGGGTAGCAAGATTCCAGCAACAGAAAAAGCAGAGGGCAATGTCACCTACTCCTCCAGCTGCCTTGGCTGTCAGCTGAATCTGATTTGGCATCTTGGTTACTGGATCTGGCAGCAATCATCATGAAAAAACCCACTCCCCAGTTAATATGCTTTCTAGGCATGAATCTAATGTTGACTACCCACTGCTAAGTCTTTAACAAGTTAGAATAGAAACCTTTTATTACAGACTTTTTTTTTTTTTACTTTGTCTGGAGAATATTTTACTTGGAATTTCAGGTCAATTTTTTTCACCCTTTTAGGGTCTCTGATATATAACAAGCATTCCAAGAGTTACATTAAGTTCACAATTATGTGGCTAATTTTTAATGGTTAAACTACTGTACCCATATTGTCAAATTATATTAATTCAAATTAAAGGTATTTGACAGCAGAATTAATTAAAAGGGATCTTCCAGTTTATAAAATTAAATTCACATAAAGGAAATGTAAATAATTTCTTCTTGATAACCTTTAATTCTTTTCTGTAAAAAATTGTTCTCCTTTGTAATGAATATTGAGAATTTTTCCTGCAGACCTTTTTTCACAGCTGATATTATTCATATTTACATTTTTATCAGTCTGTATTATAAATCTTCTTTGCATTGCTTCACTTACTTAAAAACACAATTTGGTATTTTATTACTGCTGACTTCTTTTCAAGCAGTGGTGACCTTAAAATGAAGCTAGAAGGTGGAAGGCAGGGAAAGATTTTTGCCAGTTCAAATCATAAAATGTGTTTACGTATATTAACACTGTAAGGAAAAAAAACAGAAAATAGTTTCCTTTTTAGGATCGTTGATTATCACTTAGGGTAATAATTCATCCTGTGCATACTGATCAGGCTAGTCTTTAAATACAGCATTCAGCAGTACTTACACACAGCTGTAGACATTGATAAAACATAGTGAGCTACAGGCATTGACAGTGGTTAATGGTTAATTTAGCTGTTGGTAAACTTTCATTATGCTTTTCTCCTGCAAGCATCTTGTTTTACTCAGCTTGTCTAAATGCAGGATCTCTCTGAATACTGAACTCAAGAACAGAATTTACTCATTGTAGTATTAGGACTATAAGCATATTCATGTGTTCTGCCTGTAACTTTATTAGGTAGGTATATCTGGCATTTGGGAAAAAAAATGAAGGCAGTGATGTGGTTGATACTAGCATATTTATTAATTCTATTTCAGCAGAAGCTCAAAGACATTGAAATATAGCCCTATATCATAACAGAGCTGGTGATAACAGCCAAGCAAGTGGTTAGGAAGACTTTGAAAGGGCAAGAATAATGCAAGTTTGCTTTTGTAAAGGCGGACCAATCAACATGTATAGTGGCACTGCTGTCCAATTAGCTTTCGTCTAGGCTTCACTTTCTCTAGGCATTGCTGAAGAAATATGCTAAGGACACACTTGGGAGAAAAGGAAGTAGAAGGTTTTTTGGTTTTTAACCACTGGCCTGTGATAACTAGTTAGATTTATGCAGGCTATAATAATACCAAGGAGTTTTATCTCACAGCTATAATGTAGAATTTTCTGGTTTACATGGACTAAAATTCCAGCTGCATCATCTAAGGAATGACTCCTTTTTCCTCATCTATAATGAAACACATTAGCCTTACACATTTCTCACATTTGATGTCCTCATGAATAGTTGGGCACACACAGGGACTTCAGAACCCTCTTTATTCACAGTGCACAGGCATGAGTTACTGTCAGGAATTTGGAAAGACAAACTGCCTTGCTCTGTTCTAATTATTCACTCATTATGTGTGTGCCCTGATAAACTGAAGACAAATTTATTTGAATAATCTTATGCAAGTACATACTGAATATGCTATTCTTTTTTCAGATACAAAATTATCTTCCCTAGGAGCTTTTTCTGTAAATGCTACAAACCTGCCAGATTCCCATTGTCATCTGTCCCTATTTACCTCTCCATCACTTTGTATCATTCAAAGATTAGGTTGCTAGTCATTAACATAATTGTTTTATTCCACTAGTGTTTGTGTAGTAAACACTTATGGAATTCTGTAAAAAATCCAAATTCTGTAAAACATCAAAATTGTGTAAAACGTGAGCAGTCCATCCCAACCCTGAGGATTTCATAGTTTATAATATTTTAATTCTATATCTAACATATCATAACTCTTTATTTCTACTGTATTCAGTATTTAGTATTTAAATCATGTATTAGTGGATTATTATTTTACATCCAGTTGTGACAAATAACGTGTAGGACATTGAGAATAATTATCTATTATTGCAGTAGTAGTTGTTGAAGTACTTAAGATAGTTCTTTATGAAATTCTGTCTCACTTTATTATACTGTGTTGTGGACTGTCCTCTCACCTATTCATAAGAAAGTGAAGCATTTACACACCATCTTACTTTAGCTACTCGGTATGTAACCTGAATATACTCTCCTTTTATTGTATGGAGCCCTACAGATTTGTTACAGCGGCCACGTTCAGTGGCTTGTTGAAAGGGGCAAATCTGTGTATATCAGTCATAGGCCACTTTGGAGCACCGAGGACAGTCAGTGTCTTCAGGAGAATACCCCGGTCGCCTTGCGCTCCCAGCAGGTCTCAGCTCAGTGGTTTCTTTCCTGCAGGTCATTGACTGCATCATGGGTCAATTTTTCAGACTAACCGTTGGTCTTAGTGTTTTATTCAACTCGCAGACATATCTAAGGTCTAAGCTTGATTTCTGTGTGGATCGTCCCCTTGGTTCTGTTTCTTTTTACTTACTTCCCAGCAGCTAACTTCTCCATTTCAAGAAATCAGTTGAGCAAAGCAATGGTCTCAGGTTTCACTCTCCCCTCCTTCTTATTGCCTTTTGTTGGAACCTCACTGGCTCTCCCAAGTACAGTCCAGTCTTACCAAAATTCCCCTCACATACCCTGGTTCTGCCCAAAGTCAAGCCAAGCTGGGCCAGATCAGCTTGTTCTTTCTCCTAGCAGAGATGGAGGCAGCTAAGCTTGGGAGATACCATGTGTGAAATAAGTACCTTCTGCTCATGTAATCAAAGGATGTCATGGTAGAAAAGTACAGGAAATATCAAGTAGAGGCCATCAAATGTAGCAAAGACAGCTCCAAGTGTAGAGAGCCTTCACTTCCCCTTCTACTCGTCATCTCAGGAATAATATCCCCCTCTAGTTATCTTAGTATACATCTCAGGTGGAGATCTGTAGCAGAAGCCAAGCACTGAACCATGTAGAGTGGTAGTCCTTCTAGGGTGGCTAATCATGAGTCTCAGAACAGTTTTCTTCCTGAAAGACCTAGAAAGGTCTGCGTGATTTGGTCAGTGGCCACAGATGAAGTATCTTCTATGTAGTGCAGGGAGACATATTGTAGATTTGAAACACAAGAGTAGAGGGAAAGAGTATTAACTACACTGAAAAATAGGAAGAGACAAATGGAGGGTTTCAGAAGTAATCGTGGGGAGTTAAGGAGGATGGAGACAGGATGCAGCCCAGGTCAGATTCCAGCTTCCATATGAGATAGAGGGAAAAAGTACATGACATTCTAGCAAACAGGAAAGAAGAGGACACATTTATATGTAGCCATTGGCATAGTCATTTGCAGCAAGATACATGTCCATAAAAACACTCCTACATTTCACGGCCAGGCAATGTCCACAGGAGCTTTTTCAGTGATCTTGTGGTTTCCATGGCTGAGCTTTAGGGGACAATGGTGTTTGAGGCTTCAGATCTCATTCTGACAGCAAAAGTAAGCAGGATGCTTACTGTCCCTGGGCCTCACTACCACATAGATATAGTTGGAGGACAGTCAATGGTGCATACAATGGTTCAAATCGCTAAGAGGATTTAACATTGGAAGGCAGATTCAGTCCAAGGTCGCTGGGACTGTCACACTATATCACGTGTTGGCCAATGCTTGCAAATATAGCACAGAAGCTACCATGTGTTCCTAATCACATTTTTATGTCTTTTAAGAATATTGAAGGCCTGAATGAAAATCAAGTATGTACCTTGGTAGTTTTCTTGCTAGATAAGTAGCAAGTAATTAAAGAGGTATCTTTCCGTATTTTTGCAACAGCTTCATCCTTTGCACGCTTTCAGAGACATATTTGAAGTTAGTGGGATACTGTTTCATCAGGATTGCTGTGTGGTTTTAAGTTTAAATTTGTGCTCTTTTCTGGGCTTGAGTCTGGCATGATACAGTTTACACATCAGACAGCTTGAATTATGCCATATTTGATCCTGCATATCTGCTGCATGACAAATATGAGAAAAACTTAACTAATTCACGTAGTTACCTTCCCAGTTTGGAAATCCAGCCACTAAGTTCTTGTTTCCTTAACTGGGCATGCAGTACTGGTGGAGACTATGGCTTTTTTGGCCATTGTACTTGTAGCAAAAGAACAGCAAAATAAACATATGGTTAATGACATTAAGTAGCTACCTGATGTTAAAGCAACAGTGGCTGCGAGGCAGCAGACCATTGCTGGGGTCGGTAGCTGTCGTGCATTACCCCCGGCTCTCAGAGGGTTAAGTCAAACGTGGTTCCTCTTTGTAGAGCTCTCAGCTGTGCCTGGAGCAGCCCTGCAATTACTACTCCAAATTTATTCAAATCAACTGATAAGGGTTTCCTATAGGTTTGATTGAATTAGGTCACATTACTCTGAATGGGTAACCAACTGGTCAGGGCCCTGAGGGCACTAATAAGCCTTAATGGCCTCCTCTGAGTGCCTGCCCACCGACCAGGACCCTGTTCTAGGTGCTGGGGCCAGCAGTCCCTGCCACAGCACCATCACCACCTCCCAGGGCTGATCTCCAGCTCCACACAAGCCCTCACAGCTGTGGGCCCTGCTCAGTCTGGTCCACCCATGGGCCCGCGTCCCAGCCTGGCTCCTGGCTGGGGCAGGGGGACAGGCCCTGGCTGCCAGGCCCAGCCCTGCTGTCCCCATGGGGAGCCCTGGTCATGGCTGGCCCTGATGGGCCCCAGCACCAGCAAAGCCATGGAAGCACCTCGGCAGCTCACCTTGATGTAACTGAAGCACATCCTGCTTAGTGCATGAAGGGCAAGGTGCTGGGAACAGAGAGGGTTCACGGGCAGTTCTGTATCAGAAACACCTGCAAGTCTGTCTCTCTCATGCAGCTGTGTCTCAGTGGGCGGTAGCAGGTAGGATGTCTCTCCTGCCTGGTCACAGGGTATTCGGGATGTTTGCATCCAGAGAGGCCTTCTGTGTTTTACTCTGCTGTACCTTTTAGTAGAAGTCTGGTGCCAGTCCTGTATTTGTAAATGCTCTTACAAAGAAAAGAGGAATTGCATGAAGAAAGAATAGACTGAGGAATACTGAGCCTGTCTTCTAAACATGCACCTTTCATTATTTTTATGTAATAATTGTAATTTGAAACATGCTTTTGTCCTGAGTTAGCTAAAATGAAAATTTATGGGAGATGTAGAATATTTTTATATACATATGTTTCACAGACACTTGAAATACGCTTTTTTTTTCCTCCATATGAACTACCATGTACAATTAGCATATATTTTTACGTAATTTTGAAAAGTTACATGAAGTTCATCAGAGTTCTCTTTAACATTTCTTTAACATTTTTTGAGTCTGTAATTTTGTCTTATGCAGAGTTGTGGTGTTTTCTTGAAGCTGTCTTTTTTTTTATTATGCTTGCACTTAGAATTTCCTTTTGGTGTATGTGTAGAATTTCAAAGGTTAATACAGGAAATCCCCTTTTCTGTTTATTTTACTGTCTGTGTCTCATGGTCACTGACACAGTCTCGTAGAAGAGGTATCTAGCAGTTAATTGTTGCTGAGCAGAGCAACAAGAGGAATCAAAGATTGTTTTCATCTGCTGAACTGACAATTTTTATTTTTATGCAGGAGGACCTGCTGACTTGCAAAGAATGGTTGTGAAAACAGGACACTAATTGCCTGTTTCATAGAAGTTCCAGGTGGGAGACATTTAGGAGACTATCAGAGTAAACAGATTATGCTTTTGAGTCAAACACCTTGGCTCTCTTAATTGCTTAGGTATAAATTAACTAGGCTTACTGGGAGAGTGTGTGGGGGGGAATTTTTAAATAGTAAAAAGGTGAACGAGACTGTTCTATCTTGTTTTGAGAGAGCAAACCAGAAGTACTTACAAGTTCAGCTGCTGGATGCAGGATCCTTGGGAGGAAGAAGGCAGGAGCACAGAGCTGAAATAGAGACAGACAAACTGCCCCTTTCAGAAGCACAGGGCAGGTATGTCAGTGGCTGCTCCCCTGTGGAATAAAATTTTGCGTTCCCAGCCTTCAGAAGTGAATTGGTGTCATGGCATTTTCTCCTAGATGATACAGATAATGGTCTACAGACCACACCAGCACAAGTTTGGCAGCAATATGTTTTCAAATCTTTGTACAAATTAACCAGTGGCAAAATTAAAAATTTACCATGTTTGATCCAGCTATTTTTGGAGCTATTTTTTTTCCTATAAAACACCACCTTCCTTTCCTGCTAAAAAGAGTATCATACAAAGATGTTCAGTTTCTTTTGGGCCTTGCATGATAGTGTAACCTTAAACAGGAAAGAATTACAATTAGAGATTTTTTTGTTCTTAAGACTGTGCTTACATGCATTTTATATATATATATTAGCTGTAGTAGTTGCATGTGGTCCATGTCTACTCCATTTTAGGTGGAAAGGTCCATTCTAGTTCTGTTTCCTTGTGGTAACTCTTCCACTCCAGCAGACTACTTGGGAGAGTATGTCTGGCTGCTTTTTAGTATGCAGTGCAAAAGCTCTATTTTGTATCAAAATATCCTTGCATTCTCCATGCTCTTACAAAAAGATGGGGTTTATCTATCTCAGTCCGTAATACAGTACCCAGTCATAATTCAGTAGGAACAATGTGCCTAATGGTTGCTGAAGTTAGAAATTATTTTAAGGGGCATTATATATCATAACACAGTGAAGCTTAATGGGCAGTACAACATCCTTTTGTTTTCATGTTTCCGTGAACACTCAGTTCTGTGACAGGTGGTAGAGGAAAGCTATTTCTGTGTAAATTTACCCAATTACATTTGTGTAGCAGCCCTGAAAAAGAGTTAATATATTAACCATTAAAAGTAGCTGACAGTCTTTGGATAAATGTTTTAATGTGCCTCTGTGAAGAGGGGGTTTGACTGATATGTTATTTTTTAGATAAATTGTGAATATAGTGTTGCATTAATGCATGCAAATGTGATAAAATATATATTTGCATTGCACATTCAACATATTCTATTTTATTATATTAATGTTTTCACATTAGCAATAAGGCAGAGGAAGTAAATTAATTTTTAGGTGAGCATTTTGTTTTGTAAACATTGGTGATGCAAAAAGTTTAGATAGTTTTATATAAAAATGTTAGTTTCAAATATTAAATGCAAAATTGTATTTGCTGATCTCTACTGCTTATCTCTAACATGTATTCATATCATGGGAGTTCCCAGCATTAACAAATACAGAGCATACAATTGAAGGTAGCACTTCAAACAAGAAATAAGGATGTTTAACTTGGTGATTAAAAATGGAAATGTTATAATTGAGAATCCATTCTTCTGAATTTTTTTGATGTTTTTTATAGCCCAGAAAGCTATGAGCTCTTTCAGATTAATCAAAACTTTCTTTATTCATATTTTGTGGTTGTAGGCTTTGGCTCCAAATTCAGCCTACCTATTCATCCAAGATTTGGAAGACATTTCTGTAGAATGTATTATAGCTAAAGAGACTCAGAGTCAACTCATAGTATGAAAGGGCCTCTTTGCCATTTCTAAATTGGGTGGGCAAGAAAATAAATAAAAATAAAATAGTGCCTTGAGGCTGGAAAATATTTTTAAGATTTTTTAAAAACTTTTAAATAAGCGTATCTCCAGAGTAAATAGACCGCTATGGAATCTATTACTCAGAGGCAATTTCACTTTATTATCCTTTTTAACCTTGTCTTTGCCAGCCATGAACCTTCAGTATATAATGAAAATGTCTACCATTACGTGTAAATATATTTTAAATAGTAGCTGCCATAGCAATGTTCTTTAAAACACTGCATAAAATGAAATGGCAAGATTTGTAAGGATATTAGAACTAAGTGGTATAGCATAGGCAAGTTGTTTACAGTAGATGAGAAGAAATTATCTGTTCCATAAAGAAAAAATGCTATTTTCAAAGTACGCTTGAAGCACCTGCATGTAGTTGAGCTGTCTTTGAATTTACTCAGCAGTGTCTTCCTGTCATGGTCACTTGTTACACTCATCATGCAAGCAATCATCCTCTCATATTTTCATAGAATCATAGAATGGTTAGAGCTAGAAGGGACCTTAAAGATCATCGAGTTCCAACCCCCCTGCCATGGGCAGGGACACCTCCCACTAGGCCAGGTTGCCCAAAGTCCCATCCAGGCTCGTCTTGAACACTTCCAGGGATGAGGGAGCACTTAGTCATCAAAAAACATGTTTGTATCTAGCCCTTTATCTTTATTCAGTTCATTATCTATTCAGTACTCATCACTAATAATAAAGCAAATAGTAATAACTTCTACTTTGAGTTTTCTCAAAGCCTCAGGTATAATTTTCTGCGGTTGTTGCCATTCCCTGCAGGGCAGTGAGTTTCTCTGACGTGGGCACCCCACTTGCAGAACAGGGGAGTTTGTGCAGAGACACTTGGCTTCACAGGGTCAGCTTGGGTCCAGCGGGGCTGAGCCACAGCTGTGGTGGCTGCAGGCAGAGTCGGTGGCAGTGCTGTACTTGGAAAGAATCGAGGAAAAAGCAGCCACCCAAAGAGAGGGATGAAGAAGCAGCAGAGACAGCTGCAGCAGCAGCTGGTGCCTGGCAAGAGCATGAGGAGAGGCCGAGCAGCAAGAATGGCAGGAGGTGCAGGATAGGATGAAGGGAGGAAAAAGGCCTCAGTTAAAGCCCTAGACTGGAGACTTTGAGAAGTGATGGCAGCAAAACCATTCCTGGCTTTTGGTTGGTGTCCTTGGCTGATCTCCATCCCACAGCTGCCTTCTGCTGTGACCAAGTTGGTTGCATGGCCCATGAACCATTTCTTTAGGTGAATGTACCACAGTTTGGGAAGCCCTGGTCTCGTCGTCTGAAAGAGGGCAAGAGATGAGTTGTATGGCCTTGTCAAAGGGATCTTCACTAACTTAGAAACACAGTCCCTGCAGAACGTTGTCATCAGAAACTGAAGTATTTGTGAGGTGTGTATGTGTTTCCAGAGATAGGCAACAGGTGATTGGATCATTTTCAAGATTTCAGTTTCAGACCTGGATTCCCAGAGCAAATATTTTCTCATTGAGATGTGTCCACCTTACAGATAAGCATGTAATGAGGAGTCCCTCATCTCATTTCTGCCTGAGAACACTGAATGCATTTCTGCAGGATTCTAGATACTACTCTGAAAGCCAAGCACTGTGGTGCTGGGCACTGGAACACGAAGTTTCTGGATGCCAAAGCCCTTTTTATTGAAACAGAGCTTAAGAAATGTCTCTGTGGTAACACAAGCCTTCTGCAACAGAATCAGCAATTTAATTAAAAAAACAATTGTGTGGGGGGTGTTTTTTGCCCTAACCTGCACTCATTCTCAGGACACTGATTTGTCCAGGACCCATGAAAACTTAAGAATCTTTTAAATGAATTGAACTATATTTTTGAAGGATTCTCTGCTGTCCTTTTCAGTGTGCGGCAATAGACAAAAGAAGTCTTGTCCTCCCTGGAGACACAGCTAGGTAGGGTAGCACTGAGTTACTGATCGAGGAGGAGGACGGTGGGTGGGGTGGTGTTTGGTGTCTGGTTTTGGGCTACAAGTTTTTACCCTTTCTGTTCATTACCAATAGTCTGTCATAAAGCTCTAATTAATAGTTGTTGTGCCCTTAATGTAATGTGGAGGAGTCACTCCAGACATTAGAGAGAACAATGAAAAATATTGATGACTGTCCTGGATAAATGACTCAGTAGAAAACATTTTGTTGATTTTTCTATTTGGTAAGTAGTCAGGGGATACTGCAGTCACCCTGCAGCCAGCCTCCTCGCCAGCTGGCATTACAAGTGGATCAGCATAATTAATTTCAAAATCAGTCAGCAGATTGTACTTTACAACACTTTCTCTGGAGAGGAACATTAAATAATATAAATCTTTGGGCCACCTCAAGTCTTTCCATTCCATTATCTCAGCAGCTTTACAGATTTCTTTGTTTTGCATCTCACATCCCCTGGCAGTGATGGTATTTTGCCTGATACATTAACAGATGCTGATGAGTGTAACAGTTTGCTGAAAGCTGAACAGAAGATCTCATGCTGAGCTGGTGGGAGAGCCCCGATCTTGCAGCTGTAAGAGGAGAAAGAGGCATGATTTACAGAAGAATAAGTCACTGACACATTTCAGACAGCAACAGTACTACAATTCAGTGCAGAATTGTGACAGTGACATGTTTTTCAGACTGTCATCTGCCTTCATGTATTGTTTATCTTCATTGTGGTTTAGGAGGTTCATGTTTTGTATATATATACACAAATATAAATTTTTATATTTGTGTATATCTAGAATATTGGCCTGTGAACTTCTACATGCCTCAGTAATTGAGCCTGCTTGGCAAAAAAGCCATAAAGGTGAATGGATGTTCACATGTGGGGACTCAGGTTTCTGGGTTGGACAGTTCTCCTCGGCCTTCTCACGTACTCTGAGAACTTTTCCTGAAAATTTGCTTCCATTCCAAAAAATGCCTTTTTTTTGTTTGTTTGTTTGGTGGTTTTTTATAGCTGTTTTTTTCCACAGTTATCTTCCTTAAAAATAAACTATATGATATTTGATTCATCTAAAATCGCCTTTCTTTCAATATGCGCTGCTTGATGCACTGTCTCTATGGACGTGTTTGTATTGCCTGGTGGTACTGTAACAAGAAGGTACCTGAAGCAGCTAAACAGAGCTCCTTGGTTATGTGTTAGAGGAAATACCAGGTGCTTTTTTGGATTTTGAAAGAATTTGTCGTCGCTGTGAGCACCAATTAACTCGGGTGTAATAAATAGTTAATCCTTTTCTTTCTTGGAAAGACAGTAGAGACACTCTGTCAGTATTAGGTCATATTAGATCTCCTTTGCTTACAAAACAAACTATCTCCAGCATGAAACTGATCAGGAGGCAAATTGTGTGTATAAAAATCTAACATAAAACTAATAGTAGAGTTGTTAGAATATATCCTGGTGTTGATCTTAAGTAATACATATTTAATTTTCTTTTTTTTTAGGAGAAGCCACTGACCAAATCTCTGCAACGAGGAGAAGACCCCCAGTTTGATCAAGTAAGACACTTGAAATTATATTATTTTCATTCCTCAGGCTACAAGACAACTACTTGGAAGGCAGTGTCTTTATCCTAACGTTGCATACTGCAAAAGCAGTATCTCTCAACATACTTTAGTAGAATGATGCGTGTTTTGCCTAAGCATTCTTGGTTTAAAATTAGGAGGATTTCCCCACTGTTTTCAAGTTCAGTGTTTTTTTGCCATAGAACTTCTAGCTTTTTACAGCGTGTTAGGCACGTGTATTACTTTCTGGTTGTTTGCCCTGATGGAGGTTTCGAAGCAAACTTTCTGTCTTTTCAGACTATCTGGTTTTTGAAACAGGCACATGGCCCCCAATCTTCTTTTATGGGGTTTTTCCTTTTATGGTCATTGTCATCAGTCTATTTTGTCTCTGTAGCTATGACCCAGCATGATTTACACACATGCTGCACTTTGCATAGGCTGAGCCAATCTGTTGTGTTTAAAATTAAGCATAAATTCAGTTGTCAAAATAAATATCTGTATACGCCAAGGTAAATAATAATTAGAGAAAAATGATTGGCAGGGAAAAAGGATTAAAAACTAAAATAGAATTTATGTAGTGAATTAGATTTCATTTAATGAAACAATAAAATTGTAATTAATAGAATGAAATTAATATATGGTATTAGATTAATAAATTGATTATGTTAGGGAAACGGGAAAAATATAAAAATAAAACCAGTAGCAATATACACACCTTTTAATGATAGTATAAGAGAATTATTTTTTGACAGCAGTCTGTTTCTTAAAAAAAAAAAAAATCCAGAAAAAAATCCTGCATAAGTAACCTGTTTTGAAATAAAGAAAGATAGGTGCTAAAGAGTTTATGTTGTATAAAGGATGCTAAAACCCACTCTCAACAAAGAGGAGGGATAAATTCAGGGTGTATCATATGCAACAAAGTTATTTGCTGCTCTGGTATTCATGCCGTGGCTTCCATTGCTCTCACCGTTGCTGCCAGCTCCGTGGCTGCCCTCACCACTGTGCTGCCAGGGGTGCCAGAAATACAGGAGAGAAAGACATAGCAGAAGTAGCAGCAACAACTCTGAAAGTGACTGCCATAAGCTGCAGGTACCATATTAGTTAACTTAACTTTGAGAGAGGAGATAGGTATTAGTAGGAATTCAGCACCTCAAATGGATTTAAGACATGTATTGTGGGTTTTTTGGGACATTAGATACATTGCACCAGAAGCAAAGATGCCTTGTGACACCCCACTGGCATTCACAAAGGCTCACTTCATAATTTTAGCTTGACAAAGTTACACTCTCTAGATTGTTCTGTAGCTGCTTGTTGAGGAGAGGTCGCTTGCTCAGAGGGGAGGCAAACAGCAGGATTTCTGCATTGCTCTGGGAAGCTCCCTGCCCTCCTTGCACAGCGAGACCCCACAGGGGAGCCAGGCTCCGAAGACTAAAGGAGGGTGCTTTGTGAGTACTCTGTGGCTGCCCAATGAAATTTTTTGTGGTATTCTGACCTTAATTTTATATATATTTTTTTCCTTCCTATGGGAAGAATGTCACACATAAATGGGAAAGAAAAGCAAGCTAAGCCACCCATATGCAAACCTTGTGATACTGTTCCTGCAGTGTATTAAACAAACACAGAATGGGTGGCTGTGGTTTGATTAAATATTCATGGTTAAGCAAATTTTGGCCCTTTACAAGGAAGAATTCTTCTCCTAGTTATTGGTAAGTAGGCAGAAAATTGAACAATTAAGTTAAGATCAATTAATGAGAACAACGAAAACTTCCTAGAGTGAAACAACTGTGTATTTCCTACTGTAGCAATTTACTCTGAATGCTGAGGGGAAAAAAACCCCAACAGACACAGACAGAAAACAAAGGCAAATTTTGTTATATACAACATTTGCATGTATTTCTAACTGCATATCTAGAGTTCTACCTACATGTAGAGTTGACAGAAAAATGTAGAGCTGAGGTTGCCTTTTGTGTCCTGTCAGAAAACAAAAAATTTCAGTTCCTTGAAATTTTCCAAACAAACTGTTCAGACTGAAGATTTCAGCCTATCTGTCTGCATCGGCCTGAGTTGTTGGGAATATTTCCCTTTTCTGGTTTCACATTTTTTGCTTGAACAGCACCATCATTTTGAGATGATATAGTGCTTTTGGTATTGATGTATGCCTGTGACTGGGAGATGGGACCTGAACTGTACCTGACTGATGAGCCGGTTTTCAAGAACACGGTTCATGCTTATCAAAATAATTTTAGTTTGGCTAAATTGTAGTTAGATTTTCATTCAAAAATGTGTAATACACAGTAGAGATTTGATAAAATTTAGCCAGAGTGGAGACAGGAAGATAGAGCAAAAAGTCTTTCTTTACTTTATATGGTTCACTCAGTAGATTAGGTCAGTACATCTCAGTATTACAAAGCTGTTTTGCAAATCATGATATCAATATTACAAATTTGTCATGAAAATATGGATAATTTTGCTGATATGAAAAAATGTAAGTGTGGTCTACACACTTCATGGAAAACGCTGAAGATCATGATTCCACATGATACTGAAATACAAGTAAGAGGGCATGTCCTTTTAAGTCAAACCATTTAAGTTTTATTTTTTAAGTTAAGTCAAATATTTAAAGAGTCTATAGGATGCAGGAAGACCAGGTTGATAATCCCTTGTTTCTACCTTCCAAGTAAGGTGTGGAAAGCTTTGTTATTTATTCCTGGAACACATAAAGTTATGTAGCAAAAACAGGAAAGGTCACACGTGACATTCCTGACATTTTTACTAGAGAACTGAAGGAGGAAAAGAAGGAGAATCCCCATGAACAAATATTTTCAAGGGGCATCTAATGGTTTTGACTTTCAATTTTAAGGCTTCAAAAATGACATAATGTCAAAGGAACCTTTTTTTGACTTTATCAAATGATCTCTGTTCAATTTGAATGAAATTGATTAGGTGATGCTAAAGTGCTTAGGTCACTAGTGACTTTAAAATGTCTGAGCTGCATCTTCTAACTGTAAATTAAAAAGCAGCAACAGGCATGACCTTATTTAAAATTTGCCTTTTCAACTCTGCTTCAGAGGTGGGAAAAAACTGAAAAGACCCCTTTGCAGTAACTTAAAATGAGCAGAACCCAGAGTAGTCGGCGTCAAGTTTAACATTGAAACCCCCAAACTATTTAAACCATTCTGAAATCATTGCTTACATCCCCTAAGCAGCTCTCTGAGAACCAGTATTTTGTCCTGCCAATTCTCAAACAGCTTTTTAGGAACAAAGTTGCGATGGTGGTGATGGATCCAGTGTCTAGAGACCAGACTGTGCACAGGCAGAGCTGTTTATCTGCAGATGGCTGTAGCGCTGGTGCCTCCTGTCTGGCAAATAATATTGTCCTGTGGGCTCTGGCTGGCTGGCAATTGCATCACCCTCCTCAAACTCTTAACAGTATCTTGAACAATGTCTGAAGTAACCTTACTGATCCTGACTTGCAGAATGTCTCACCGTTGGCCTCACAAACTGGATTCCTTACAGTGACTGTTTTTTCCTTTTTAGGCGTACACGTCTATAAAGAAAACATATACAGGAAATTGTATAGGTTTTACAGATGGTTAAACATCTTTATAGTATATTTAAATTTGTGTTTTAAAAGTTCTTGATGGGACAACTCTAGTTGCCTGTTGGCAAAGAGCAATACTGCTACAGCATTAGCATGCTCTGTGCTCCCAATTAGAGAAATGTTATTAAATACAGTATTACTGAGCTATGACTTAAACTTCCTATGACAGGAAACCATAAAGTTGCAGTACATGAAAAGATCAAAAACTCAGGTGAAAAAACCCATAATTATCCATGAGACTTATCCTCACCCAAGGAAACATTTTTATTAGTCTTTTCTCAGCCCCTACTAAAGTATCTTCTGTTCTTACCATGGTATATAAATGTTCTGTGAATTGACAAAACTGGAGGCAGAAAAAGGGCACTGTGCAATCTTGGACCAACCTGCAGATATTTTTCCATATGAAAATACAGAATGAATGTAATACTTTGGCCATGACAGTGAAAACTTAACAGTAAGACTCAGTTTTCATACAAAACTGTCTATATGAGGTGCCTATTGCAAGAGTTTCATCATAAACTGCACAAAAATTTGTGCTCATTTTGATTATTCTCTTCGTAGAAGCACACTTAGTTGGAGAATACAGATTGAAAAGCAAAAACATATAATCATTTAATGTTTTATGTCCTTCTAGGAGATGGAAACAAACAGGACAAGCTAAAAAAGGGAAAATAAAAATGTAATAATAAAAAATGTGGAAAATCCAAATATAAATAAGTAAGACTCTACGCAACGTACTAATGATTAATTGTCCGTTTTTCATAATGACCTAAACGTGGTAAATAAAATGCTGATAATTATTCCCATCCAAAAACATAACAATTATAGCTGTTAGATGTAGTAAGTGAATAATGGTTTCATCATGATTGCTGTAGCACTGCAGCTGGCCCCTTTTGTGTTTTCCCATTTCATGTGTTTTACGCATTATCCTTCTTCACCAGCAAAAGGGCACATGGTAGAGGGAGTATAAGAGATGGTGGTGATGGGCTCATAGTATAGCCCTTGGGTCTTTATGAGAGGTTGGGTTGAAGTAATGTGTAAAGAAGTCAACTTGAAGGCAAAATTAAAGGTAACACATTCAGAACTGAACTTGCTGCACACTAGAAATAAATGGGTTTTCATGTAGACTGTTACCCTGGCAGTAAAATAGCTATAAACATTGCTAAAGTATATGCAAACTAGGTGAAATTACCCATCTGCAAAATTATGGGATTAAAAAATCCTGGTTTTTTACTCACAAAAGCAAGGTCATAAATGAAAACTATTGAGTTCAAATTAATGCTTAACGGTTTTAATGGTTCCCAGGGATGTGAAACTTCATAGCACATTAAAAAATGCTTACAACAGATATGTGAATGAAAGAAGATCTACACAAACACAATTGCACTACTTGATTCTAATGTTTTGTTCTACAGATTTTTCAATTAGAGTTAACTTATCTAGAAATCTATCATTAGAAGAAAAAAAATGTTTTGTCTCAAAGGGTCCAACAGAATTATAGCATGTAGCTGCTTTGGTGAGGTCTTAGGGCAGTTCATCTCTCTACCTTCCCCCTGTCTCAGTCTAGAGTATTTGGAATAGGAATTGTTGGCTTTATCTCCTTAATTGCATATATTGCATATGAAATCTCAGTTTTAATGTGGGTCATGAGAGTTTTGCTGTTGATTTCAAGGAGCAAGGATTTCATGGCAGCAGTTATCTTCCTTGAATCTAGATTGTTTGTAGTTACGGGGTCTTGTTATGGACATGCATGAAGTGGAAAAAATGTTGAATGTAGGGAAGACATTATCTCATGGCTATGAGTATCCTAAATATAGCTAAGACAATCTTTATAAAATTCTGCTTTTGTTTGATAGAAGGTGTAAAATTTCACTTGTGATGTCCTTATTTGTAATCTACACTACAACAAGTTGAAGACACTATATGCAGACACTGTGTAAATAATAGATTTACAAAAATGACTATGCAAAAATGAAGTACTGCAATTCTGTGTTATTAAAATCACAATTAACATACATACTAACATGTATGGTATATGAAAAAAGTGCAAAGCCAAGAAATTAATGATACTGTTGGAAATTGAATGCAGTTTTGAATCTATTTGCTGTTAAAGCACATAGAAGTTCATATGTGAAATAAAAAAATAATCATCATCTATATGCTGTTAGTGGAAACATTTCTTACATTTCTATTTTGACAATATAGCAAGACTTTTATGAAAGTGTATAAATTTTAGCAAACTGTCTAAGCAGAATTTCATTAAATTTACTCTTACATATGATTCCAAAGTAAATATTAAGTATTTACATCGAGTGTATTTAGTGCTCTGTGAACACAAGTTTTAAACAGCTGTACTTGTGTAGCTTTCTTATCCTTAAGCTATACAGTAGGTAGTTCATTTATGATGGAAGAATATGATCATTTGTCCAACAAGGACATATTTGTACATCTGTGCACTCCCTTTCAGGAGCAGCACAGAGCTAGAATTCATCTCGCTCCTGGACTTACTTCCAGTAAATGAAAGGGTTGAGTAACCAACACGCTGGCTAGACTTCCCTCCCTTCCTGTTCCCTGAGAGCCAGGTCTTTGCCCAGTCCACCCTTCCTTCCTGTCTTAAAAGTGCAATGACAGAAAGATTAAAAAAAGGCTATATTGACCTTTTATCCCTACTAAAGACATGCACTGTAAATTCAGCAGAGAAGGTATGGCTTGAGGAGATTTAACGGGAATCACTTTGACTTTTTGTGGGGAGTGAAATTGTGTAGCTGGGATTTAGAGAACATCAGTGATACGCATCTTGATGAATGTTCAGGAAGACATGATTGAAGCAACTTTTCACTCACAGTTAAATATTGTGATCTCTTAAAAGGTATTTAGCTTTATTCTAGTGTTCCTCAGCAAACCCTTTTTCACTGCATTTCATAATTAACAACTGATGTTATGCCAGCTTCAAAAAAACTTTTGGAAAACAGTAGAGAAGCAATTGAAATGTCTAAGCATCTCGAGTCAGTAGTGAATAGTTTGCACTGACACTGAATTGGTGATTCATGTTTTCCAAGTATTTATCTGAAGTCTTAAGCTTAAAGGCTTTGGTGTAATTGAGCTGCTGTAATTGGGCTGCTGTAGTAATTCTTCATGAAAGGCCTCCTGTCAATGCTGCAAGCAGTGCCTTCACGCTGTCTTCCACAGCAACTTGTTTCATATTTGAAGTAATAAAATATATTGGAAATGCTAGATTGAAAGCTTTCTTGAAATAGTACTTTTATAGAAACTTTTATTTTTACAGGGGCATTTGTTAAAGCTTTCTAATGCTCCATGCTTAATTTTAGGCCATAGTACCCAAATCCAATGAAAACAATACTACTTTACCTTCAAAGTGTCTTACTAGCTTTAGACCACAACGGCACTGAAATCCTGTGGCAGAAAAACTCCAAAAGAGATGAGAGTTAATGATCTAAACTAACTGTCATCCACCAAAGTTGTAATTTAAGCCTTCAGTACCATTTGGGAATTGTATGTAAGGTGCTCAGTCTCCCAGTTTTGCTCTTGTCTCAGTCACAGACTTTACACCAGCTTGGTCTTATACAAGACGTTAAACTCTACTATTGTTGTTCCTCAACCAGACGTGCTGGTTTAAGCTTAAGCAGGTGGATAAAACTGACAGAGTTAATGACATAATCATTGTACTTGACATGAAGGACACACCTCAGCACTTCTCTTCTGCTACTCAGGGATTCACAGGATTTTGAGGTGGTCACAAATCTCCAGATCAGCAATTTATTCCTATTTTGAATAGTTGTTATCTATTTTCTTAGAAGGTACACAAATGCTGTGGCTGTGAACATTCAGTTGCAATATATATATAATCCTCTTGTATAATAATACGGGTTTTTTTTCACCCTAGCTTTTGATCTTTTCGTGTTTTGCAGCTTTATGGTTTCCTGTAATAGGAAGTTTAAGTCATAGTTCAGTAGTTACATGTTCTGTAACATTTCTATAATTGGTAGACACATATTATACTGAGTGAGCAGTAGTCATTTTTTCCTGTATGCCACTAGAGCTATTTAATCAGGAGCTTTTAAGGATTGATTTTAAACTGTTTTACTTGTGCACACAAAGACACAGGAAATTGTAAGTATTTTCCTATATATAAAAGAGAAGTCTAAGTTATTGGATGTGTCAGCCTAATAGTAGAATGGATGCGTTTGCTCATTAGGTTGATTGAGGTTATTGCAGAGCTTGTGGGGTTTCTCAGTATATTCTGAGTTTCAGGAGAGGCATCCAGCAGTTAGATACAACCCATGAAACATGCCTCTGATTCATCAGTTTTACTTTCCTTATAATGTGCTCAAACTCAAATCAACATTGTGTAACAAATGAAAAAAAAAAAAAGAAAAAGCTCCTTGAAGAACTAGATAGTGTTCTAGATAGTGTTCCGGTGTGTTGTAGGTTGCAATACAGAATTCTAATGCATTTTAGTATTATCAATGGAAAGATGCTATCAATGTACAGCCCATTAGTGTCTTTCTGCCTATGTTTCAACAGGAAATGCAGAATATTAAGTCACTGCTTGTACCATGGATCTCAAAAATGAAATGAAAACAAGAAAGCCATTGTGCTTTTTTTTAAGGAGGAGGGGGAACTTGAACACCAGTTGATTTGTTGTTTTGTTGTATTTTCCCCATAGGTAATAAGCTCAATGAGCTCACTTTCAGAATATTGTCTCCCCTCTATCCTGCGCACTTTGTTTGACTGGTATAAACGACAGAATGGAATAGAAGATGAGTCTCATGAGTACAGACCAAGAACAAGCACTAAATCCAAAAGGTATAATTTTGAATATTCATACATACGCTAATGACAGATTCTAAGGTAAAATTTATTGCATTTCATCTACCTGCTTTTGTGAGGTTACAATGGTTTGTAAGTTGTTATCTTTTTCTACTTCCTCCTGGAACTCTTCTCTCAGCTTCTGGATAGCTGGAGTAGTTGCGTCTTTAAAATTAGGTTCCTGATAGTTCACACACATTTCTTACTGCTGTTTTGAATGCTGTAATGACATTTAAATATTGGTTCCTTATAAACTGTGTCTGTCTTCTTTACTCATGTGAGCAGGTAATAATTCTGTGACCCTTAGAAGGATTTTATATTAATACAGTATTCTGCTTAGTCATGGAAATTTCACATATACCTATCCTCAATCCAAAAAATTGTGAATCAGTGAAAGAGCTTTAGGAACATTGACTTATCTCTTAAAGCAAGCAAGCAAGCAAGCAAAAATAAAGACCTAAAAAATTTATTCCTCTGTTTTGTTCGTCACAAGGAATGCTTTTAAACATTTGACAAGGGATGCCAAAGTTAAAAAAACAACACTGGAACAGTTTTAAAAAGAGAATGTAGTTTGGTTATGAATTCTCCATCAGTACTTTTAAGGCATTTTTCAAAATCTGTCACAAGTCTAAATATAAATTTGATAGTACAAAATAATTTATTATGGTTGTCTCCAAAGTGTAACTGAGAATTCTCTAAATGGTGCCATCAACAAGGAAATTGAAATTAAATCCATTTGTTACAGTACAGAGTCCAAAAGTTTCCTTGTTTTTGTTTTGTTTTTCTTGAGAAAGTTTTGTGTTGATCTTAAACTGAGAAAAAAGAGGAAATGGAGAGTGACATTTAAATCTTTGAAAGAAGGTGAAAGTAACTATTTAGATTTTGTCTGTTTATCTCAGATTTTAAGAGCAAATTAGTGCATTACTTTCTGAAACACTGGACTGCAGTTTAGCAAGTAGAACAATCCTTTGTTATCTATATTTGTGTAATTCAGGAAGGCATATAATATGAATTATGACACATCTCCTAAATATTGTATTTCCTGTTTTGATTTTGCAGTGATGAACAGCAAAGGGATTATTTAATGGAGAGAAGGGATCTGGCTATTGATTTTATTTTTTCTTTAGTATTAATAGAAGTTTTGAAACAGGTAAGGAGTTTTAAAATTATTCATTAATTAATAAATGATGGAAATGACCAAGACAATGTAATTTTAGTATTCTTTCTATTTCCGTCTCTAAGAGTCTAATAAAAACGTGAGATATATCCTGCATGGTTGTTTATTGCTGTCTTTCTCACATCTGTAGGATAAATAGTATTATATACTCATGCAGACTTTGCATTGCCAAGTCTTTGGAGCTAAAGTATTTCTCTTCAATACTAAATAAATTTTAAATGGATGGCTTATTTCATCTGTTCTGTTTGCTGGGTGAAATTTCAGCTGTGTAGGGAAGATACCCAGGAGTAATACAAGCACTAAGTGCAATATATGTGTACTGGTTATGTTTTACTTTGTGTTTTCAGATTCCACTTCATCCTGTAATAGACAGTTTGGTACATGATGTTATTAACTTGGCTTTCAAGCACTTTAAATACAAAGAAGGGTAAGGCTCTTTTTCACACAAAAATTCCATGGAGAATAATTATTTGCTGAAATTTTTAATTGTACTGGTTTAAGCAGGATGCTTTCTCAGCCAAGAATTCTTTCTTGTCTCTTGCCTAGGTACCTTGGTCCTAACACTGGAAATATGCACATTGTTGCAGATTTGTATGCAGAAGTAATAGGTGTTCTAGCTCAAGCGAAGTGAGTAAAATTGAATACCATACATAACTACAAATCTGAAAAGTTTTACTTGCTTAGTATATAGGTATTCTAGTTTTCTCACTTTCTTAAAGATAGTGTAGGAAAAAATCATTTCAGCTCACTTGCCCTCTGTTCATCCAGATGTTCTAGAGCATAGAACTCTAGGGATTCACAGGCTTTCTGCATTTAGTCCAGGGATACGGAGTAAATTCAACTAGACTGCAACAGCATTATTTTTCTTATCTCAGCTATGACGTCTGTGGAAAGCCCAAAGGGCTGAAGAGAGCTATTTTAATCAACCTTTTTTCTGTATGCTATTTTTCCTCTAGCTGAGCAAACCTAAAAATGGCTATAGTTCAACATAGCAGCATTTAAAATTTTCTCTGCAGTTATTTCAGTATAGAACTTAATGCAACTACTTCTGGATCCTTCATCCTGCACTTCTTAGAGCAGATGGCACAGTAAAATGGAAAACACTTTGTGGAGTCCAGTCTTAAATTTTGAATGCGGAAGCAGACAGATTCAGAAATTCATGTACCTGATACAAGGCTCATCATATGCTTGTCACACAAACTAACCAGTTTGAGTTCTGGAAATCATATGACTTTCACAGACTTCAGCAAGGCCATACCTGGGCTTCTAAATTGACTGGGTCAAAGTCAAAAGGGGAAGTGACATTTGGATCTGAAGCTTCAAGTTGACTGTCAAATACAAAACATACCTGTTCTCCATAAATACTGTTTTTCTTCTCCAATTCTGAAGGGCCTTGCTAAAATGTTACTACCAGTGAAAGGCTTCTTCCTCCCAACCTGTTTTTTTCAGGTCTTCTGTGTTCCCTAGAGGGGTTTTCCCAGGCGTGATGACAAGAAGTTGTTGTGCTATGCCTGCCCATGAAAATAACATTCTTCTCATTTTGTTTCAAAGAGGACAGGAGATCTTGTTGGATGGTCTTCCTATATGTTATTTTTATGAACAGTGTTTCTCAAAAGACATCTCCAACAGACTCATGGGGGACATCAAAAATAGTGCCAGACCACCCCATTCCAAATTATTGTAGTTAATGCTTACGTGTTACTGTAATGGCTAGTAGAAAAACCCTAAGGGAGGAATAGCCTATCAGAATATTGTCATGGTTATCACTTAGGCATTTTCTTTTGAAAACATTGCATGTACATGCAAGAAAACTTTGTTTCATCTTGGACTTTTCTGAAAAACATGTGAGGGGATTATTCTAGTGATATTATTAGCTCTGATGTAAAAGAGGGGTAAAAAAATAATTGGAAAGTTGTGGTTATCCAAAGGGACTAAGATCAGGCTGTATGTATAATAATGTTTTCTTTTCTAATTTTATCAGAAGTGAAAGAAAACAAAAAGAAATCTCTTCAAATAGTGACCAAAATGGTATTTTACAACCGAGGTTGAATCTTCTTTAGGTCTTTCCCCATTTATATACCTTACAATACATTTCAAATATGAATCTATAATTTTTTGTAACTAACCAATGTGAATTCATAGATTTCCTGCTGTAAAGAAGAAATTCATGGCAGAGTTAAAAGAGTTACGGCATAAAGAACAAAGCCCATACGTAGTTCAAAGCATTATCAGTCTTATAATGGGAATGAAATTCTTTCGTATTAAGATGTATCCTGTGGAGGACTTTGAAGCTTCTCTTCAGTTTATGCAGGTAAAACTCCTAAGCATATAACTGTGGTTCCCAGATCTTTTAGAATGGGCTCCCCTTCATCTTTCCTGTAATACTGTAGGAGATTTTCCATGTCATTCCCACATAAATGGGATCCGGTGTTCACTGCTATTGAAATCAGTGGTAAAGCTCAAAATTCGGATGCAAAATATCTCTACCCTGCTCATGACTACAGTATCTTAGCACCAAGTGAATTCTTAGGTATACTACAATGCATCATAAGATGCACCATGTATGTAGAGAAACCAGTTTTGCTCAGTTTGGTGAAATACACTTACAGTTGGATTCTATGGTCAGTTTGTCTGTTGGAGTATCTACGTGCAGTGCCTCACCTATGAGGTCTGTTACACCAGCTCTGCTCTGGTGGAGCTGGGCACTTTCAGATGGTGAGATAATCTCCAGAGTGAGCTCCAGAAAAGTCTTTCTTCCACCAGGGAGTGCAGAAGCAGCTCAGGGAAGCTACTGCCTTTGCACAGGGGCCTCAGCTGTGTAGCAGAAATGGCCGGAGTTACTGAAGCCATGTGGTGTAGAATCCTGATTGCAGCTGGGAAAAATTACACATGGTCTAAAGTGTAAATTGCTCTGCACGCATGTGCAGGAAAAAATGGTTGATGGGGAACATCCTTGTAAAGTCAGTGGCTGTTTGGGCCTTGGACCCAGAGAGGAAGAAGTAACTGGAGCAACATGATTTGTCATCCTCAGAGAAAGTTATACAGAAACGGGAGAGTGGGTGGATGCTTATCTCCCCTCCCTCAGTGCCTGAGCAGCACAGCTGTGTGGATAGTAGCTTGCTGCACGTTGAGGAAAAAAGTATTCTTTTACTTTCTCTCTCAATCCCCAACTGCAGGCTGGAAATCATGTCTGTTTGCACCACAGGTCTCTTCCCTCACATAGCACAGTTCTCTCTAGGCCCTTAATCTGCAATGTATCCTTGCAGTGAAATTTATCAAAAATATTACAGTAAGATTGTTCCTTCCCAAAGGAAGGGACTTCCCAAAGATACTTCCCAAACTACCAAAGAATTACATTCCTTTTCTGGTGACCCAGAGCATTGTGTAAAGCAGTCCAAGTGGGCTATCACTTCTGCTCCTGAAGGTACTCACAGGAGTAGGAGTGAGAAGGCATGAGGTCACCCCCTGGGTCCAATTCCCTTCCCATCCCCAGAACGCCACCAGGAACAGCTAGAATCAGTGGAGTTTGTGGATTATCTTGGTTGGAGTAACAGATCCTTGATCTTGTCTAATGTCCTGATTTGAACTTGCTGCAAAATACACATTTAGAAGTTAATAGACAAATGTTTTCTGTGGCATTTGCAAGCTAAAAATAGTCACTGACACTTCATGTGCATTCAGCAAACATTTAGAGTTCTTTATTCCAGCCGATACACAATTTATGTTTCTTGTTTTGTTTTGTTTTAGGAATGTGCACATTATTTCCTTGAAGTTAAAGACAAAGATATCAAGCATGCACTGGCAGGACTGTTTGTTGAAATTCTTGTCCCCGTAGCTGCTGTGAGTTTATTTTTCAGGTTGTTTGCATAATTTCTTTAAATTAGATAAAACAGCTTGTGAAATAGTGTTTTATTAACATGAAATTTTCTTTCAGGCTGTTAAAAATGAAGTGAATGTCCCCTGTCTGAGGAACTTTGTTGAAAGCCTGTATGATACAACACTTGAACTTTCCTCAAGAAAGAAGCACTCGTTGGTCAGTAACCCTTAGAAGCAGAGGCTAAAACTCGTTGTCAGAAATATCTCTTGGGAAATTCCCAGAATTGGTTGCAAAACTTTTTTCTGCATTAGGCCTTATAACTAATACATTTCTCTTTGCAGGGAAGTTTATTGTGTTTGCAGAAAATAACCTTATTTATATTATTCAGAATATGATCAAAATCAGTCTGAATCAAACAGATGTTTTCAGCTTCTGGGTGTGGGATTGTTAAAGGGTTAGGTTTTCTCATACTTGTTATGTGTAAACATTAGGAGGAGAGGAGAAAGAATAGAGTTCACTTCTTGTCAAGCGAGAACAAATGAGGCATGTGGGAACAACTCTGTCATGGGGCTTAAATAATACATTGTAGGAACAAAAAAGTATATAACACATGCCCTTTTAAATCCGTAACTTGGCTACTGTGCAGCTCCCTAGTTCATTTTTTTCTTGTGAGATGAACAGTGGCACTGCAGTGTATTTTTGGAAGCATGAGTTGATCTGAATTAAATGAAAATTCGAGTCAGTTTGACGCTGGCTGCCTTAAGCAGTCTGTCTCTCCAACTGGGTCAGCACACGTCAGTGCTGCAGCATTGCCTAATCCGTTTTGAAATCTTGGACCTTTTAAATAAAGAAAGTTGTCGTTCATCCTCCCTCATTCTATGAGAAAGTCAAAAAGACTTCTCTGTTCCCAGTGCTCTCGGCAAATGCTGGTCACTGGCGTTAGTGAATCTGCTGGGAAGTCTGTGGGCGTGTGCTTGAGCCCTCTGCCACCGTTACACCGGTCCCAGGGGAGAGCCCGAGCATCCCCTGGGGTGCAGTCCTGATCCAGTTTGAATTAGTGGGAGCCTTGGGATGGATTTCACTCCGCTTGTGTTTGTGTGGCTCGTTTCCACTCTGCTGAGTTAATAAAACGTTCTTGCAAGTGCAGCAGGGTAAGAGCTTTGCTGTATGGTTTTTACACTAAATAGAACTTCCCCAAACTTGTGGCTGTACTTGCCAAAGTCAATACTACATGCTTGGGAAAGGATTGCACAGCTGGGGCTTTGCATTTCATTGCTTCTCTACACATACCACACTGGAGACTACATAGTTAAAAGTGACAAAATAGAATAGATTCTTGCGAGGGTGTGATTAGAAATACAAACATTGCGAGGAGGAGGGGAAAGGCAAACAGTTGGCAGAAATAGCTGCAGTGCATATTTTCAGGCTTCCAGGAAGAAAGCACACTCTTTAGAGTCCGAAGAGGACCTTCCTTTCCAAGATCAGTGTTTTGTAAGTCAGTCCACTCACTGTACAGGCAGGATGGGGGCATTCATCTTGCTTCATTTTCTGTCTAAAAGTGTGTCATCTGAGCTAGTCATTGAGGTTCTCTTGATAGTGAATGAAGTGAATTAGGAAACTCCAAGAGATGGTTTGTATCTTCCCTCCTAGAGCTCTTCCTTAGGATGGGTTTTAACAGTCTTGGGATGTTACTAAACTCTGGGATCCTGTCAAGTACTCAACTATTATAGACATAATGTTAATACAGTAAGAAAGCCTTCCCTGAGAAGACTTCACTTACCTTCTCCTGTATGTATATTGGACATGAAAATCATTAAAAAAAAATTAATATACATTTGCTCAAGGTAACCTATCTATAGACAACTTATGTTATATATTACGGGAATCAAAGTTGGGGTTTATGGTATATTGTGACTGAAGTTAGAATTTTAATTCTGAGAATTAAGTTTTGAGAATTTCAAGAATCATTGGTCTTTAAGACGAAGTTACCTTATTTTTGACTAACTCTGAAGTCCTTATTGGGTATATTAACATGACAACTGAAACAGAAAAGGCTTGCTGAAATAACAAAGTCAATTTGCATTTTAGCTTATTTTTTTAATGTGATGTTTACAAGGTGAGTTTCAAAGTAAGTGTTGACAGAGACCGGGTTCCAATATTTGAACTTCTAGGTTCTGTTCTGCCCTGCTTCTTTTTATTTTTCACTTTGCAAGATATAAGTGCCAGCAGATCCAGATGTTGTCTGTATTTTAACACAATTCTGTAGGGTGCTTGCCATGTCTCAGTAAATACAGTGACTGCAGATTTTGAGGAGTAATAGGCATCTGAGCATTCACAAGTCCCAACAATTTCTGTGGGTCCTGGTGTTATTATAATAAAGTTTAGTTATTTCCATGCTATCATTTCTCAGTTAACTGACAGAAATTAGCCCTATGAGTCTGTAAAATTGTGGCCCATCTTTGGATTTATTATACTGCTATAAGTAGGCATGTGGTTGTGTTTTGTTCATCCATAAAAAATACCTGTAACAGCTTTAGAGAAAGGTTCCTTTTAAATTGTACTACTTAATGTGTTTATGTTGGCTAACATGTATCGCACAAAATGGAGGAGTCAGAGCTTTAAGTTTACAGTAGCCCTATTAAGTTACTTTTATGTTGTGTAGACATGAAAATAATATGGTATCGACCTCCGTTTCCTGTTTAGGCTTTGTACCCTTTGGTAACATGCCTGCTTTGTGTCAGTCAGAAGCAGTTCTTTTTAAACAGATGGCATATTTTCCTCAACAACTGCCTATCCAATCTCAAGGTTAGTATCTTCTGGTTTTAATATTGTATTAAAACTCCAGTATGCACTATTGATCTGTTGCAAATCCATTTTAGATGAAAGTGCTGAATTATTGCTATTATCCGATTCCATATATAATTTTATTCTCGATAGTACGAATTCTTTAGCTTTAGCTATGCAAAATTTTTCAATAACAAAAAAGTCTTCTTGTGCCTAGTTTGAATTTCTACTGTTTTTCTAACAAGCCAACCCTGAGTCAAACAGCTGTGAAACAGGCAAAGATTGTTGATGGAAGTTATTACCTCGAGTGACATACCAAAACTGAAGCGGTATTAATTTGTTTTTTTCATGAAGGCATTCTCAAACAAAGCACTTATTAAGTTTCATTAAAAATACCTAAAATATTTTGTTTCCTCCACATGTCCGTTCTTACTCCTTTACCATTTGTTAGATTTTTGAGGTTTAGGACTAACTGTGCATTACAATCTGCTGTGGTTCCAGCCCAGCACATACTGTTCAATACACGTGCTAGTTAATGTTACTGTTCACCCAGGTTTCTTTTACTTGTACAATAACTAATGTCCCTTTCCACACTTAATGTGGATCCACTGAAAGGATGGTCCAGTTCCTGCCTGAAAAGGCCAATATAAGAAGCACAGTGAAGTGGCTGCTCAAATGAAGGGCCTCCAAACTGCTGCTTGATGAACCAGTGGTTAGGAGGCTTCTGCAAACAGCACAGGTAGAACATGTAGCCACTTTCTCAGCTCAGAGGCAAACTGTGGAGAGAATCTCTTTTCTCCAAAAGTTGAATTCCCAAGCTTGTCGGTAAAGTATATATTACATCCTTTATTGCTGCTTCTTTCTTGCTGCACTTTGTCTTAATGAAACAATTTGTATTGACTCTATTCATATGGATCCTACCATTAGAATAGCTCTTCTTAATTGTTCATAGTCTGTCTGAAGATTTCTTTCCACCTGTACCTGAATTACTTCTGCTAAAGATGTATTAGAAACCTGTTTGCAAAAAGATTCAAAAAATTCAGACATGCTGTTACTGCAACTAATTTCATGGGGTTTGATGAGGTTATACAGTAGAAAAGGTGGCTACATCTGTAAGATCTCTGAGGATCCAGCTGGAAATACAGATTTTTCTGAAAATTAGGGACATCCTGACAAATTATTTGAAACCATTAGAGAAAATTTAAGTAAAGTTGCTCTTACCTTATCAATCGAAAATCAAATTGAATTCACCTTGCCACCTATAATTCATTAACATATAGTTCAATTCATAGGGCTCATAGATTAATGGGGTGGTACATTCAATCTTTAGTTTGGGGAGAAGATAAGGTAACTGAATACATGGCTAAATTAAGAATGGGTTGGCCACTCCTCCTTAGGACAGAGGAAGAGATGCACCGACCATTGAAGCAATCACTTCACCAGTCAGAGTGGCAGCTCAAAGCCCAAACTAAGCTCAGTCAGCTGGAAGAAGAGGTGGATCAACCAGAAGGAGAAACCCTTCAGTTAGAAGGAGAGCTGTACACACCAGCCCAATCTTGTGTGGACTCCCATGAGTGACATAATAGATCAAGTTTCTCAAGAACCTCCTCAACCTATAGAGCGCAATCTCCTTCCCAAAATCATTAAGATCAAGCATACACTGGGAAAGCAAAAAGGTTTATATGCTAATCATATTTCTGATTTTAATTTAAACTTACAAATCTCTGATCTTACGGAAACAAACTTTTCTCTTGAATTAATAAAGGACAATCCTGCCAGGATCTGGAAATATTTGACCCTGGCCAAATTCTGGCCAAAGGACATTTTGTACTATCTTGTAGAAAGTGGTGTAGAAGTTAATAAGTATCCTGGATTTGAAATGTAACATTTATTGTTAACTAAACTTTATTTACAGAAAACTATTCACAGCAGGAATTCTATATAGGAGGGAGTCAAATCACTTTTTCCATGGGAGCAAATGTTCCTTGTCTCCAAGCTATGTGGGACAAGGTGAAAGCTCTGATACAATTTGAGCCAAGGGTGGAGAACTTACTTCACAAAGAATGGGTCAAACAATGCCTATCTCAGGAATGAATCCATGGGTACCAAGACAATATCCCTTTGGCCTGAATGGGCCAGACCTAACGCCATATTACTGGAAAACAGAAATGGAGGAATTAAAGAAAATAGGCCTTGCTCCTGGCAGTCTGGTTGCTCCTCCACCAATTACAGAAGAAGAGGCAGAGGTATTGAAAAAGAAATTTCTAGAAGAGCAAAAACAACGGGTAAAAGCCAGCAGTGTATATCCATCAAGAAGCAGAGCAGATCCTGGCAGAGCTCTGTCATTGACTGCTCCTACGTTCCAACAGCCCACGTCAACTTCAACAAATTCTTCGGTCCCAACAGTGAGTTAGGCACTGCCAGCAGTGGTAAAGGAACCACATCCAATATTGATACCTCCTGTTGGGAAAGTGAAGATGTCAGGTATATTAGGCCAAACACTCCTTGTCTTAATAGGATTACTTGCTAGGTTTTTCTTACTGACAAAATCCTTGAAATACTGAAGAGACTCAATTGGTGGTGGACTTTTCTCAGTTTTCCAAAAGGAGACACGCTATGTGCTTTCCAAAGTACTGAGTAGCTATCCACCATGCACGTGAACAGATCTTGCCCCTGGACGTGCCCATGATTTCCCTGGATGTTTCTCAGGCGTGTTATCATATTGCTCTCAATCCTGCTTCCGTGATGCAGCATGCTGTTTCTGACAGAGAACTGGTCTACTATTTTCAGAACGCTCCAATGATACCAGTCTCTGCCCTTTTCTCCTCCATCTCTTCTCTACTGCCCTTGCAGCTGAACTGTCTTGTTGCTGCAATATTTGGACTTTTGCTTATAATTTTGCTTATAATATGGGACTTCCTCCTCTGTCACATGAGCTCTTGTTATCTTAACTCAGTGACCTTAACAGTGTCTGCTGTTTTCTTTAAAGCTTTGGGGTAAGAATAAACTTTGATAAAAGTACTCCATCACCTGTTGAATAAATCAACTTCTTGGGACTGAAATTTACGAGGAGTAGCATGATGATACCTGATGAAAAATGGATTGAAAGTAAGCAGGTTATTAAACAAATGAATTGTGACAAATGTAAAATCCTGCAAAGATTAATAGGCCATGTAAACTTTGTCATCCCCATTAATACTTATTCTAATCATGTGCTACAAAAATTGTATGCTGCTATAATAAACAACAAGGATTTTCAATTTTCTGTTCCATAGAAAGCTTTATTCTATAAAAAGTGTTGTCAAGAAGTTAAATGGAAATTGCAATCCAAGGATAGAGTTCCTGTTCCTAAGCATGTGGCAGATGCCGTGTTGGAAATTTAAGCCGTGTTCCCTATCATCAGCGGGTCTTCTTGCCATTTTGCAGGACCTAGACCAATACACATTCAAGAATTATTGATGGGATTGGTTGCAGTTTCTTTGATCAAACCACAGTCTTTGATCTGTGACTCAACATTTGTCCACGGACAAAAATTCAGCTCTTTGCCATGGAGATTTGCACTGTGGGCCAGGCAAATCTTATCTCAGGTTAAATTGTACCAGACTCCTTCAAAGTTTAACCCAGGGGATGGCCCAACACAAGGGAGGCCATCTGATTGGACTGCATATACTTGTACCCTACTCAGAAAGCTCTTAAAACTGCCGCAGAACCAGAAAACTTCATATGACCAAAGAGAACCAAAGAGACCCCAAAACAATGTTGTACTAGTTCAAAAGTTTCCAAAAATAAAAAGCAATCCAGACTAATAATCCAATTCAGTCCAGCTGATCCCAGGTACCATGTTGATTAGGCCAGTCTAAGCATCCAGTTTGTCCTTTTAGTTTGAATATGTTCAGTACATTTATTTGTCTGTTATGTTCTTCATGCCAGTTCTCCACCATAGGGCAACAGCTTTTGAATTGATAAAATCAACTGAAGATGAGGTTTTCTTTTCAGACTCAAATGGAAATGGTTTTTAAATAGGGATTTTAAAATGTAACATGTATCTAATTTAACTAACTTGAGCCTTGGGGTTTTCAACATTTATGTAATACCAGGAGATGTAAGTCAGATGCATAAGCGGCCTGCAGCTACAGGAATGGGGTACTGGGCAGCTGTGAGGCTGCATATTTTTGTTGTGTCAGTATGAAAACCCTGAACCTTGACATCCATTAAGTGCAGAACTTCCTTTCTAATTTGTGTCTGAAGTTTATTCTTGCGTTGTATCTTTCTCTAGAACAAGGACCCAAAAATGGCTCGAGTTGCACTGGAATCTCTGTATAGACTACTGTGGGTTTACATGATCAGAATTAAATGTGAAAGCAACACAGCTACCCAAAGGTAACGTGCTGTATTTGTTATGACAATCAGGTTGTGTAGAGTGGATATTGCCAGTGAAGAGGTTTTGTAGCTCTCCTGAATTCTTTTGAATCAAATCTATTTCTGTTGGGAAATAAAAACCTCACTGTACACAACAGAACGTTCCTTTGTGTGGCATCATAAGTTGTTCTTTCACCTATTAAAATTACTGTATAAAGTGCTTCTGCTTTTGAAAGAGCTAAAAATCACTCCTTGCCTGGTTAAAGTTAGAAATATTTTTGTAGTGGCATGTCATTGACTGGTTTATCATTACTTTTACTGTAATGAAATAAAATTATTACATTGAATTAGAAGCAAAGTATCAGAACAAAATACCCTGTTACATTTTCATTTCAAAGGAAATACATTCTAGACTTTCTAAATGGAGTAGGATTCCAACTTAGGTTTAGTGGTAAGTAAAGGTCTGCAAGGTCCAGAAATGTCTAATGTTTTTTTCATTTTTTTACAGTCGACTTATTACTATTGTAACAACACTTTTCCCAAAAGGGTCCCGTGGTGTTGTGCCAAGAGATATGCCTCTAAACATCTTTGTGAAGATAATCCAGTTTATTGCACAGGTATGGGAGAACTGTGCATGTTTCTTTCCAATTAATGAATAACTTGTTTTTCCAATAACAAATTAAGAAATAAGTAAATTTCTATTGTCTGAATTTTTTGCAACCCTATTGTCAGTATCTTTCACCTGGGCAATAATACAATTACAGATTGAGTTGGGGCAGACTTTTTTTGAACAGGGTTTGATTAACTTTCATTCCACTGAAAATGAATAAAAATATTTTCAGTTCAACTCAAATGCATTTTTGTCAGGTTTTGGAATTGCCAACAAGTCAGAAGATGCATTTGCTGACAGGCTCTGACTGTCAATAATAAACTATATTTTGTGCTGATAGTGAATCATTCTTGCTATACAGGACAATGTGTTGCACTGCTTTTAGAGTAAGTCAGGGGAAAACCAGTTCAGCAGGTAGTTGACACATTTACTTTTCATCAGTTCAAATGGGAATTGCTAAAATAAACTAACCTTCAGTGCATGAAGTTTCATCTCTTTTATTACTTAAATTGAGAAAACATTCCCATTGAGCAAAGTACTTAAGCACATACTTAAAGTCTCTGAATAGGAATGAATTAAACAGATGCTTAAAATCTTCCCTGAACTGTGCCATCTGTGAACAAGCTCGTTTTGTATAAAATACTATGTTAGTACGATAATTACCACAGTTTAAATGAAATAATTAAAAGCTGTATTTCCAAAGTGGATCATTTGTTATTTAAGTGCTATAAATTTTTGAGTTTGTCAACATACAGCAGTATTGAAAGCTTAGATCTGGTAATGTGTTCTGCATACTTCTGAAAATCTGGTTTTTGATACATTTAAATAAATCCTGATTAAACTGGCTTTCAACATTCTATTGCTTTAAAGAAAATATGTAGCATAAGTGAGCAACTTAATAATTTGCAATATTTTTACTATTTTAGGAACGTTTAGATTTTGCAATGAAAGAAATTATCTTTGACTTCCTTTGTGTTGGAAAACCAGCAAAAGCTTTCAGTCTCAACCCTGAGGTAGGATATGCTTCTGCATTTTTTTGAGTTGCTATGTACTGTGTTGTGCTACATTTACTTTCTGGTTACATTCTAAGTATGCTTTCATCTTTGTCCAGTTTTCAGGCCAAATCTTGAACTTTAATCTGTGAGATGTCACATTGTTTATGCCTATCTCACGATTGCTCAGTGAGGATTATCAAATGTGATGCAGTGCAAATGCATAAAACAAAAAGATCAATAAAACTATTGATCACAGTATCTCCTTATCGCTCTTCTGTTGTTCTATGCAATGCCTTAAACTACTTTAATATAAAAATAAATTTTCTGTAACAATTTCAATGTTTTTCAAAACAGTTTTACTGAAGAAGTGTACATGATGCAAGAAGAACTGAAGGTGCTAAGAAAAAAAAACCCTAATAAAGCTTTATCAGTCTGACTGGTAAAGCTCCATTAGCATTAGTGTCAGGAATTCTAGTCAGGATTCCTAGTGCTTTCCCTCGAGAAAACAATCAGAAATTTGAAAAACATTTTAAAAAATAAAAAATAAGAGGGAAAATAATGAAAAATTCTTTTGATAATAATGTATTTGCTTACATTTTGTAAAACATTTTCATTTGAAAATTAAGAATAAACACATGAAAAGTAAAAGTAATTGTGATCTCATAAAATATATCCATATTAATCTTTTGGTATTAAACAGCCATTCACTAAGATGATAAAATAGAATACAAAATAATTACAAAAATTATATTTCATACAAAAATATATTTGGAAAAGTAGATTAAACTTTTTACTGCCAAAAGCAGCAGAAATAAAGGGCAAGCTTTACTTTGAGCGCATCCTTTTGGAGTAAAGAAAAATGAAAGGGAATTGTTGAGCAGGCAGTCCCCACCATGTTCTAGGTCAGTCATCTGCAGTATTGACTGAGGAAGGTCCTGCAAAGGACATTATATATTAGCATTGCATGAAGCCAAGCTTTTAGGGAATGGCCATAGTCCTTAGCTTCTCAAGGAACCAACATCTGAAATTTTACTGTTTATCAACAATTTAAGTCTGAAAATAATGAAATAATAGAGCTACTGTTTGATGTACATAGACTTCAGCATTCTAAAATAACACGCATAATCTATGTAAATGCACCTCTGGGAGGCTGTAAGTAGGATAGCCTCTGAATTTTTGGAATACAATCATGGGAAATGGAAACATTCTGGTCTTTCAGTTGTTGCAATGGAAAGCCTGCAAGTTTTCTTCTGCTGAAATCCCTGAAGACATTCAGGTCACTTAGCCCCATCTTCCTGGTGGTTTCACATTGCCGTTTCGGCGCTGAGCACCATTCCAGATTTTTCACACAGTGTGGTCAACCCTGAGGCCTTTAGAGACAGTTACTAATCTTTCTTCATAATGATCACATAGGACATCTGTGATTAACTGAAGGTCCAGTTAAGATACGTTACTAAACTCAAGGTCAAATCCAGATATTTTGTCCTGAAGATAAAGAGATAATGCACTAATGAAAATACTTAAAAATAAAATTTTGAGAGGGGAGAGCACTACTCAGAGCGCAGATATGAACTCACAATTTATTTCATGGGCTTTTTTTTTGTTAAAAATATCAGACTAGTCAATATGTCAGAGATACAGAAAAAATGCTGGCCGTTACATACTCCAAATTTTGAAGTGATTGAAGAATATGAGTGGAATATGAATAATTGATTATGGTATTCATTCATCTTCTGAACTTTACAGAGAATGAATATTGGTCTGAGAGCTTTCTTGGTAATTGCTGATAGCTTGCAGCAGAAAGATGGTGAACCTCCAATGCCAGTGACTGGAGCTGTCCTTCCTTCTGGAAACACTCTCAGAGTGAAGAAAACGTATTTGAGCAAAACTCTTACAGAGGAGGAAGCTAAAATGATAGGTCAGTAAGAGAATGGACAATATAGAAACTTGGGTGAGAATGAATGTGAAAAAAGTCTTCAGTACCTGAGCAAAATAATTTAATGATGTCTTTATTGTAAAAGTTTATTGTGCATTCTAATGAAATATATCGTTTAGTTTGACATATACTGGTTTTTTGCTTTCCTTTCAGGAAAAGTCCTGAGTGGTGCTACACAAGTGGTAGGAATCCTGTGTTCTGGGGGAGTTAAGATCACATATAGTTAAGAATTAGCTTCTTTCAGTGTTGAATACATGTGTTTACTCGGGGATATTCATCTTATTAGAAATGGTGCCTGTGTTCAGAAAATGTACCAGCTTTGAAAATCAGCAGATTCCTTTGATATCCTTATTTTAATTGCTCTAACTCACACCAAATAAAACTTTCAAAATGGCAGGAATTTTAAAATGTAAAATAAAACTGAACTGAAGTGCCTAAGTTAAAAATACTATTACCTTGGCCTTCCATCGTAGTCAATGTAGAGAGAGAACCCTGTGCTGTAGGAAAAGAGCTTCTATCTTGTGTCCTGAAAGGTCCTGGTTTTGGTGGCAAAAAAAAAGAAAATTTGGCTACTCACCTTAGCACTTAAGTCTCCAAAGTTACATGAATGAAACAAAATCTACATATTTCTGCAGAAGCGGGAAAGACCTCTGTTGTACTGTTGCTAGATCATTGTAGTAATATCAAGAAAATATGCCATGTAAGACCCACTGATGTTGAAATGTACAACTGACAGAGTACATAGTGCTGTTCCTAATTCAGTTCATTTTGGTTACTCCTCATGCATTTGATAATAAACGTTTGAACTATTGAATTCTTATATTTTATTAGGAATTTCTTCACTATTTCATGATACAATATTCTAGTTTCTATGTATAACATGTAAGAATAAGCTAGATAATTCCTATATTTCCTTTTGGCTTCTGGTCTGCCATTGAATTTATGACTAATCAGATCTGAAAATTGACGTCCTTTAGAAATTCTAGGCTTATATTGTCATTACCAATAGGAAAAGAATTGACATAGAGCATAGATAATGAAAAATAAATTGTTCTGTGTTGACATATGAAATTTCATTATGAAAATTAAATTTTTAGCCTCGATGAAAATAGAAAAAAGTTAATTCAGTTTTTATTTTTAAGTATTTTTATGTCCATCAGCTGCTCGAAAGCTGTATGTCTGATACTGTTTTTCACATACAATGTCATGCCATTAATTTCCATACCAAATAATTTTTAGGAGAGCTCATTCAGATTCCTTTTTTTTTTCTTTGCCTGTAGTTTTTAAACCTTTTACTTTTGTCACGAAAAGTCACAAAATATGTTGTATAACTTGGCAAACTCTGCGTATTCATTTGACTATGTAGGGACATATTTTGACTAAGTATTTTTTAACTTTTTCTCCAGGAAAAATATGTGTGTTTATATATCACTTGGGCTATTTTTACATATGAAAGCATTCTTTATGGAGAGGGCAAAATATTCCATCTTAGAATCAGGATATCATTACTAGTGGAATATGCTATCTCATGAGGAAAACATTTTTCTTAATTCATGCAGAACAGCATGAGTAGGCAGGGTTTTTTTCATATCTGTAAATATCCCAAATTTCACAAAAATGCCTATTATTGCAGGTATGTCATTATATTATTCTCAAGTAAGAAAAGCTGTGGACAACATACTCAGACATCTTGACAAGGAAGTGGGGCGGTGTATGATGCTAACCAACATACAGATGCTTAACAAAGAACCTGAAGATATGATTACGTGAGTGCTAAAGAACAGTAAATGCCATAAAACATTGAGATGTAATTTCAGAACTTTTTCTCTATTTCTAGTTATTGTGACTCATCAGAGAAACAGCAAGAAACAAAAACATTTAGCTTAATTAGTATATACTTTGAAAAAATGTTTATGATAAGTTGATTATACTTCTTTACATGTTGAAGTGTTTGGAACTGAAATTGAACTGATATTCTCAATGTGGCCAAAATCACATGTGAATCCTGTGAATGTTTAGATGGTAGAAGTTGAAAGCCCAGAATGGAGAATCTGTCAGCCTACATTCAGAAGACTGTTTCAGGGTATATTTGCATCACTGAACTTCAAAAGGAATGCCACAAATTCTGTAAATCCCTATTAATAATAATCTTTCAAAATTCCCCTTACTATTCATGCCTGTAATCAAAATGAAATCTTAATTAAAAACCCAAGTTATTTTGTTATAAGAGTCTTGTGTTTAAGTAGCACACCAGAAACAAACCAGAAGAGAACAGAATCAAACCAGTAGATCTCAAGCAGTGCTGAACAGCAGCATTTTAGACTCCCATCCAAAATTATTAATGAGGAAAGTTTCCTGGAGAGAGTTCCACTGAGGTGGACATCTAATAGGCTTTAGAGACACAGAGATATCATTTGACACATGCAGAGCATGGATTGTAGAGATCCCAACTGTAAGGTCACCTTGCATATCTTTCCTGTCAGAGAGGTGGACATGGTAGTTACACTAGAAGAGAAACAACACCTGAAAAAGATGTTTGAGGTGTAATGAAAAGGACACTGTAATGAAAAGGACATTGTTTTTTTCATATACTCTCAGAAAAAAAAGAAAAGACAACTTGATAAAAATACCTTGAGTGGTAGATAGATTGCACTGACTGTCCAAATTCAACTACCTTTTACAGCTGATATAGAATCTTTGTGTTGTGATGTCATTCCTCTGCCCTTGTTGCTGTTACTTTGTAAATAAGATTGTAAGCTCTTTGAGTCTTTAGCAATATCTTACTTTATTTATGTTAAATGTCGATATTACTATCCAGTAATATATTTTTTTATAGTACTACCCAGTAAACTGCTCAGTTCTCACAGCCAGTTTTCATAACCGTTTTGGGTATCCAGGCTTTTGCAAGAGGCAAAGTGAATTTTGAAACTCACATTTTATTCCCAGAAGATAATTGCATAGTAAAACCTTGAGCACTTGGATAAGAAGTGTACTTAACCTTAGCTGTAAATATCCTTTCTATGGTTTCTCAGCATCACCAAAGTGGTGTTTATTTTTAAAGGCAGTGAACAAATAGACTTAAAAGAGTTTTAAATTTCAGGAAGTTTTATGGTTTGGTAGTAACTTTTGTCACAGACGTAAAAATTTTAGGGTTAGAAGATCTAGACATGTAAGTTACTGTATTTTTGTGTTGTACGTTATATCCAGATGAGTTGTAACTTAATATATACATTTGAAAGGAAAAACACATTAGAACACATTTTTACTTGTATTGTATTTACTAATACATAGATATAGCACTACGTTTATCTGTATTTTAAAGTTGTGGCTTTTGTCATATTTACATATAGTTATTGTATAAACAGAATATCATAATGATATTTTAAATGCAAAATAAAATAAGAATCAGAGGGAAGTAGCTAGGCAATGAATAGTCATAACATTTTAAAGTATACAGATTCTGGAATTTTCTTTGGCAGTATTAGACATGCTTCTCTATTTAATGGCTGATTCTTTAAGGTTTTATTGTTGAAGTCGTAAATGCCACTTTGAAGTCTTACTAAAATCCTAAGCAGCATCCTCCTTTGCATCCTCCACTGAGATACAAATTTCAATACTGGTTATAAATGCTTTGCAACATCCAGTCAAAATGAGGCTTCCATTTTTCTAACGTACAAACCTGTACTTGCAAGTACTTCAAAGATTTTTGCTGACAATACCTAAAATCTGCTTTTACTGGTATGGAAACACAGAGTTCCAAGTGAGGACAGCTGTCGGTGTGTTCATCCAGAGATCATCCTGTTGGACCCTGTGTCAGCCAGAGCTGACGGCAGAGCCCTCTGAGGTCCCCCTTCACATACACTTCCCTTGCTGTGCCTGGTAGCTCAGATGATAAGTTGGGAATTTGAAGCTCAGATTTGATTCTTCTCCTCCTAGTCTTCTGAGCAGCTGATAAGTAGCAAAACACCCACATATTTTATATTTATAAATAATTACTCATTTGCCTTCATAACAGCCCCCTCTATTTTTCCTATTTCCTTTTTTTTTTTTCCTATTTCCTATTATTTTGCTTGCCTCCATTTTAAGTGCACACACTGTTTACCTTTGCCGGGGACTGATAATAAGGAAATTCTGCAAAGTTCACTTTCCACTTCAAGTCAGCAAGGAAGACTCACTGGCTTGCCTGCAGATAAAATTACTGATAGCACTTTACTGTTTACAACTATAAAAATATAATATTTTGCAGTAATTATTAATGCAACTAGTATTTGGATTAGCAAGAATAGTTCAAAGATCATAACCAAGTTCTCAGATGAGATGTTGAGATTTACTTTTTCAAGTCAATTGCTGATACTTTTCAAATTCTATCTGTTAGGAGAGAGGATACTGGTACAATGAGATAGAGACAACTCATTATGAAAATAGTTTCCCTTCATTGTACAATTTAAGTCAGAAGACTAAAATCCTATCATCATATTATTATTTTATTAATGTAGTACATACCCAAGCTGATAAGTATATAGGGTGTTAAGAGAAAGAATGGTATTCACTAAAAAACTTTAATCTTTGTATTAAGTAAGACTAGTGTTAGTTTATGCTTTTTCTGTACCTATTATTTCACTGAATGCTTTGTTACTCTATAAATCTTATTTTAGACTTGTGAGACAATATTACTTTCAGGCTTTCTCTGTGACTGAACACAGAAGTAAGGTACCCAAATGCATTGTCCTCTGCTGGGTGGAGAGACAGAGTAATGTAGTAGGCAGGGCAGTCGAACTGGGGTGCAAGAAAACTGGGTTCATTTTCTGTTTTGTCACTGAATTTCAGTGTGGCATTCAGTAACTTTCAATGCTTCTTGGTGCCTCTCTTTTCCCCCCATTCTTTTCTAGTTCAACCAGAAGCATATTAAAGCAGAACAGTCTTTCTCTGCATGTTTATAGTAGGGTCCCTAAATAAGATTCTGCTTTTTTGATTCCTCCAAAGCATGTTACAGGTTAATAATTAGTAATACTATGGGAAAGACTGTACAGTTTGAAATGCTGTTATACTTTGCTTATTTCTCTATACTTAATCACCAAAAAATAGATCATTAAAAATGAGCAAACAAAAAGACCACAATTTTAGGTCTGCCTGGAGAACTTTAATTTGCGTTCTTACCAAAAAAATATTGGAAACAAATCAGAAAACAACTGCATCTATTGTGAAAATAATCAGCATCTGTAACTTGAGCTACTTCTAGAAGTCTAAAGGATTCCCAGGCTAATTTTTGATTTGTGCTAAACTTTTAGACTCAACCACTTTCCCAGGCTGTAAGCGAGCAGTTGAGCCATTCCACAGATTAAAGCCACCTTGGGGCTACTGAAACCTATGTTAGCTGACAATGGTTGCTAAAGTGCTGCTGTCTCAGGGGAGGATCAACAGAAGCTCTCTGGCCATACATACCTCTAAATTATGCTTCTTTTTCAGTGTAATAATATGTGCTGTGCAGTTTCCGCAGGTGTGTGCCCTATTGAGGGCAACTGTCAGGATCTTCAGTCTTGTTATTTGGGCTTCTTACATATCTACTATTTGCTCTATACAACTGTTGTAATATAGCTGTATTGTGGCAGGGAACGCCCCACCCTTTTCCTCAAGGCCAGGCTGGATGGGGCTTTGAGCAATCTGGTATAGTGGGAGGTGTCTCTGCCCATGGCAGGGGGGTTGGAACTCAGTGATCTCTAAGCCTCCTTCCAACCCAAGCCATTCTATGATTCTGTGATTCTCATTGCTTCATTTAAAACTTGCATCATGCAAATACTGATCTTGATGGAGGAACTCTCCTACATTATAACTCCTTCTGGATATATCTGCCAGTTCCCCTTAGAGAAAATAAATGAGTCAGTAATAATTGATTTTTCAAGCACTGTGTAGATTTCCATTTATTCAATGGAAACATTTATTCATGTCTCCTTCTTATTTAATTTACAGGGTCTGGCTTCCTGTCTTGGTGATCTTACTAGCCCTCTGGCACTCCATTATGTCCAACACTTTTCTGACAAACTGTAGGTGGATCTCTTAACAGAATTACTTGTTAAGCTTAGTCAAAATTCTGGTTTAATTTTTCAGTGGTGAAAGAAAACCAAAAATCGATCTGTTCAGAACGTGTGTTGCTGCTATTCCTCGATTGCTTCCTGATGGAATGTCAAAACTTGAGTTGATCGACTTGCTGGCAAGGTAAGTTGTTCAAGCATTAAATGACTGCTCAAGGGGAATAGAATGAAAAAACTGAGCCACAGAATGCATAACTTTCTTAGACAAAACCATGAGCTCATAAAAAGTAATCTGATATTTATGGATAATTCGTAGAAGTCATAGCATCTTGTTATAGGCATTGTGTTTATATTATAGACTCCTAATTTCATAAGAGTAGATACCTCATTCAGAACTCTTTTCCATCAGTATGTAGGTTACATGATATTCACTATTCTTCATTATATTTGCCATTTGTTGCCTTATTTTTAACCATTCTAATGAACAGGAGAGAACATCTTTTCTCTGTGGTGGAAAAGCATGGATATACCTGTTTAGTTTTGATTTATGATTCCCACATCTGTTTGATTAAAAAGCATGTGCTAGATGTGGTACCTTTCCAAATACTTTTAAAGTTGATAGTAATTATTTTAATTACAATTTTTCATTTTTATTTTTTTACAATAAGACAGAAAATAAAAAAAAAGGATAAGTTTAAATTTCATATCCTTCCTACTTGGGGTCCATTGAATTTATCTAGGTAGACTTCACTGAAGAAGGTAGTCTACAACATGACTGTTAAAAGTTTAGGTTTCAGGATGTCAAATCAGTGACTAACTGCAAGTAATTATGATAACAGGCGCTAGTTAGTACAGAAAAGTCTGTTACATTTCAGTTCTAGTATCCACATCAAAGATTTCAGCTTGTGTTATTTATGTAAGTGGATTATGGTGGTAGATCAAGCCACGAGGCCCTTGCAGCATATTGCCATATTGCTCTAAGGTAACTGCAGCAAAACAATCGTTGCCACTCCATTCTTGCTTTTGAAACATCTGTGAGGAATGACAGGTATAGGAGTCAGAGCAGAAGCACTTTTTTCTCCTCTGTGAACACCCAGCTCCCAGTGATGTGCAAAAACAGTGAAACAATTAATTCCACTAGCAGTAAGGAGTGCACACAGCCAAACAAGCCAAAATCGCAGCCAAGGGTAGGCGTGCTGTGGTACATGGCCAACTTGATTTCCTGGTGTTTAAATCCTCTGCTATAAATCATTTGCGGGTTGGTTTAAATCATTACGTTATCAAATTATATAGACACCATATTAAAAAGTAACATCAATTCTACTTAAGGGAAATGAAAAAGGACATGTTTTCCTTTAATCCAATGTTTTAATTAGCTTTCTATCCTTAGTAATGGCCTTAACTGAGCTGGTAGAAAGCACATAACCATTCTGGTCACAGCTCTTCAATCACAGAGGATTGTCCAGGTCAGACCCATCACTAATCTTAAGGACGTTTGGAGACTAATGTGGATTTCTTCAGAAATTGGTGGTTCCCTCCTTAAGTCTCACACCTGTTAGTATAACCACTGGTCTATCTTTATTCTATCATCAAACTTCATGCCAGAAAAGGTCCGTTGGGACTCTTTAGCCACAATCAGTTTGTAAGCATTTCTTGGGTAATTCCCCATGCTGGGGCAATGCAAGCAGTAGGTCTGCTTGGGTTATCTGACTCTGAGAAGTAAGACATCAAGAGCAGCTGAGAACACCATCTCTGGAGATACTTTGGAAGCAATTACATGCTCAGCCTTTCCCCAACAAGGGGATCTTTGGGAAGCTGTTCTCATCGTCCACATGTACTCACACTGCAGCATGAGACATTGATACTGTTTTAAGTCAGATTCTCCAGTGTAAACACAAGTAAGGTAAATGTAAGTGAATGCATAAGTGGGAAGGCAGTTAACAGACAGTTCATGGTTCAGGAGATGTATATAGCACGGTATTGAAATAACTGGGTAGGGTCTTAGTATTACAGAGCAGGATCACAAACTGAATACACACAAAAAAAGTGATGTTCCTATGAAAAGGCAAACCACAGGTTTAAATAGAAAGATTTTTTAAGAAGTTCTTCTAGTATAATCTGTATCAAAGATGACTGATTTGAAGAACAATGTCCAAGCTGGGGCATTGCAGTTGAAGAAGAGACTGACCAGAGAACAAGAGAAAGTAACATCAGTGGGTCGAAAGAATTAGGTTTAGTCTGAAAACACTATAAAAATACAGCTTCAGAGAAGAAAGTAATAAACTGTTAAAGAAATTAATACCTGGCTAATAATCTAAGCCTACCCCAGCAGCAGAGCTGCTTCTACATTCTCTATAGTGTTCCATGTTTATTTGGGTTCAGATTGACTACTACTCCCAATTATGAAAAAGTAGACCCAGAAGGTAAGTCTTTGCTGTTCTAGAGAACGCTGCATTACATATATATTGTGTCTCTTCTGGGCCAGAGACTAAAGTCAATACAAGGATAAAAAACTTTGGAGAGGTGAGGTTTCAGCTCCTCTCTGTTTCTAAAGTGAACACGAGAAGCTGTTCTGCCAGGTATTTGTGTGGGGCTTTGTTGTTGGGATGGAAAGCTCTTAAATATTTTCTTTTCACTAAAGATAAAATAACATCTTCGGTTTAGTGTGTTCTTTTATTCACAGTTTTGTTTGAATTTTTCATCCTTACGTGTCTTTTGGCTTTTTCCAGATGGAGTCAGTAACTCAGCAGCTAGACTTTCTTCCAGGGCAGCTGTATTCAAATCATAAGCCCTAAAGCAGATGTCAAGTATATAGTGTACCTTTTGACCTTTCACTGCCCACTGAAACCATTCATTAAGAATTCCTATGTAGCTCTTAAATTTAATTGACTCAAGTGCAAACAAACAAAACATTTATTTGCTTCCTCAAGCTGCCTGTGGTAATACACAGATGCATTCTTACGTTCAATTTGAATTTCATCTCATTTGATAATGCCCTTGCACCGTAACTTGGGCTTAGAGACACATGTCTTTTGTATTGTCTTCGGTTATTACTTTGTGTCATTGTGGAAGTCATTTCATGGATGATTTAATCATAGTCGCAGGGGTTTTGCTTGTTTTTCTGGTTTTGGCACTCAAAAGAGGAGACAAAAATGGTCCTTTCTTACACAACAAAATACTGTGTTTCTAAATTTATAGAGAAAGTCATGTGGTTATTGAAGTGTAACAGTTATTTTTGGAGTCATATTCACCACAGGTGAAGTTTCATGGCAGTCACTTTCCTTTTACTTAACTGAAATGTCCTCTGGCTCCCAATTAGGCAGCTGTAATGAACCGAATTTGTTGTGATCCACATATCATCACACACTTCCAACTGAATGGAATTTGGTTCCACTCCATTTGGCTGTTTTGGGTTTTTCTTCCTAGCTTTCTGTCCATTTCTTTATAACGCGTCCTCATTTTTTACTATATAGATTAAGTGTAGATAAAATGCTTTGAAAATTAGTTCTAACACACTACAGAAAATTACAGTCTCGTGGGTAATAAAAACAAAATACATAATAAAGGCAATGAACCAAAAATTGCAGAATGCACTGATCTGAATTTACTTATTTTGCTGAGCTACCAACACAGAACTGGTTTGATAATTTTTGTGTCAAAAAAATGTATGTAGAATTTTTATGTTGAAAAGAACTTCAACATGATGCAAATACAGAAGGAAATAAAATTTGAAAATGGGGTCTACAAGGCCACCATCTTTCAGAAGGATTTGGGGGTATCCAATGTGCTTTTAAAAGTATGGAAAGTCCTGAGGCTGTTTTTCCCATTTCCCTGTCCTAAGTTTAAAACATGAAGCAGTTCTTTATCTAAAGTGCTTCTTTTTATTTCTTTTGAAGATTTGCGTTCAGTAATTGTGATTTTCGTCTTCACTAATGATTCTTTTAACTGTTAGGCAGCTGAGGTGGTGTGATTCTTTTATTCTTATATTGCAAGAAAACAAATAAATACATAAATTGTGACATTATATATTAACCTGCAAGGCTTTTGTTATCATAACTAAATAGCAGTTACTTTATAAGTGAGTAAGTCAGAAGTATACTTGGTTTGGGGAGACAACAAAGTTGCCAGATTATGTACTTTAAAGATAATATCTTTCAGGAGTGGAACAAAGACATCTTTCAGATCCTTGAATATGTCAGGCGCTGTTGTAGCAAGAATTTACATTATAAAAACTGGTTAAGGGTGTTAATTGTGGTCAGTACTAATGGAACCCTGATAGCATCATTGAAATTTACATTGTCACTGGGAATTTTTGGTCAGTGTTAAGTTACCAAGAAGCATATGCTCTTTACCACAATAAACACTTCTTAGATTTTTATTACCTGACATGTATTTTTACTTACAGGCTGTCTATCCATATGGATGATGAACTTCGACACATTGCACAGAATTCTCTTCAGGGTCTACTTGTTGACTTTGTTGACTGGCGGGAGGATGTACTCTTTGGTTTTACTAATTTTCTGCTTCGTGAAGTGAATGATATGCATCATACCCTTCTTGATACTTCACTGAAGTTGCTGCTACAGTTGCTTACGCAATGGAAGCTTGTAATACACACTCCAGGAAAAGCTTCTGAACAGGCAAAAACCAGATCTGCAGAGGTATGAAATCAAGAGTTCAATGTCCTAACATTTATACTAATTGAAGGCAGAAATTACGTTCCTTGGTGTTGCTGCGGTTTATGTATTTTGTATTAACTCACCTGAGAAGAATTTACTAAGTAAGTTTTGTTAAGGTAATTAGTTCAGCTGTCTTTTGAGGACATCTATGTTCTTGTGTAACACAGCAGATGTTACTGTTGTTGAGCAACATAAGAGAATGCATGTCAAACTGAAATATGCATGTCAACAAAAGCCCATAAAGTGAAATATGTGTATGTAGATGTGGCAGAAGGACATTTTCTCAGGACTGAAACTGATTGATAATGCTAGTGGGAAAGCTGAGATGAGTGACATGAATCTTCCCTTCCCATAGCCGTTTCATTTGGTTAATTCAAAAACATCAGAGAACCAGATTGTTTCTACAGCCTGCTGTCTCCATGTGTTACAAACATTCCCGGTAACTGAACAGATTTGCTCACGGTCTGCACGATCTGCACTGCCCCACAGATAATTTCACTATGAGAGATGATTTTCAGGCTTCTTGTCTCCTAATCCGATCACACTAGAAATTTTTTCCTTTGGGAAAGCATGACATCTGCTTTATATCACAGAGGGCTATTAATTAATAGGTAATAATAGCATTACAAAAAATATAGAAAACGGAAAGCCTCACATATTTTTCAGTAAATATTGTTACACTTATCTGATGGGCTGAGGTTCTAGAGGCCACCTACCAGGATAAGGTGATGCCTGCTGTGGGATCAAAGAAGGGCCTGAGGACTTGCTATCTGGAGTAGAAAAAGTGAGAAGTCTTCACAGTCTGACTTACCCATTCATTTGTTTTAGTGGAGGATGGAATAAAGCAGGTGGTTGAATTGCAAACCAGTGGGATGGGTTTGGCCAGGGGACTCTGCTCATATATTGGTTTTTTGGAACAAGGTAGCTTAAAGCAACTTTCGTTGTTTGAGGGAATGCTGTCAGTCTCCTACTTCAGCATTTACATGGCCTCAACATTTTGTTTCTTTATATGTTCTTGTTAAATAAAATATTTCTTGGAGACCTGGTTTTCAAACACCATCACTCCATTTTCCCCCCTTGCACTGTTCTACAGTTGATACCAAATGGATCCAGCCACAGGATACAGTCTGAGAGAAGCCCCTATTCTAATGTACTACATGCAGTCGAAGGATTTGCACTGGTTCTGCTGTGTAGTTTCCAGGTTGCTACACGTAAATTAGCTGTTTTAATCCTCAGAGAGATCCGTGCTTTATTCCTGGCCCTTGGCCAAGCAGAGGTATGATTTTCCTTTTCTGGAACTTTGAATTCAAATTTTCCATAGATAAAGCTCAAAACTGCTGTTACAGTTGCTTTTAACATAATTGTTGCATTGTAGCAGGTATGCACTCAGTTTATTAAAAAAGCATCTGGTTTGAGCTTACCATTTCTGTTTGCCTTTACACTTGCAAACCTTTCTGTGTGCTCAGGAATGTAACATTAGTAACATGTACCCTGCACAAGAATTTGAAGGGAAACATGTACAGCAACTTTATATTTTCTCTTGGCATGATGTGAATGTTAAAGACTCTGTAAAACATTTTTTACTGCATGGATCATTTTTGTATTGTCACAATTATAAATTTGTATTGGAATTGAAACTCATTCCTGTAGCATACCGTTTTGTAAAAAGACACAGCATAAGACACATTTAAGATTATTCACATAAGTTTTCCTTGTATATTAAAGACCTCTAAGTCTATTTTATGGTTATAGAAATATGAAGAGTCATGTTGTGTGTTGGTGGTCACAGCTCAGTGAGCCATCTAAGTGCTTAAGAACACAAATATGTGTGTTCATGGCAAAGGAATGCTTTAATAAACCGTAAGCTAATTTTTCAGTCTTTTGATACCAGCTATCGAAAGTCATTTGGGATTTTCTGTATGTGCTTTTGTTCAGTGAGCTATAGCCACAAATTAACTTCATTTCAAACCGCAGCCTGGACTAGGTTCTGACATTAATATGAGAAAGACAAAACGCACCCACCGTTACCAATATTTTTTTTTTTTTAGCTATTTCAGATTCATGTCATATTTTTAGATAGTTCTATTTTATGTACTGGAAAAATAAGAAAGAAAATAATTTGCTCAGGGAGCAGTTAACTTGTGTTCTCTGTGTTACACAGGATGATGACAGGCCTATGATTGATGTCATGGATCAATTGAGTTCTTCTATTCTTGAAAGTTTTATTCATGTGGCTGTTTCAGATTCAGTAAGTACTATTTTACTCTAGTGTTTACATAGTGCATGGGCGTAACAAATATCAGACGTGAAATGCTGAAAATAAAGCAACTACAAATCAAAGAAATCATACAACTTTAAGGCTCCAGCTATCTACCCAAGAGCTCCAAGGATCCACAATGTCCTAGACAATCTGTTCCATGAAAATAATCATATAATGGATATAAAAGATACTACATATGGATAAACTAAAATAAAAATTAAAAAAAAACCTATAACAAAATTTATAATCAAAACTGCCTAGATTCTGGACCTGTGACCTGCATCCAAAAGAACCATTGAGCACCACCTATTTGCAGCACCACTTAATGCTCGGGGCACTCGGAAGCCACTCACTGCTATCATCTCTTCCAGAAGGGAATAAGTTCTAGCTCCCTGGTGTGCCCAGAAGTGGCCCTGCCTGCAAACCCAACCCTAAGCTCTAGAGTCATTCACAGTTGGGGTGAATCCCTGCTTTTACTCTCTCATGGGTCTGGTGTGTCTGACGTGCCACCAGAGAAAACAGAGAGGCAGTAAGCATTTTGAATAAAAACGTATCATCAGAAGTGATACATTGTGTAGGAAAGTTGAGGGGTCAAAAACTGAGCAAGCAAGAGACATTCTCACTCGTGTAACCCAGGAATCAGGAAATTCAGCTGAAATACCAGCATCTGTGTTTGGATGTTGCAGTTCCTATAGGAAAAAGGTTGGATTTTGTGCTTTAATTCTATGCATTCATAATATAGCAAATTAAATCCATTGCCTGTGTACCTGGTTTCTGACAAGTATAGCAGAGAGTGATAATTTAATGATTATGTTTGTAATGGTGGATGCGGGATGCAGGCACCTGTTACCTCCTATTCAAGGTCTGATATGTGAATAGTAAGGATTCCAGAATACATGTGTTTTAAGTTTTCATTCTACAAAGTTGTTTTCTTAAAATTTAAATTACAGCAGAGTTGATATGAGAACCCTACTCGCCACGGAAGATAGCAGGATTTAAAGTGGATTAAAACTGCTTGAGCGCCTGCTTCAGCCTCTTAATTAACTACATGCATATTCAAATACCCTAATGAATTCTGAAGAATCTTTATTAATAGCATTGGTATTTATCATATTGTCGTAGCATGTAGGAGTCTTAATCATGGGCTAAGGCTCTGTCAGGCTGTGCAGACAATGAACATAAGGATAGTCTATTGCTATTACAGATTGCAGTCTCATACAAGAGACAGGGGATGGGTCCAGGGAGCAAAGAGAATAGAAAGTAACAATGAGATTATATTGATAAGCATAATCAGTAGTTATTGTAGAGTTTAAGGGAAAGTTATTGTACCTATTGCAGTAGGTACAGTAAATAGGAGCTTTAAGGAAAAACTAGAGGGGAAATAATAAGGAAGCTCTTACCAACATTTGAAAAAACTCCTCTTGAGTGAAAATGCCATGTGATGGGAAGCAAATAAGTGTTGGTCTAAAAAATACAATAGAAGGTAGCTGTGGAGCTTGAAAATAAAGACAAGTACTGAGGGGGAACATGCCAGGGAATACATGGAAATAAATGACTGTCACTGTGATTTTTTATCTTTTATCTCCATAGACAACAATCCCATTAACACACAGCGTGGATTTGCAGTGGCTGGTGGAGTGGAATGCTGTCCTAGTAAATAGCCATTATGATGTGAAAAGTCCTTCCCATGTCTGGATATTTGCACAGTCTGTTAAAGACCCATGGGTTCTCTGCCTCTTCAGTTTTCTTAGACAGGAGAATTTACCAAAACATTGTCCTACAGCTCTCAGTTATGCTTGGCCATATGCTTTCACGAGGCTACAGCTGATAATGCCTCTTGTGGATCCAAAGTAAGTGGAAATCAGCATTTAACTTTCATTTTTATGGGTTGTGTGATTTTAAACCAAGGTTTTTTTAGTCTCATGTTGTCATGTCAGTCTGTGAGTCATGCAAGGTGCTACTCAAGCATTCAGTTTTGAGTTTCATAGTTGCAACTTCTGAGGTGGAAAAATCCAGTTTTCTACTGTCATTGCTCTTTCCTACATGTTGGATAGTGGCTGGTGGCCACATAGTGTATTTTATTCCTTTTAAAAATATTTTAAGATACCGTGTAATTAAGACTGGGAATTTATTTTAATAATTTTAATGTATTTTCATATTCTAGTATTCCTGTTAATGCAAAGAAAACAAGTACAGCAAGCAGTGGAGACAACTATGTTACCTTGTGGAGAAACTATCTTATTCTCTGTTTTGGAGTAGCAAAGCCCAGTATTATGAGCCCAGGACACCTGCGTGCTTCAACACCAGAGATCATGGCTACCACTCCTGATGGAACAGTGAACTATGATAATAAGGTGATGCATCCTATTTCAAACAAATTATTCATTTAAGAGAGTTTCAAACTGCATCTGCATTCAAAATAATATCCTGATGAAATTATTTCAGGTTGGGGAATATTTTTATATACAGAAACTGCTCAGGGCATATAATTAACAAGTAAAACTTCTGTATAATCTGTACTGACATGATGTGTCAATAAATATTTAGCAAAAGCTATGCCATATTAAAAATATTACCTTTTTTTTCACATTCTAGGTGATGTATATTCAAAATATAGAAGTTCTGGACTTACGTGTTGAAGTCGTATTAGTTTGTCATCCTTTTTCTTTCCTTGTAGAGCACTCCAATTCATAAATTTATAACATTATTAAACAATAAGGCAGGTTTCTGAATAAACATTGTATGCCTATCAAAGGAAGGAATATTATACGAAATACAGTTTCAAGTAGTAGCAACCTGAGAGGAGCAGGAGCTCCACAAATGCAATTACCAGAATATTTTAATGAAACAGCAAATTACAATAATCTGAATGAAAGCAAAGATATTCCCCAGATGTATTTGTTTGCTTTATCGAGATGATTGTGATGTAATTGGCATCCAGTTAAACTGGTGTATTAATATCCATATGGGTAGAATCATTTCAGCATGTTTTTTAGATACATATGGATTCATGGACAGTGTTTTTTTGTAAAAAAAATGTATCTGTTTAATATTGATAATCCTGAAAATTAAATGTCAATGATTTCTTCATATATTTTAGGCTATTGGAACTCCATCTGTTGGAGTCTTACTAAAGCAGCTAGTGCCTTTGATGAGACTTGAAAGCATAGAAATAACAGAATCCCTTGTATTAGGATTTGGAAGAACAAATTCCCTTGTTTTCAGGTACTTCCCCGCTTATCCTACTCTCAGTTATTTTCCTCTAATTCAAATGCATTACTTTTGTTGTAATACCCATATTTTTATTTGTACTTTAGACATTACTGTTTATGTATTAATTAAAATATTGATGCTTTTCAGAAGAGATGATTGCTTTTACAATTTTTGTTTTAAATTTAGAGAACTAGTAGAAGAACTTCACCCACTAATGAAAGAAGCCCTAGAAAGAAGACCAGAGGTTAGTTGAGGAAATTAAATGTACTAGTTTGTTTATACTGCAAAATTAATTTAAAAGCAGTAATTTTGTCTCCTTGAAAAATAGAAAAGATCTTTGTACTAAGTAACAATTCAAGCTCTGTGTGCAACAAGAATTTTATTAATTGTGTATAAGAACATAAAATAATTCCATTAAAACTTAGTTTAATTTAAATTCTATCAGTGATACAAAATGTGCAATATAGAAATCTATTCTGAGGAAAAAATTCTGCTCACATGTGGAACCTCCTCATAGAGAACTCAGATATATCAAAACTAATTACTTTCAATATCTGGAAAAAACACCTTGTAACACAGCTGGGCTACAAGCATGTTTCATGGCTTTATAACATCATTAAACAATAAGGCAGATTTCTTAATAAACATTGTATGCATGTCAAAGGAAGGAATATTATGTGAAATACAGTTTCAAGTAGTAACTTTTTATTTGCAGGGTAGACAGGGTCATCTATTTCAATTTCAATGTATTCTATTTGTTTGTTCTAAATACAGCAGCTTAACTGGCAAATTCATCATTGTTTTCACTGTCATTATGGTGCTGTCCTTTGTTATAATAGAAAGTAGTGGTAGAAGAGATCCCAACAGATCATCTGATCTGTCCAAGGGAGAATGAACTAATCTTGCATCATCCAGGACAGATGTTGCCCGACCTGTTCTTAAAAACCTCTGATGTTGGACTCCGCAGCCTGACTAAGCAGTTTAGTCACAAGATGTGTCTGTGCAGCAAAACGGGAGAGCCAACAGGGAGAGCTGGAGTACTGGACCTGAGTTCCCGTTCTGCTCAGATTTCCTTTCTTGGCTCGGTTTTGGATCATTCCAGCTGGCCCCAGGACAGAAATCCGAGATGACTCTGGAGCTAGTTCACAGCCAGGAAAAGCCCCAGAAGCCATCGAACTTGTCCTCACCAAACTACCCCAGCTGCTTTTCCTCTGCTATACCTCCCCTCATCCCCTGCATCCCGGTGTGCAGCAGCCTGAGGGCCAGGGTACCAAAACACCACCTGTGGCTGCAAAACACACCTCAGGTTAGAGCAGGCAGTTGGTGATAAGAAAATACTTGGTGATGATGCCATGGGCCAGAGAAGCGTTGCACAAGTCACACTAGGCAACATGGATCCCTTCTTGAGGTCTTCTGGAGCAGTGTGAATAAGAGGCAGCCTGTGCCACTCGACCTTGGGGCCACAAATAGTCCCCATCTCTGTTTACCTGTGTAGACACAGCCATTGTGTCCATGTAGCTCTGCTGAGAAGTCTGCATGGCTACATGCAGAAGGCAATGTTGCTGCATTAATGTTTTCCTCTGCCCAGGCTCATTTACCTGGTTCTCAAACACTTTCAAACTGTGTTCACTGCTCTGTCCTCCATGGCAGTTTCAGTAGAGTGTCCTCATGGTGACCTGGTGCGCTGGCCCCATCTGCCAAGTCATAGTCTTTGGTGAAGAAGCTACACAGAGAATGGTGATCAGGAAGAAGTTAAATCATTAGTAGCTGGACAGAGGCTCTCAGCTATGCCCAATATGGAAATAAACAAAAATTGATTCACTCGGCAGGGACTTCATTCATGTTAAGTGTTATGTGGACAATTCTTAATAATTCTGTGTCTGGCAAACGTCCACTACCATTTCAACTCTGTGTTGCTTCACACCTCAATTCACTCCATCCCTATGAAGTCTTTGATTTGAAGGTCACTTGTTTTCATACTGGGCAGAAGTGGATTAATACACATTAGTGCAGCCACTCGTGTCTGCATTTCTGTCTGTGTACCACTGAAGAGAACATAGATTTGAGCAGCCTTTTCTGGAGACACACATATCCAGTCTACCCTCAGGAAAGGAATCATGAGAATGCAGAGGTTTACATTATGCTATTAGAGCAAATTTAGCACATGGAAATTTCAGTACAGGAACACAAGAACAAGAGAGTACAATGTTAATCCTTGTATTGCTCCTAATGTGAAGAACCGGGCCACCTTCCTGAAGGCAGCACCACCAGTAAACCCAGGACGGACTGTACAGGTCGTGTAGCTGTAGAGAACATGGCAGGCCTCCCTGTCAGCAGGCAGGTATCCAACATCAGAAATAACTTCCTGGAACTGACATATGCTACAACTAGAAAGAGCACAGCCAAGAACTGCAGGGGTAAACCAAAATGGACATTATACAAGGTCCACCATGTGGGCTCTGGCACAGGGCTTGCCAGATGGCCTCAACACCATTGCAGGAGGCAGCAGAGCCTGTTAAATACTCTGTTATAATAGAACTGCTTTATTCTCTACATATGCTTCCTGGAACCTTTAAGGTTTAAAAATCCAGGGCTCTAAATAGGACGAATGAAATGGCATAATGATTTGAATAAAGCCTTTGGCTCGGATGCTGCAGGCTGCCAGTCCTGGGTCAGAATACCAGGGGAAGTATCACTTCTTTTTCCCAAGTTTCTGCTGCTGGCCGTGGGCAGAGCCAGAGTACTAGGTGAGATAAGCCTTTGATCTGACCCAGTATTGCCATTCATGCATTCTGAAGTGGAAAATTTGAGCTTTCTCTGAGCTTTTCTTGTTCTGGCAGCAAATGTCTTTGAGTGCAATAGCAGCTTTTTGACTTCATCGCATTTTTTGTTTAGTGAAGATGTGGGATACAAAGAAAGAAGTCAATTTAGCCCTTCAGCAAAGAACAGGCCTTGTTGCATTCACATCTTTCAAGGCAAGATAGAAGGCAGAAAGGACAGCTTTCTAGAAGACAATGAGATACAATGAACCAGTTAACAGTGTAGTCCTATTCTATGGAAGGAGTATGTTAATTGCGTGTACAACCACTCCAGTCAACACATCCAAGAGTGTCCTAGAGTGGTGCAAACTTGAATGTGGGTGATCATGTAGCTGCAGTATTACCAAGTTCAGGAATGGAAAATCACCAAAATTTTTTCCTGGGTTCTAGATACCAGTTCTGCACTTAAAACGCTTCCAGCACCCAAAGTAGATGGAGTTAAGCTAGCATGAGTACCCCTGCTAACTGAAGATAGCATGTTTTTTGGCACAGGAACCTTGAATATTAATTAATGTATTTTTATCCAGCATGCAATTATTTCATTTCCACATTTTCAATGCTGTTCAAGTTTGTTCAAGAATAGTTACAGAGACAAAAATTTGATCATGTGTAGCTCTGTGTTGATGTATAAGCACACTGCTGTGATGAAATATCCAAAAGCAGTTAAGTTCCTTCATGAAGAAAATGCTTGAACTGGAATTCTTAAATCTTACTACTCTGCTGACATTTCTGAAGTTACTAGTTTTTAATGTATGCATTAAAATGCATTTATATGCAACCTATGCATATAAAAATTGGTGTGTTTTTTTTAAATTCCAAGAACAAGAAACGTCGAGAACGCCGAGATCTGCTAAGACTGCAATTACTGCGAATTTTTGAACTACTTGCTGATGCTGGTGTTATAAGTGACAGGTAAGACTATCAGTTACCATAAACCGTTAAGTGAAATAATCTTTACCTGAAATAATTTTCAGTGTTTACAACACTGAGCTTGTGTCAGTATGTTCTTTGAAGAATTGTGAATTCTATCAGATACTGAGAGATTTTATGCATTTCTTCAGAAAGCTGTAGTATAACTACACTGTTTCTATATATTAATGTACAACTTTCCTTTATGCTAGTACAAATGGAGCCTTAGAAAGAGATACATTAGCCCTTGGAGCCTTGTTCTTAGAGTATGTTGATCTGACTCGCATGCTTCTGGAGGCTGAAAATGACAAAGAAGTCGAAATCCTTAAGGATATGAGAGCACATTTCAGTGCAATGATTGCCAACTTGATTCAGTGTGTCCCAGGTATGGTGCTAAATTATCTCAACATACTATGAAATTGCATTTAATATATGTATTGGAAAATGTGTTTTTTTTCTTTTCTTTATTTCCATGGCTTTTTCACTGCTTGTGAATTGTCATGTAACGAATATAAATGGGAATATGGACAAAAAGTTTGTTGAAGCTTGTAATATTCATATATATAAGAATCATCTCTTTCAAAGCCCGGCAAAGAAATTGTCTGTGACTTCTTTGATTTCTTTGACATAAGGCTTTATTTGCTTCCGTTTCACTTTATTGCCAGACTCTTCATAAACTCAGGCAGGCCTTGAAAAATATAGATAGGTGCAGAAAATATGCAATATTGAATCTAGTGAGAAACTTGCCTGAGGTGTTGAGACTGCATCCTATGTTACCTGACTCCTGTTGTATAGCAAAGATTTCTCCAGTTGATTTCATGCTTTTTATATATTGCGAGATCACTTCAGAAATGTAACGTAATTGAAATAGCAAAAAAACCCCACAACAGTGTGCTGTAAAGTCCATGTAATTACTGGAAGATAGAGTCTGGAGATTAATCAGTCTATGTAAATCTGCTATCTCCAGATCATTTATGATAGAACACATCAGCATTGGTATCAACAAATAAGAAGGAATTCAAAAGAGTACAGTAAGAGAAAAAATAATGAATACGTGTTTTTATGTAGGTTCCCAGTGTGCAGATTTTGTCATATAGTTGCTTTCAACTGAGATACATAAAAAGTACATCATAGTTGAACAAGACAAGTGAAAAAATGGCATCCCTGCTATTCTCATTTAAAACAGTAAAAAAATACCCTTTGAACTGAAGTTCTTAGCTGCTTTTAACAAACAAAAGGGATTTCTTTCCTTTATTCCTTTTCTGAGTGATGCTCATTAACAATACAGAATTTCTTTTGCTGGGAGTATTTACAAAGGCCGTCCTTTTGCATTCATTCTCACATTCTACAGAGCACATGACCAGTGACTACATGTTATATGAATTTTCCACAATGAAACAGTCGTGTCATATATTTTGAGAGAATACAATAGGAACTGATGCATTTCAATAATTCAGAGATGTATTTTCTGCTAACTAGACAGCTTTAAAATATATCCCTAGCTAACACAGCCGTAACATTTAACTCCTAGCAAACGTTTATTGTGTCAACATCTATCATCTTTAGCCCTGTTTGTATTGATTTGCATTATTATTGTCTAGTTAGACTTTGTTGGCTTCCAGCACAGTTTCTAGAGGAAAATAATTGGCCAGTAGCAGTTTGCCAATCTCTTTAGTAAACACAGTACCGCCTCTGCCATCGTGTTTTACTTAGGGGAATTAAAACTACTGTTTAAAGGATCTCTCTTTTTTTTCCCCACATGCTTGAGAATTCAAAGATATTTTTCATTTGCTGAGGTAATTTAGCTGTTCAGAAAATATACCACAGCTTTGTCATAAACAAGCGGGCACCAAGTTTCTTTTATTTCTTGTCCCTAGCTATTACTGTATTAGAATAAGACATATGTATTGTTTGAGCTTGCATTTAAAGGACTGGAAAAAACAAGTAAATATTTGCCACTAAAGGAATGCAAGAGGCAGTGAAAGCCTGATTCTATAATCAGTTTCTTGCATGCTGTTTCTAAAGTCAGATGTACTTGCTTGTATAACTACACATTAATTCAGAACTGAAAGTTCTTAGAAAAAAGCTACATCTTACTCCCTACATTAAATTTTTAAAAGGAGCTTAGATACTTTGGAGTAAGTGTATATTGAGCATTTAAGAAAAACTTCCTCTTTGTAGAAATTTGAAATTCATGTCATCAGTTTTGCCGCATGAGTGTGTATTTAACATTAACAAATCACAACAATTTCTATTTCTGTCCCTGTTCCCTTAGTTCACCACAGGAGATTTCTCTTCCCTCAGCAGAGCTTGAGGCATCACCTGTTCATCTTATTCAGCCAGTGGGCAGGACCTTTCAGTATTATGTTCACACCACTGGACCGGTACAGTGATCGAAATCATCAGATTACAAGATACCAGTATTGTGCATTAAAGGTATTGAAGTTTCACTGCCAAAATCAGTAATAGCAGTTCTCCAGTCAAAGTACAAGTAAATGTTTTTATTTCAAAGAAATTTGAATCGGCATACTTGATGCAAACTTGTATACTCACACATGTACAGTGGTATCATAGAATATAGCAGTATGAGCCACTGAAGTTATGCATTTTTTTCTTTGTAGACTCTTTTAAAGGCTAATTATCTTCAAAACCAGAATGCATTTTAAAACTTTACTTAGCTGTTCATTACCAGGTTATCAGAGTCAGTGAGAGGATATTAGGCTCTGAAATTAAATATAGTAAAATTCGTTATCACATGCACATCTCAGGACTGTCTCCCACGTATGCTTGGACACATGCTCAATAATGATGAAATACTTTTGTGGCAAACCCAGTTGCAACTCACCCACAAAAGTGAGCTGGGAAAATAATAGCTTATGTACTTATATAAGCTGTATCACATACAACAATTTTAATTTCTGAAGAAAAATACTGTTACAAAATCTGTGTATTTTAATTATTTTTGTAGCTGGATTTGTAAAGACTAGATAAAATAACAACATATATTCTGAAGAATAGGAAAACTGGGCTGTAATATTCCTGCCAAAATCCTTAAACTCAACGTTGTCTTGAAATACAGTAACACCTATAGCAAAATAATTATTGAATTCTAGCAAGTCAGTGGTTACCATTTTCACTATAGTTCTCTCAAAAGTAAAACTGAGAGGCAGTCCTGTTAGCCTGGTCCTGAGCTCAAATAATTCTGAAAGATTCATTCTTGTTACTTTTTTGCATAACTAAAGTTCCTTGTCCTTTTAGGCTATGTCAGCTGTGCTCTGCTGTGGACCCGTATTTGATAATGTTGGTCTTTCCCCTGACGGATATCTTTACAAATGGCTTGATAACATTCTGGCTTGTCAAGATTTACGTGTAAGTACTCACCAAAATGCAATGCTGATAAAGAATTTTAGCCCCTGTACTGGCTGAGTAAAGAGTTTGTGGCTGTAAGAACTAAGATTGTATACATTCACTTTTGAGCAGGATACAATAGCTTTATGCAAGGTTCTAATACAAAAATTTAATTAATTTCAAAGCATTTAAATAGCAAAAGAATTATTATTCATGAAAATATAATGTAGGCAAATAATAAGCCCCCAAAGATTTCTTTATGGCTGTCTTACTTGCAACAGAAATTTAGGCTTCTCATCTGCTGGTAAAAAAAATGTTAAAAATGGCATGGCTCAAAAATGTTTGTATTTCTGTTTGGAGTATTTCCACCCACCTGCTTCAGGTTTGTACTCAATGGCTTTAGGTCCAGATGGAGAGCAGTGACAAGTGGTGTCCCACAAGGGTCCGTGCTGGGACCGGTACTGTTTAACATTTTTATCATTGACATAGACAGAGGGATTGAGAGCAACATCAGCAAGTTTGCAGATGACACCAAGCTGTGTGGTGTTGTCGATACAC
>JAOQGH010000001.1:183134766-183175076 GCA_025769975.1 Gallinago jamesoni | reverse complement strand
TGACTGCAGGGGGGCCGGACTAGATGACCTTTGAAGGTCCCTTCCAGCCCAGATGATTCTATGATTCTATGATTCTAAGTTTCTGTGGAAATAAGAATATAAAATCCCTTTCTGCTTGGTAACATAGATGCTGATGAAATAAATCTGAGTGAAAGTGAGAATCTTCCAAAGAAGACAAGAGGATAATGATTCAGAAGAGGAAAGAAAGATTTATTTTTTTTTATTTTTGAAAAACATGTAATAGAATATGCTTGCAGTTTTCTCTTCCATTTCTGTGAAGATCGATTTTGACTTTGTAACTACCCAGTCATATTTCTGTATTTATAGCTGATTGGACTATCTCTTTGATTAAGGAGTAGTAGATTGGTGATTTACATCAAGCGGAGAGAGAGAACGATGATCTTTCCCTTTGTAGTATCTTACACTTTGACCTGCTGTTCTCCCTAGAAGTCTCATACCAGCACAGGTGGCTGTGGCTGCTAAAAGTGCAGACAGCAAAGCCTAAAGGCTTGTTGAACAGCTAGAGGATACATACTGTAGAAATGATAATTGAGTAGGAAAAAGTTTTGTATAATTAGAAGAAAGAAAAGATAGGTACAGAGAAGATCTTTGGGAAATTAGGTAAGATTTTGGAATGTTGGTAGGGATGGAGCTATGAAGATACGTAAAAGTGAAACATATAATTGAAATTCTTATGGATGTGGGAAGGAAACACTCAGAACAACAGGAAGAAAAAGATACACTTTTCCTCTTGACATTCTTGACATGCTTATCATCAAATGTTATATCACCATGTCTAATCAATCTAATTAATCATTAGTATATACCACTCATAAAGTAACTAGGGACAAAAATTACTATTTTTTAACTTTTCCCCTTGAAAGACAGAATTTGGGTATGATAGGTGAAATTTGTTTCCCCGAAACGAATCACTATAATTCATAATTAATCATTGTAATGAAAGATTGTAACTAAACTGCATTGCCTATACAACTAGCTCAGATTTAGAGAAGGATCCTACCCCGTCCATTAATATTAAATATCATTTGCAGTCTTTAGTAGTTAAGTACTTAGCTACACTTGGTGATAGAGTATTATTAGTCTATTATATGTTTGGTATTCTGGTACCATCCTCTACTGAAGGATTACAGTCCAAGCCTTAGTTGTGATGTGTGTGTAGCAAGTGATACAAGGTTTGTAGGGAGAGTTATTTAGGTTGCTTGATGTATTTGGATTAAACATAAAAGTTTTCATAGCCCCAGGCTTGCGAAAGGTATTGTTCTTTGTCTGCCTTGTTTCTGTTTTAGTCAAAAGGAGGCTAAACGTGAAAGTATATCACTCTATGAAACTCAAATGGAGTAGGAAATAAACATTTAACAAATCAATTAACCAATGCAAATGGTAATTGCCCTAGGACACCTACCAAGTGTCTTAGACTTTCCAAAGATTCTGCTTTTTTCTGTGCTTAATTTTGAAACCCCCCTTTGAACCTTTATTTCATTTATGTAGTCTTCATACAAACAATTTTCTTTCACGTGACAACTATTGAAAACCAAGTCACATTTCTACCGTACTATCCCTATGATAAATTTTATGATAAATATTCTGATTTTACTTAGTTTGAATACTCCATTTTCCTGTTTTGCCTGTGTCACTGAGAATTGTAGAGAATGAACATTATCTGATCTCACAAATCATGTTTTGACATGTATTTATATGCTCAGGTTCATCAGCTTGGCTGTGAAGTTGTAGTCCTGTTGCTAGAACTGAATCCTGATCAAATCAATCTGTTCAACTGGGCTATAGATCGATGTTACACTGGATCATACCAGCTTGCCTCTGGATGTTTCAAAGCCATTGCAACAGTGTGTGGGAGCAGGTATTTTGTAGTCTATTAATCTACACTTTCAAATGTAAGGAAAATTGTAGGTTCAGCTTGTGTTGTAAAGAATTGTTGGTCACACTCTTACGTTATCTCCTCTCAAACAACTTTTGGGGACTATATCACTTTATTTCCATGATTCTAAAAACAAAGTGGTGTGCTTGGTAAAGGTGCTCTTCCCATGCATATATTTGAAATCTGTGGCATTTTTATGCTATTTTTTTCAGGAAGAGACAAAATAACCTCGACACTTTGACTGTAGGTCATAAATCTGGTTTCAAAAGATTTAGCTTGGTTATTCACTTACTTTATAAAAGGAAAATTGCTTTAAATGTTACTAGCTTGAAAGTAATTATTTTGTGCTTTTTCTAACTGGCTTTCCTTCGATTTGATTACCTATTCCTTTTCTGTAGACTGGTACCATCATTGCTGCTAATGCTAAGCAACCACAAGCTACATGAAGACACAAATACAAATATGTGTCAGGCCATCATAAAAATTTATCTCTTTTTATTGGAGTTTTTTCAAGACAAAATTTATAGAGACATTCAATGATAGTATAATAAAAAGAAGATAATTTGCATCTAATTAAAATAAATCTGAACATTTTACTCTTGACAAAAATAATTTGGCGAGATGTCTGATCAGCATATTTCAATAGAGAAATACTTGGGATATAGCAAATCAAAGCAAGTCAAGTATTTTAGAATTTATCTGTAAAAATATTTTGTTCTTACAGGAACAACTAGACTGTAGACTGCAGACTGCATTATACTGAGATTTTAAAAGTACGAATGGAATTTTGTACTTGCAACTTCAGTTATTTTAAGAGGTTTTTTGGTTTAATGAACACATAAACATATCAGGTTTGCAGCCAGTCTTTTTTCCTCAGAATGTGTCACTTATGCTACTGTGCCCTAAAAATTAATCTTTCCTGTACCTACAGTAAAAAATGAAACTATGATCTGCATGATTTACTTCAGAGGGAAAGTCTGATTTTTATCAAGTTGGGGATTTTTATCATTATTGGAAAGCTGTTAGCCATTTTTCCTCTATTATCTATCAAGATGTATAGAGAGGCTTAACTACTTGTGAAGTGAGCAATAATGTATCTCATTGCTGATGTCTTTCTACAAAGAAGTTGCTTCTCTTAACTTATTTTTTATTATTATTTTTTAAACTTAGTGGAAGGACAAAGAGACAGGTGTAGAAGATGGAATGCAGCTAGTATTTGGAATTATCAATAATGTCCCATGCCATACTTGTATTTGCGATATTTTGAAACACTACAGTGTCCAAATACACATCCTGCAGCCATCCAGGAGCACAGTAGCTCACATCCAGGATGAGAAATTGATGGTTCACAATTAAATCACATGCATCATGAGAAAGCAGAAACTTATGTAGTGAAAATCCAAATACTGTGTCTTGGGAATTGCTTTTTCTGGCAATATTCTCATGAAGTTAACACTTTAACATATTTGCCCTTACAATTAATATTGGCTTTATAGATAGTGGACTTTTTGAAGCAGTTCTTCATGTTTACTCTTTGAAAACAGTTTTCATAGAACTGTCTAACATGTGGGAATGTGCATGTCAGAGATAGTGTCTTTTCTCCAAAGGGACTCTTTTGATTGCAGCTTGGCTTAAGAAGCAATTTCCAGTCTTTATCTCTGGAAATTTTTGTGCTACCCATCTTCTCTCATGGATGTTTAAAAAAATAAACAGTTTATGTTATAAATTAAAATGAATTAACAGTTACAGACCCAGGTATTGCATTTCTCAGTGTGGGTAACTCAGTGCATTCCTAAGCATCAGTCTAAGGTAATTATAAATAATCCCTTCTTTATTCCTATTCACCAGATGGCCCTTTCATCAGGCAGCATGTATTCATTAGGGCTCCCTTTCCCATATGCTGGTGGTAGAATAGATAAAAGATGATATTCTCTTTAGACCATATTACAGAGTAAATCAGAGTGAATATAATCTGCATTCCTCAAAAACATTCACAAAAATATACTGTTTATTCTTCCAGGAACTATCCTTTTGATATAGTGACACTTTTGAACTTGGTGCTGTTCAAGGCATCTGACACCAACAGAGAGATTTATGAAATTTCCATGCAACTCATGCAGGCATGTATCAGCTACTTTTTTTTTACAATGCATGTGTCCTCCTATCTTTGGGGTTTTTGTGAACTTATTATAATATACTGTTTATTTGCTTTTTAGTTTTGTGTTGAAAATAAACAGTGAGTTTTGTCTTGGCTATAAATACATAGGGGAATATTTATATGAAAAATAATGGAAAAATATTAGTTATGGTATCTTTCAAATTTGGAGAGTATACTCCAAAGCACATAGATCATTCTCTGATATGAAAACTTGAAATGCTGACATTTCCTAAACTAATGATTTTTTATTGTCTTATCTTATTATTTTTTTCTCTTTCATAGATCCTTGAATCAAAGCTTTTTGTTTATTCAAAAAAGGTAGCTGAGCAAAGACCAGGCAGTATCTTGTATGGTACACATGGTCCATTGCCACCTCTTTACAGTGTCTCACTTGCCCTTCTTTCATATGAACTAGCAAGGATGTATCCTGAACTTACCCTTCCACTTTTTTCAGGTACCTATATCTATTTGACATATTGTCTACTTTACATTTTTGTACAAATAGTAGAGTGCTAAGACATTTCCACCTGATGTTCATAAATTTAACTTGACCTGGTTTTATTCTGGTTCAGGTCAAATCAGATTTAGGGATGTAAAATGTATTTCCTAGAAGTAATTATACAAAGTACAGAACAGCTATTTTTAAAAACCTTGGTTGGGAATTCAATGTCACTCGTGCCATCTTAGGGTAACTTTGAAATTACAAGGGCCCTGGATGAGTTAAAGAGACATTGGCATGCTCTACTATAATGAGTTCTCATGTTAAGCATAGCGATTCTTCTTATACATCCATTTATATAAATGATACTTTTGAGAACAGAATTCTTCATTTTATATAAACATGACTTTAACTTTGGGAATATTGATTGCATGTGTTCAGTTTTACCAATGATGCAAGTCACTCTGAATGACTGATCTCTGCATTCTGTTATTTGCTGTTAAATGCACATCATTAGTAGCATTTTAATTTTATCAGAAATACATTTTGTCAGGGTCACTGAGAAAGATTGTTAAAGAATTGGACCTGCAGGAGCACTATTCAGAATATGGCCACTCTGAGACCGTTCCTGGGAACAATTTTGAGACCTCTGCCTGTTGTAATCCATCTATCTCATGTGTTGCTGTAGTTTTTAAATAACAGAATGCAATGTCCGTGGTCGTGGGAATTCTTACTGGCTATTAAAAACCCTTTCTGTTGTTTTTACTCAGTCTGTAGGGGCTGGAGGAAGGCTAAAGGAACAATACATTATGCATTTCTTAGTGCCTAAGATACCATGAGTTATTTATAACTAATGTAGGGAAATTCTGATGGCTCATTTATCTTAAAAAAAGCAAATATTGTTCATTATTACTGTTACCATCTATTCATGTTGCTGTAGTGGCTAAGTTGTTTAAAAGAACTCAGATACACAGTCCAAATCAGAGCCCCTTGCTATGCAACTAGAATCATAAGGAGAGAGAACGGTGTATGTCTTGAAGATTTTTTAAAAACCAGGCAGTGAGAAAAGAAAGGAAATGTTAACTGTAGTGATTTTACAGAATTCTGTAAAGAGAGCTAATGTGGTTCACCTTGGCAGGAAGCCTGTCACTTTATTTCTTACTCCAGATTTTCCAATTCCCTTTCCGTTACAGTGCCAGTTCTTTTTTTATGAACTATATAAAGTGCTGTGTACAGCAGCCAACTACAAATTTTATAGGCCTCCCCACAGGAAGTAAGACTCCTAATTTATGCAAGGTGTTTTTGTAAACTCAGTATAGTAAGTGCCTTAAGATTTAAAATATAGCTTAGAACCATGGAAGCTGTTGGGGCACTTCTAATTCAACAGAACATTTTTGTATGTTTATTGTAACTCTTGAAAAGCTCTTGAAACTCTAAAATAACAGCCAGTAACTAAATTATCCTTTTTCCTCTTTATTGACATCCATTTCACTTAGTACGTAATATGGCACAGTAACAACAGGTTACTTTCTCTTTCTAAGCCCAGACTATGTTACTTATTTTAGACAGAAGACCTGACCTATTGCTTGCTATTATTGACTGTTAAATTAATGTTTCTCTTTAGGAAGCTCAAAGTACGTGCTTTTGTATGCTTGTGGTTTGCAAGTGGTCTAACATGTCAGCTAACTGATTTAAGCAGCATATTTAAGGTTTCCTTCCTAAACTAACATGTTTTCCTTTTCAACTTTTACTATTTTAGAGGTAAGCCAGCGATTTCCAACAACACATCCAAATGGAAGACAGATCATGCTTACCTATCTGCTACCATGGCTTCATAATATTGAACTGGTAGACAACAGACTGCTCCTCCCTGGGTCAAGCCCTACCACTCCAGAAGATGAACTGAAGGATAAGGATGGGGAAATAGCAGTTACCACTGGACTAAAAGGCAATGGCTGGGGCTCTCCTGAGGCCACCTCACTGGTTCTTAATAATCTCATGTATATGACAGCCAAGGTAAAAAAGCAAAACAAACAAAATACACAACCTGTGAAACAATTTCTGAAAACTTCAAACTTATGTTTCTTAAGCAAAAGGTACTTAGGTTTCTTCCCTTTGATACCAGAAATTTTGCACTGGAACAGTCCATACTAATCAAACACATCCTCTTTTTGAAAAAGTTCCTTCACTTTTAAGGACAATACCAAAACTGTTCTATTTCAAAACATTAACAAAGAAAACTGTTTTACCATTTTTTAAAAAAAAAGTCCACAACCTTAATAGTGAGAGCATTAAGGATTAGTTACAGAGGAATTAAGCTCAGTTCCCTCCTGTATCACCCCTTGGGTTAATGTCTAAGGCATCAGATTAAAGTTTATTTGGGGGTGAGAATGAGCACTTGGAATTTGTCCTACTGGAGCTCTTGTACTTTCTAGGAAACACTTAAATATTCTTTAAGTGAGAGAAAGGGGAAAAAATCATATAAATTTCTAAGGTTCCAGTTGAAGAATTCTTTTGTAAAAGGAAAGGTGTTTTACACCTTGGGTCCTGAGAAAGGACCAGGGATCCATTTTTTTCAATTGCCATTTTGCATGGTTTGGCATGAGAAAATGCTATAAAAGAACATGCCTTACTTCAGAAGTCGGCGTATTTCAAGAAATGTGTGTCTATGATCTTTTGCAGTATGGAGATGAAATTCCTGGACCAGAGATGGAAAATGTCTGGAATGCCTTGGCCAACAATGAAAAATGGAGTAACAACCTTAGGATAACTCTGCAGTTTCTCATTAGTTTGTGTGGTGTTAGCAGTGATACCATCCTTTTACCTTACGTAAGTGTTTGCCCTTTATTTTATTTACTATTGGTTGCGCAGGTCTTAATGAAGAAAACAGCTATCACCTGTAGAAAATTAATTTCTGTTTCAAAAATAAGAAGTACCAATATATTCCCTAGCACGCTGTACAAAATTAAATCAAAGAAATAAATGAGACAGGAAGCTGAAAGTCAAGAAAGGAATTGAGTAATGAGAATCTCAGTCTCCACCAGTGGAGCACACCTCATTTCAAGCAAGAGGTGGGCTCCTTTCAAGCAAAAAGCAACTTTGCATGTCTGTGTAAAGGGCCAAAACCAGGTTCTGGCCATAAGTTACCAGAATGAATTAGAAAAAATATTAGAAACATTTTGTCGTGTCAAAATTGCACAAAAAATATGTGATTTTTTAGATATATTTAAAACTTTATTAAAAAGACAAAATGACTGCTCAGAGGTTAAATAACTTGCATAAAAAATGGAGAGAAGTAAAAATAATAAATTATTATAATTTTTCTCAGTAATCAATTTGTTTACAAAGCTATTAGTTAAATTTTGAAAGCCTTAAAGCAATGGATGTTATATCATGAATGGGACATAACGCATTATGATTTTACTAGTTTGTTTGTTGTAAAACTTCAGGTGTTCCTTGAGAAAAACATGTAGTTTTAAGAAAGTACTACATTCTGTTCTCCTTTAGCAGACTAAGGCTTTCTGTGGGACATCTCAAGTGATACAAGATTGCTGACCTTTACAAGCTCTCTAACATACCAGCTTTTGCTTTTGCCTGGCTGTCATGAATTATGTAACTGGTCCTGCAATGTGCAAGTCAAACTGTGCAGGATATTGTTATTATTCAAGTTTAAATAAAATCAGGGCTGTCTGAGAAAAGCAGGATAGTCTTATTCCCATGTTCCTTATTGCTGAGCTGCTGGGTGAAACAGAATCTAAATTTAGTACATTTTCCAGCACAATTACAATATGCTGTTTTATTAGTTAGTCTCTTTCTATTGATTTCCATTAAACAAATTTGAAAATCGTATTAATGTAATAAGACTTACCTAAAAAGCCTCACAAACATACTTCATTTACAGTTGCTGAAATACCACTTTTCTTAAAGCATTCATGATGACTGCTAACCATAATAGAACAAAAGGAATGTAGAAGACCATAAAAATTTTCAAGATGTTGCTATTGTACCATAGACATCCTGTTGGTTTCCTTCTATTTGTAGGGTTTACTGTTGTATATTATCAAATCAGTGCATGTATATGCCAGGTCAGTGTTGCCTAGCTAGTCAAAAGACTTGAACAAGGAGTTGCTATAAGAACAAGCTCAAAGTTTATATGAGAAGACGACAAAGGGGTTGGTCCCAAATATCTGGAGGATAATGAAGATCTTTCCATCGATTGCGACAGAGGCTCTACATCCTGTGTAGACTGCTTTGAGCAGGGAGTTAGATGAGAGACCTCCCAGGTTCTTTCCAACCTGACTGACTCTACAATCTATGACAGACTTGGGATCAGGCCCAAAGATGGCCTGTGTCAGGAAGAACTATGTCGGTAGAGAACAAGTGGAAATCAGTGAGAAAAGAGACAAAATGAGGGCTGTTGTATTTCTGACTGCTTAGAAAAGGAATAGGGACAGTTTTATAAAAAGAAGAAGGAGAAAATATGTGCTGAGCATATTTTCTCACCCCTAATGCTGTTGGAAATGCCTAATAACCCTGTCACCTCTTGACCAGGAGCCCCTCACATACGTACCCTTTCCCATCCAGATACTTGCCAATCCAGAGTTTTCAACACATCATTTTTCCAAAACTGTTGCCATCCCACAGCTCTGAACAGCCTACCTCAAGTTCCCTTACTACCCATAGCAGTTCTTATTTCTTCCAATTCTTTCCAAACCTCCTTGCCTATTGGCTCTCACAGTCATCTCCAGGACAATCCGGTCCTCTTACTCCATAAAGAGAGCAGTCTGTTTTGGCATCTCCAACTTCGTCTGCTCAACATCTCCTATTTTGCCTGTGGGACTTTTCTACTCTCCCTCCCAGGCTTCCTGTGGCAATCAGGTCTTCATTGGTGTCGGCAGCTGACAATATTCCTATGTTTTCTGCCACTATTGTTAGTCTGTGTTTTATAATGTTGAATTAAAAGTGTGATTCTCGGATTTTGCAAAATCTGAAAAATTTTTCAACTTCTGTAGGAAGCTTGACTGTGCTTATGAGTCACCCCTTAATTGGTAGCTTTGTCTGGAGTAGGAAAACACACCCGTGCTTATCACACACATCTGCTCAGTGTTTTGATAATGCCCTGGAGTTTACAGATAAGAAAGCATGCCTAACTCTGCTTACACAAGACTGCTGATACTATGAACATGTATCTTCCATTATCATGTAGATAACACATGCACATTAGCAAATAAAGATAATTTTATCAGCACTGTTCCAGGTCACCTGGGCTCAGCAGACCATGTGGTTGCAAGGTTGCCAGTTTACCCATCTCCTTTAGGAGCCCTCTGTGCCCCAAGGCAGTTACCAGCTGCTTCATGCCTTCAGCCATCTGTTCTGCCTGTGTGGGTCCAAGCCAAAGCATGCCTTACTTACATTTTTAAAATATTTTTTTTAATCAGCTAAATTCATTGCTTCATCTCATATACTCATGTTTCCTTTAAGCATTTTTAACCAGTTTGCCAGTGCAAATTGCTGACCTGTCCTTTCTTTCATGTATGTACTGAAAGATTTCTTAGAATTTCTGTTTACAGTTCAGAAACCTCTCCAGCACAGATTTAGTGTAGGGAGCGTGACCCCTTCTGGGGTGGAAGAAGCTGGAAGTGGCGCTGTGAGCCCAACTAGAAATAAGCCTCAAAGAAGAGGTGGATTTGTATCTGGAAAGCCCCTGAAAGCCCACTTTCTCACAGTGGAGTAAAAGAGACTTTGAAGATGTGAATTTTCTCAACTTCAAGTAAAAGGGAATGAGAGAAAAAAAGAGAGAACGAGAAGCAGCCAGAAAATTATTTTAATGGAAACATACAAGAACAGCAATACTTGGTGAAGCCAATGGGCAGTTCAGTCCAGTGTACTAGCCCCACTGTAAGCACCTGTTTAGCGTCAACTTTAAAAACAAGAAGGCAAGCACAGAAGGATGCTTCCCTTATGGCTACCCAGCTCCAGCAGTTTATGAATCAAATGTTTTTGAGCCAGAGGGAGTCTCTGCTTTTAATTGCCACCAGGGTTTTTTTCCTCAAGAATTCAGTTCTAATTTGATCTCAGTATCTCAACAGTCCTCATTGTTGCAGTGCATATAATAAGGTTTGAGATCTTGTTAAAAGTTTTATAGGAATTCCCAGAATTTCTGTAAAGGGTACTCTCAGATTTTTCAAAGTAGGATGCATCTATACATGATCTCTCTGCCTTTCTTCTATGTGCTATTGCTTTGATGACAGATAGAAGTAGCTACTCAGAGCCTGATTTATTCTCTGTGGCAACAGCTACCTCTTTCACATCAAATGAGGCTCCAGGGAGACCTCATAGCACCCTACCAATATCTGAAGGGAGCCTACAGAAGAGCTGGAGAGCGACTCTTTACAAGGAAGTGTAGCAACAGGACAAGGGGCAACTTGGAAGGGGGGAGATTTAGATTAGATATTAGGAAAAAATTCTTTACAGTGAGGGTGGTGAGGCACTGGAACAGGTTGCCCAGGGAGGTCGTGGATGCCCCATCCCTGGAGGTGTTCAAGGCCAGGCTGGATGGGGCTTTGAGCAACGTGGTGTAGTGGGAGGTGTCCCTGCCCATGGCAGGGAGGTTGGAACTCGATGGTCTTTAAGGTCCCTTTCCAACCCAAATGATTCTATGATTTTATGATTCTAAATGTATGTGGAAATACAGGCATAAAATTTTGGGAGGATCTAGCTTTCTATATGAGGTTTACTCCATTCAGGAGAGTAAGACTCATCTTCAGTGAAAATCTCAAACTATAAATGCCTGACTGTGATTCAGAGTTAATGCTGGTATCCTTAAATGATAGGCACAAAATTAGGTGGGTACTGTATTCGTTTATGTTATATATGTGTGTGTTGTAAAGTTATATACATAGCAGCTCATTTGTGGATGGTAAGCAAAAGCTTTGGGGTAAGTAGATCAGAGTCACTTTGCTGGGGAAATAATCTTGATATCAAAGTGAGCAGTTTTAGTTTTCTGTGAACGAGATGAATGCTGTTGTATGACTGTGATGTCTGTCCCGAAGTAACATTTGCATTCTGAATCTTTTCAATACTGCAGTGTAACATGTATTAATTTCTTTGAAAATTCACTTTGGACAGAGTTTAGTAACTATTATTTTCTTCTCTAGATAAAAAAGGTTGCAATATATCTATGTCGCAACAACACTATTCAGACAATGGAGGAACTTCTTTTTGAGCTGCAGCAAACGGATCCAGTGAACCCAATAGTCCAGCATTGTGATAATCCTCCATTTTACCGCTTTGCTGCCAGTAACAAAGCCTCAGCTGCAGCTTCTGGTATGACCTAAATACACTTTTCAGTTATGCTGTCCTGCTCTTTTGAGTCTTCATTTATTTGAAAAAGCAGTCTCTTACTTTTGCACCCATTCAGATCTGTGTATATATATAAAGTGCAAGTTTTGAGGCCTTGTTTCACATCTAAATTACAGTTCTTTTTTATTCCTAATGTTGTGTATACTTTGTAAACATACTTAATTCTCTCAACTGTTTTATTAGGATACTACCAATGTTTGGCACTGTTCAGAACCCATATGATGTGGTACTTCTACCACTAGTTCCTCAGAACAAGAGGTCACCATCAATCACAGCATATACATTAAAGCAGTAGAGTTTTCTGAAAACTGAGAGCCTCAACTGTGTGGCAATTCTGTTTTCAAAGGCCTAATGCTATTTCCAAGCTGCAGTAGTAAAAGATACTTAAGAAACACCAACTCCAGATTTGGCCTTATCAATGTTTTACCAAATTCTTGAAAAACAATATGTTATGTCACCTGAGAATGAGTTTAGTTCAAGGAGCAGAAGAGCATCATTGCATTAGTCTACCCCTCAAAGCATGTAAACTGTACACCATTCAGCCCCGCAAGCAGGTCCTGGTTTGTAGATGTAAAAGTGTTCATTTAGTATTTGCAGGATGAGCACTTTGACTGTGGCTGCTAAAAAAAAATAAGCTATGAGCTTTTACTGCTTTGCAAATACTGTCTGCTGCATGTAACAAGTGTTCTTATTGACATCTTTTACACAGGAACAACGTCTAGCAGTAACACTGTTGTAGCCGGCCAAGATAGTTTTCCTGATGTAGAGGAGAACAGAGTGGTAAAAGAGACTGATGAAAGGTTTGTGGTTTGCTGTTTTTTTTTCTAAAATGTATGTGTTTTCTAGGCTAAGAGAGAGATGTTGGGCCAAGTTCTGCATTGTTTTGTAAGGAACTCTTATACTCAGACTGATCCTTGGTAGCATTATCCCACTAATACCATTTTAAAATGAGCATATGTAAAAGTTTATTAAAGAGACTATTCACATGATTATAGCTCCTGACTGTTGTTTAATAATACATTGCAGAGGAACATCTGTTAGAGCTACATTGAACGGATTGTGCTAAGTAGACTGTGGGTTTGTAGGAGTTATCCGCAAAGGAAAAAGAAAATAAGAATGTGCACCAAATAATAAGTACTAAAATCTTTATCAAAAATCAGGTTTGATCACACCGCTAGTAAAATTTAGTACACAGATTTGTATCCGTGATTGCAAGGACACTTCTTTTGTCTGGGTAAAATGTCTTACAGAGGAAAGCTATATAATATATTTTGCTTAGAAATCATATATTCAATTTAGTCTTTTGCTACTTATGGTACATACTGATGAATGAATGAATGCAAAGCTTAAGGGCCACCAGATCCTCAAGCACAGACAAATATATATTTCTTCTCTCACTGAAATCCTCGTCTTTTTCTAAGAAAACTTTGAATGAATTCTAGTGTCATAAATTAGTAAGTGTATTAGTATTACATTAGTCTGTTGTTCCTGATAGTCACTAGTATCACTTAAGTAGTTCAACGCACCTTCCATAGGTTCAGGGCTTAGAGTTACAGAGACAATTACGTGAGCAAACTTTTCTGTATTTCAGGACCTTTTGAGACTGACAGTACAAGTAGGTGCAGGAAGCCAGGAAGCCAAAGGAGGTCACCAGTAAAAGTTAGCTTGCTGTGGATCTGGGGCAAATTTGAGGACAGCTCTGTTCTGGCTCTCATATCCCTTAACTTCTCTGCTAAATCTGCTCTGGCAGTTGCTGGATTTTCCTATTGAATGGAGATTTGTTGCACCTTCATATTGTTGCTCAATACATGGGCGGGTTTGACTTTGGACTATTCAGTCAGTTACTGCTTTATCAGGTTGCCAGAATTTTACCCATGAACATGGGCTGTGACAAAATACTAGCTGTGAACAGTTTATATCTCAGTTCAGCCTTAGCACAGCTTCTCACGTCAAGAAAATCACACGTTTGCAGCATGAGAATTTTCCCTCTGCTAAATTTTAGAAGCTTGTAACACAGGAGCACACTGTTAGAACTTCTCAGAAACAGGCTGCAAAAGTCTTTTGTGAAAAGAAAAGCCATTACATTCACATCTCTGTCTACTCCCATATAAAAGTGCATGCTTAAGGAAATGCTTTTTTTGCAGAGTAAGCATATAGTCCATATGTTTAATGTCGGTTCGTGTTTTTAATGAAGATTTTTCTTGTATCTGAAGGTTCAGTAACGTAATCAGAGCACATACACGACTAGAATCAAGGTACAGTAATAGCTCTGGAGGATCTTATGACGATGACAAAAGTAAGTTCTATTATTCGATTTGATTAAATTTCTGATGTTTGGGTGGGAGAGGAAAACATTCTTATGACTGGTGGAGGCTCTCTCTTTAAACTCTGTATAAACAGTAATGTAGTATCACCACATGGAGAATGTCCTTCTTTTACCTTTGTATCTCATTTAATCACAGAAACAAAGAATCTCTGAGGTTGTAAGGGACCTTTAAGATCATCTAGTCCAACCATAAAGAAAAAAAGAAAACACAAAAAAAGACATGAAACAAAACACACACCAACACTAAACCATATTCCCGAGCACCATGTCAATTTGTCTTTTGAATATAGAATCATAGAATCATAGAATCATCTGGGCTGGAAGGGACCTTCAAAGGTCATCTAGTCCAGCCCCCCTGCAGTCACAGGGACACCTCCAACTAGACTAGGTTGCCCAGGGCCTCGTTGAGCCTCACCTTGAATGTCTCCAGGGAAGGGGCCTCAACCACTTCCCTGGGCAGCCCATTCCAATGTCTGATAACCCTTTCAGTGAAGAAATTTTTCCTAATACCTAAAAATCAATTTCCTTTGTTTAACCTGGGCTCAGTCAAATGTATTTAAAGGTCAGAGAAGTTGACAGAAGGCAGCAGCAGAGAATCCTCCAGACAGTAACACCTGGAACCTTTCATACATGGCATAGTGAAAGACTTCCAAGAGCATTACAGCGAGTACTTTGAATTGTGCCCTTCACCAGTATTTCCCTCCAAATCAAGTGATGTTATATGAGCATGCAAAAGAAATTCAGGAGTTTCCAAAAATGAGGTCTTGTCTCCTCTTTGGCTTTTCTCTGCTGTCTGCAACCAGTTTCTGGCTGCACTGTGCAAACTTGTGTTAGAGGGGATAGTGAGACAGGGCTCCTGAGCACATTTGTTGTTCTTTATGTATTTCTGTTAAATGTACATGGTGCTCAGCAGAGATTCCAAAGAAAACCAAGGTATTTCTGTCAACTATTGAGTAACAGTGTAAATTTTAGGAGCTGGATGGTTTGACTTCATTTCTGGAGTGAATTTTTAGGAAGCCAGTCTACAGATTTCAGTTAAGCCCTAACCAAATGTAAAAAAGGCAAGACCTTTTGATTGAATTCCATCTCTGGCTTAATAAAACCAGATCAAATAACATAGACATTGTAGTGTCTTGGTGGTATGGACACTGTTTTGGAACAGTATTTTGACATAATAAGTAAAGATTTTCTATATTCTTTAATCCAAGTAATTTTTTGGCAATACTCTCTTGCAAATTATAGAACACTGTCAAATACAAATGATAGTATATCAACAACTATTTTTCATAATTCTGAAGCACAATATTTAAAAAGTATTTACAAATACACATATGCATACATAATATTTACAAAATACTGTGTGTGTACATACTGCAGTATTTAAATACACAAAAAATATGCAACATATTTAACTCAGTGGGTTTTAGTACACTTGTTTTTCTTATGGCTTTCTAGTGCTTCAACTACTACAAATTCTTCAGCAGATGTTAATTGGAGCACCAGTACAAATCTGATCTGCATGAACAATCTTTCAAAACACAACAATGTTTATATTATCAGAACATTCTTCACAAGTACCTGGTTTTGACAAGAGCTTAGAGTAATAAAAGGTTAAAAAACACTGACATTTTCTTTGTTCTTTTGGAATTCTTCTCAAGCCGGTGCCCAAGTGTTTTTTCCTGCCTGTACCTGCAAGGTTTGCTTCTCACAGGGGTTCCTCCTGCAAATATACGAATATCTAGATGAGAAATAAAATACATTTTACTTAACTACTAATATTTATCTAGAACTCTGAAAGGAAAGAGTAATTATTCCACAATTTGTCATTCTACAAGATAGATAATGGAACTTCCATTAAGAAAGTTTAACTTACTCCCTCTTGGAGACAGCCCAGGCTGCAAAGGAGTTGGTGGTATAGCTTCTCTCTTCTCTCCAGTCTATTTGACCATACCATAGAATCATAGAATAGTTAGAGTTGGGACCTTAGATATCATCTAGTTGCAACCCCCCTGCCATAGGCAGGGACACCTCCCACTAGAGCAGGTTGCTCAAAGCCCCATCCAGCCTGGCCTTGAACACTTCCAGGGATGGGGCATCCACAATTTCCCTGGGCAACCTGTTCCATTGTCTCACCACCCTCACAGTAAAGAATTTCTTCCTAATATCTAATCATCTAAATCTCCCCTCTTGCAATTTAAAACCATTACCCCTTGTCCTGTAACTACACTTCCTGACAAATATGTATATATTATGACAATATATTATATGACAAATGTGTATATATATATGTCACTACACTTCCTGACAAATATGTATGTTGCTGAGAATATAAACAAGGAACACAACTCTGCAGCGCAGAAACTCTTTTGGTCAGGCAAAGATTGTATGCTAAGGTGCAAAGTGCTTCTTTTTTTTTCTCAGCCTGCACATAAACCTGTGAAAACATGAGTGAGGAGCGAGGTCTTAGTGTGGACTTCTTGAAGCAGTTTGATCTGAAACACTTAAGTTGGTAGTAATAAATAGTGACTACTCAGTGCTTTTTGTATGAAAAGCACCTAGCAAACATTACCTCGTTAATGCTTAGAAGATGAATATGTGAAAATGCTATAATTTGCTACATTATTAGGTCAGTTTATTCCCCTTTATCTGTAACTAAAAAATCATCCTCTAGAGGATGAGAGAAATAAGTAGCCATCTAAAGGATAAAGATCTAAAGTGCTCTTTGGAAGACTAACATTGAAGAATGGGAATGATAAAGTTGGCATTTTAGTAATAACTGGAAGAGCAGCTACTGCATTTAAGGGCTTCTGAAGTCCTGGAAACCTGAAGATGTTATGTCAAAACCAAGAAGTTATGTGCATTAGAAAATGCTAGCACTGGTACTTTTGTAGGCATCAAATCAGTTTTGTTTCCTGTGGCAAAGCCAACAAGCATCAGATAAATGCTGTTAAAGAAAGAAAAGTGCTGAGAGTTTCAAACCTACCTAAAACACAAAAGTGTAAGGAAAAAAAAAACCAATGCTTTCATTAAATGTTCACAAAGGGCAATGTTTGGATATATATCATGAACAGTCCAGAAAAGGACACTTCCCATGGCAGTGTGTTGCAGACTGCCAGACGTGAGAAATAAAACCTGACGCATGGAAAAAATTAAGAAGAATGAGAGGGAACAAAATACAGGGGAGATAAAGAAGGCTGTGCAGCTGAGAGAAGACAGAATGTGGTGGAAATAACTTACTTGACCCACATCATTGCAGATAAACAAGTGGAAGAAAAAAGCCTACTGCTTATTAACATACAGCAGCTGTCGTACTCAAGCGAAATTAAATGCATCCTTGAGAAATTTGAGAGATAATTCATCCCTGTTGAAAGAAAATTACCCTGAAGATTTTTTTGCATTCCTTATGCCTCCTTCCTAATTCAGGACACACAACTTCTGCTTTTGTAGCATCACTCAGCAGGTCACTGGTGAGAAGTAGCAAGAATGTGTCACTGGTACGCGGCTCCTTGCAGCAGATGGCTTCCGAAAGCAGCTTCATTGGCTGAACTTTTCTCTCATTTTTTAAGAGAAAGTCTGTTGCTTGGTGCTTTGTGATCTGGATCCAAAGCTACTAAGTGACAGCAGGGATTCAGCCACAGCTCTTGCCATTCAGTGCTGTCTGCCTGGAGTCTCTTTAACTGCCAGCAGTGTGAAAGAGGGATTAAAAACGCATCACTTGTTACTGAACACAGGAATTTGCAAACCTCGTGTCTTCTTACCACATTATTCCAAACAGCTGAGCTGATAAGTTAGCATAAACTCTATTTTATTATTTCTCTAAAATGGGTAACCAGACTTGGGTTTTATGCATTGTGTTTTAATGCTTTTCCACGTAGATGATCCTGTTTCTCCATATACAAGCTGGTTATTGAATATCGTTGAAACCAAACAACCACATCCCCTGCCCATGCCTTACAACGGAGGATGTTGGGCCCCACTTGTGGACTACCTCCCAGAAACCATCACACCCCGGGGACCCCTTCATAGGTGAGCAGTTTCTCATTTTTGCATTTCAAACAGTGACACACTTCCTCTTACTGGTTGACTAACACCAATCCAACTGTGCCATCACTCAGAACATATGAAAATCATACCTTCTATTTCTGCTGACTTTCATTGCTAAGATCAACATGCAATGAGGGTTTGCAATTTTACCAGATTGCTACTGGAAAGCCTATTTACAATATAGGACATCTGATAAGAATCAGACTGAAGAAACAACTGAAAAAGAAATGGAAAATGTCTCTTTCCCAAGCACTGTGGCTGTTAGTCATAGCACTTTCCCCCCCTTCATTAGGCTATGCATATTCTGAAATTCCTCTTTTACTTAATTTATTTTGACAGTAATAGTGTTCTTTTCAGTAATGGGTACTTACCTGCTTAATACTGTAACTAAGGTGCTTCAGCATTAATCATATTCAGAAGAAATGCTACAGATTGAAAATGTAGACATTGTTTATTTCTTTAAAAATAGCCATCAAGTTGCTGTTTTCCCATTTCCAAGAGGTTTCAAACTGATACTGTAATTTAATTTCCAGGTGCAATATTGCTGTCATCTTCATGACTGAGATGGTAGTCGATCACAGTGTGAGAGAAGATTGGGCTCTTCACCTCCCTTTATTGCTACATGCTCTGTTTTTAGGTAAGACCAACAGAAATAAAGTATAAATATACTCCTGTCCTTTCGGTTTAGTTTTGCTGAAGCTGGTGAGTTGTGTTTTCTTATGTGTTTTTAATTATGATTTCCTAAAAAAAAAAGCATGAAGGAATTACAGTCTGTGAATTAGTCTCAAAACTTTGACACCTTTGAATATTTTGGCCAATTTCTCCCAAATTTTAGACTGACTTCCTAAAATATCTCTAGAAAACCCCTTGCCCCCTTCTGTAAGAAAGGCAGGCAAAACTCAGCCTTTGTACAGTCTGGTTTGTGATGGGCAGCTGGGCAGTCAGCACATACCTTCGGCCTGGACTATACACACCAGTGTTGGCTCCTGCCTTTCTAAAAATAAGTAAGAGAGCCGAGGTCACTGTACTATATAGATAGTGAAGGTAGGACACAGACCACTGGAAAGCAAGCTTCATTAATTTCACTGCTAATGGATTACTTTATTGTCAGTGTCTTCCCTGACATACCTGAGCATTGAGGTGCTGCTTTTGTCCCCTGCCATGTCTGTTCTGTACTGTAACCCAGTTCAACTGGAGACTGATACCTTCCTTAACCTGCCACTTAACATTATAAAAAGCAAGTGGCCTAATTTTTTAGTACACAAGAGTATTTGGCATTACAAAGCCATTCCCTAACTTTTGTGGGTGATAAATACTAGTTTTCACAAATAAACAGACAGACACTTGAGAAATAAATTTATTTTAACTGTAGATCACAGTTGAGTTCTCATTCAGTTGCCATAGTTACCACTAAGTCTATTCACTGCAATCTGAGATGAATCTATTGTTCAGTGGGCAAAAAAGATTAAATTGGTATGTTAGTGCATAGTGGTAGAATACATGTGATATACTTTGGTATATAGTAAAAGAAGATACCTTATTCTTCTTTTCTGCTACTCTGTTACCAACTGTTCTGTTTGAAATTTTTCAATGAAATAAGTGGGTTTGGAAAATGCACACTCATCAAATACACAAGTTTTGTATATTAGTACATTAATTTCAGCAAACTTCTAGTGAAACAAAAGAATAATGGCCAGGACCATGTTGGATGTGGCTTCTAGAGTCGGTTTCAATACTTCACTTAAAAGTTAAATGTATTCTATGCTTGCCCATAACGATATTTTACTTCTTTTTTATATTGCTGTGAACTTTCTAAATGTAAGAGGGAGCTGAAAGAAAACTGGATAACTGTATGAATCAAACCAACACATCAAACAATATCTTTAGTATGATTTGTAACAAGTGTGAGAAAACTGGTGCTTAGTTAGAAATTCTCACAAGAATAAATAACAACACAGGGGTAGTATACAGCAGCATGGCCACTTCAGTTTAAGACAGCTTCAAAGAGCCATCAGGGAGCCATGCAAATAAACATATGCATAAATAGAATTATGATATTGGTAAGCCATTATAAAAATATCTGTACTGATTTGTTCATACAATAATGTTTCAACTTTAAATTATTTCATTTCTTATGAAATAATAAATAGAAATTTATTAATACCATTTGAGACAATCCCTTAGCTAACTATCAATTCTCAAATGTGAAATTAAAGCTAAATGTAACTGGTAACTAAATGTAACTAGTTTAGTGGTAACTAAAATGAGGTCACAGCCTCCCAGCTACAAGTTCAGTTTTTCTAGGGTTTTTATACCTCCTGCGGAAAATTCTGTATTTTCTAGTAGAGTCGTGTTGTAATGGTGTAAAGAAGTTACACTATTCATGTTAGCCAAAGGTATATGTATGTTTGAAAATGAAATAAAATCATAGAATCATAGAATAGATTGGGTTAGAAGGGACCTTTAAAGGTCATCTAGTCCAACCTCCCCTGCAATAAGCAGGAACATCTTCAACTTGGTCAGGTTGCTCAGAGCCCTGTCCAACCTGACTTTGAATGTTTCCTGGGATGGGACATCTACCACCTCTCTGGGCGACCTGTTCCAGTATTTTACCACCCTCATTGTAAAAATTTCTTCCTTATATCTAGTCTTTTTTAGCTTAAAACCATTACCCTTTCTGCTGTTGCAACAGGCCCTACTAAAAGCTTGTCCCCATCTTTCCTATAGGCCCCTTCTAAGTACTGAAAGGCCTCCATAAGGTCTTCCCGTAGCCTTCTCTTCTCCATGCTGAACAACCCTAGCTCTCTCAGCCTGTCCTCACAGGAGGGATGCTCCATCCTTGTGATCATTTTTTGGCCCTCCTCTGGACCCTCTGCAACAGGTCCATGTCTTTCCTGTGCTGAGGACTCCATAGCTGGATGCAGCACCCCAGGGGGGGTCTCACCAGAGCGGCATCTCTGCAGCATCACCTCCCTCGACCTACTGGCCATGCTGCTTTTGATTTGTGATTGGCCTTCTGGGCTGTGAGCACACACTGTCAGCTCATGTCCACCTTTTCATCCACCACTTTCATCCCTCAAGTCCTTCTCAGCAGGGCTACACTCAATCCCTTCATCCCCCAGCCTGTATTGGTACGGGGGGTTTCCCTGACCCAGTTGCAGATCCCTGCACTTGGCCTGTTGGAAAATTTCTGTCCTGTTGGAATGTGAGCAGGCAGATGCCTCTGACCAAAAAGGAAACTGGAAACTGGTATGGTGGCTAGCTGGAGAGCGTGGAAGGAGTGAGAACACACTAAAGTGAAGGAGTTTTGCACTGTGTGTGTTTAATAGGCGATTGGGCAGTTTGTAGTACTGATAGTGAAGTAGGGAGGCAGCCTGCTGGTGAGAACCTGTCTCTCAGTAGTGCTTGAAAATAACTGCTGTTTAAAACCCCTTTTGCTACCCATGTGAAATGATTTGAGCAGCTAGGCACCTTTACTGTAGAAACGTGTCCACTTCACAGAAGGTTACCCTTTTGGGAACCCTTCCAAGTTAAAGAAGGGCCCAGTACTGAACAACCACAAAGACTGAACTGCCCTTCTCACTTCATAGTTAGCATATCTGTGTCAATACTTTCATACAGCCCTAGGGTTTAACAGGATTTCAGTCACAAGTGCTGCCAATAAAGCATTTACTTTTCAACTAAAAGAACTTTTAATGTCCTTTTCAGTGTATGTTAGAACAGGGTAGAATGAGTGTATTACCTCCTGGCCGGTGGAGAGAAACGGAGAAATGGAATAGGAGCACAAGCCTGAAGCAGCTGAAAAAGAGGTGGGCAGGTTGGTCATGGCTCTTCTGGAAGAGACTATGGGCAGATGAGTGAGACCAAGAATCACAGGTCTTCCAAAGACTTGCCCATAGGAGCCAAAGACGTTGTTCAGACTGTGGCAGTATGAGCAGCTTCATTTTTGCAGGCCAGACAAGAACCAGTGTGACTGCAGTATATTAGAAAACACCTGACTTGAAAGACCTATTGGCTGCTGCCAATTAGAGTAAAGATAAAGCTGCTTTTTAAAGAGGACTATATCCTGAGAAGAGAGGAGCTGAAGAAGAAAATGACTGAATTTTTCAGAAAGTATTTGTAAATATCCTGGAAGATACTGAAAGATAATTGAAAATAGATTAATACCATAGAGTGCCATTTATTTTACAAACACCTATTTCCTTTACATTTGTAATTTTTTATTTATGCCGGTTGTGTTAAAATCTTATAAATAGCAGTAATGCTAACCAGATCAGTGTCTTTCAGTGCTAGGGCTGCGGTTTCAGTTCCGCACCATGAGCTACTGCAATGTAATTACAACCACCATCAAGAATTTCTCATCTGTAGAGGGTTTCCAGCACTGTCAAATTAACACTGCAGTGAGACAGAATGCATAAAGTTTTATTGCCACACATTGTTTTATATCTCCTATTTGGCACCTCAGCCTGGAAACTAAATATACACATGCACCAACCTAAACCATTCTATGATTCTATGATTCTATGATTTGAAGTAACTGTAACTAGTAACTGTGTCCGGAAATACTGCATCTTTTGTTTGTTTGCACTGTTGCCATGAACTGCCTTGGAATTTTAGCTATTTCAGGAATGTGAATTTGTTTATTATTACTTCATATTCAGTGATTGCTGTAACCTTTTCTTTTAGGTCTTGACCATTACCGACCTGAGGTCTTTGAACACAGTAAAAAGTTACTGCTTCACCTTTTGATTGCATTATCTTGCAATAGTAACTATCAAGCCATTGCATCAGTCCTTCTTCAGACCAGAGAAATGAATGAGACCAAGACTCTGACAGTACAACCAGCATACTTACCTGAGTATCTTTATACAGGTAATAAAGGAAAAGAAGAAAGGAACATTGCGTTATGCTGTGAGGGTTTTGAAAGTAGGATGTTGAGGATACTTTCAAAAAATATAACAGTTTTGATAAAGTGACAAGGATGAACAGTTCCCATTAATATTAATTCCATGTGAACTACCTTAGAGTTGCATCCAAATTATTATTAGATAACTTTTCATGATGGTGATAAAGCTATCTGATGTAACACAAAATATATAAAGTAGAATTTTAAACATAATACAGCTAATAACTTCCTAACTCCCCCCTTGGGGAGCCAGGACTGCTTTAAATGAGGGCAATCACTCCTCAACCTTCACAAGAAATGAATAAATAATTGCAACACAGGAAGAACAGCAAGAATATGCAGCTCAGATTTTCCATTATTATGTTAAATTTCACATGATATACATCCTCCTTTTTATCGCAGATACACTTAATTTCTGTCTTGGAATACATTTCTGCATTAGGAGGCTTAGTTCAGATCTCTGCTGAAACAGGTGTTCTGTTAACAATTTACTTGTTTTTAAGGGATTGGTTGGGAGCAGTTTGTAGAAAGCAGATAGCTATATTTACTATTTTAATGTAATACTAAAAGCAAACATACTGTTGAGATTTGAAGGAATCTCAGAACTGGTGTAGAGTTATGGAGGTAGGATTAGTTGTCTGGGAAAGGCTGAGGAAGTATACAGTAAGAAATGAAAAGGAGATATAATCAAATGAGTCGCATTTCTGTCATTCCTTAGGAATATAACCAAAACTAATAAATAGTTTGGCTTTACAGAGAATATTACTTGATAAATTATTGCTATTTTTTATGAGATACAAAAAATATTTTTAAAGTACTGAGAAGAAGGGATTTGTGTTTCAAATCCCTGAATTAATTTGGTCTGTGTAGGTTTCTTTCTGAATAAAGTCTGTGCAAAAATACCTCACACGTGAATTTCCCATCTTGAGCTGTATAAATCTCTTCTCCAAGTGCATTCATGGAATATTAAATACAGAATAAAATTATTACATTTCTGCCAAAACGAAAAACTTTTCATATTTCTGTCTCTGAAAAGCATACCTGGTACCTTGTGTCTGAGCCTCTTAAGCCCAAGAAGCTATAAAAACTTTTTATTTGGATTCTTTTTTTATCAGGTAATATAAAGAGTGAGAGTGTGGGTGAGTAGCTTTAACAAAGAATCCTCATTGAAAATACTTCAGCTCAGGTTCGTTCCACATGTCAAGCAACTAAATTAAGAGCCTCCTGACCTGAAAAGGATTTTGTCAGTGGAGAGGCCCCTCCTCCTCCCAGTCTTCTTGCAAGGCCAGTTTTTCTGTTGTAGATACAGCCTCAGATGACAAGCAGTCTAACCTTAAGAAAACTTAGTCTAGTTTCTAATTCCAGCTCTGAAGTTGTGTGGCAAGCTTTTGATCCAGCAGAACTCTTAGCACATTTAGAAATGGAATGCTATTTTCACTCCCATCAGCATTTGAGAGTTGTGTTCTGCAGGTTTTCCCCATGTTTCCCAGTAGAAGGCTCCTGCTGCTAACTCTGAAAAGAGCTGCTTAGCAGATGAATGCTGGCCCAACAGTGCGTTCCATCTTTATCTTCTCCCTTTTGGCTGGCAGGTGGCTTTGACTTTCTGCGGGAGTACCAGTCGTCTCCGGTGCCAGACTCTGGCTTGAGCTCCAGCTCCACCTCCTCCAGTATCAGTCTGGGAGGTAGCACTGGAAACCTTCCACAGATTACACAAGAGGTTGAGGACATGGACACTGCTGCTGAAACAGATGAGAAAGCAAACAAATTAATTGAGTTTCTGACGACCAGGTAATGGAGACAGGCAGAGGATACGTTTGTACTCGAAACATGTACTTTTATGTCTTCTCTACAGTTATCGTAGCTACTTAAAAGACTCAAAGGAAAATGACCTCTATTTAAAAGACTCAAAGGAAAATGAGCTTTTATAGTAATTATAGACTCCCGTTCCTTTTTTATTGATACTTATAGAAGTAGGTACATATTAAAAAGCACTACAGTGTCAGGAACAACAGAACAAAAATCTTGCCTGACAGGAATAAAGTATTTAATTGACTGATACTATTATATTAGAAAATGAACTAATGGAAGAAGACATTTTTATTATTGTAAAATTAAATAGGAAGTGTATAGGGCACAGTGAAAGGCCTTGGTGAAAGTAATATTAACTGCCAACTACAAACAGCAGATCCTAGGCACAACTTTGAATAAAAAACCAGGGATTTGTTTATGCTGCTCTCTAAATGGTATAACTTATATTTTAAAAGAGACATTTTGTAACATACAGTGTAGGAATATTTATTTACTTGTATTTTGCTCATAAAATTGTGTTCAGTTGCATGTTTTCCGGGCTATAGCCCTGGAAATATCTAATTGCATTTACAGTTTATATATTTTAACTGGTTACATTTATTTCAGATAACACAAAAAAAACTTTTTATGTATTTCTTTAAGGGCATTTGGTCCACTTTGGTGCCATGAAGATATCACACCCAAAAATCAGAACACCAAGAGTGCTGAACAGCTTACTAATTTTCTGCGTCATGTTGTATCTGTATTTAAAGATTCCAAGTCAGGTAGTAATTTTTTTCCTGTCATAACTAAAAGAATATTCCCTCAAGGTCACACTGAATGTTTATCCTGTGACAGTAGATCTGCTTATGCAGAAGCACAACAGATTGTATGCCTTAACAAGGATATATGACGAATTAAAGGAATTCTTTAAAAATATCATGTTAGATTTGACTGTGGTTGAATGTTATACCTTCAAAGCTTTTGGTAGAAAGCTTTTTGATTAATTCTACGAGATAAAAGCTCCTCTAGGTCCTGTTTGTAAAATATATCACAGTTACTGAGTAAACGTACTTTGTTAAATTTCTTCTGGGGATGAAAGTTTAGTTTTAATTTGTTATGTTTTTAGAACTTAGGAAGTGTGCTGATTGTATTTTGAAAACCAACACAGTCACTAATTAAATATCTTCCAAGATCAAAGCAGAATGCAGCATCAGTATTTATATTTAAGATCTTATCCAAAGCCGCCTGAAGCTGATAGAAAAACTCCAAATTCATCTTGGCTTTAGGTTTGGGAGTGTTCAGAAGTTACTGTGTTGCTGCCAGCAAGAATAGTGGATGGCTTGAAAGTTTGTTCAGGAATTGTAAAAAAATTAAATCAGATGGAGAATTTCAGGGTTTTGCTGACAAACATTTGCAGAATCAGAATTTTGGTTTTGCAGTTTATTTTCTTATATTCTGTGTGAAATAAATGTAAACTGGGGGAAACTCACGAACATAGACATTTCTGCATCTCCATTTCTCACAGGGTTTGCAGGATACACTACAGTGTATATCCTCCCCACAGAGCTGGTTCAGTCTGTTTATGACCCAGAGTAAAGTCTGTCATTAAAAAAAATAAAATTGATACACTGTTTTTTGCTTAGGTTTTCATTTGGAGCAGCATCTGAGTGAAGTTGCTTTACAAACAGCTCTTTCGAGCTCTTCAAGACATTATGCAGGTCGCTCTTTCCAGATATTCAGGGCCCTAAAGCAGCCCCTTTCTGCACATGCATTGTCTGACCTGCTATCAAGATTGGTGGAAGTTATTGGAGAGCATGGAGATGAGATTCAGGTATGCATGTATGCATAATGCTTCTTACTACTTTTGATTTAGTATACAAGTCTGAGTTTACTGAATCCCTGTGTACCTTATTAAAGCCTTTGTCAGGCTGTTACAATCTTTTGTATCTCTAAAGAGAACAACTAGAAAATATCTAGTAAATGTCACTTGAAATCTCTGTGATGACTATTTTTTCCCTTTGCACACCATTAATTTGTGTTTCAGGAGCCCATCATCCTATCGGCTGATGTAATCTGACAATGTGAAGTAGACACCACCTCATTTCTCAAATGTTAACATCTTTTGGAATCAAGAAATCCACACCATCCATAACAATACAAAACTTACAGTGACCTAATTTGATCCAGTCCTTTCTTAGTGAGCTATGATGTTCACTTGGTTTAGCTGAACAGACTGAAATGCTACAATCAGAGGTTATTTACTACAAGATTCAAGACTTAATTAAGAGAAATCTTTCTCTTAAGAAGGAATAGCCTAACATCACCTCCATATTTTACTTGGGTAATGAAACTGCCACAAGATGACAGTAATATTCTGTCACAACTGCTTGTGCAGAATTTAAATCAATGACCTGCAAGTCAGATATTCTGTGTGCCATTACCAGTCCCCTGATGAGATATGTGCCCTTCTTGCATGCCTTCATAGATCATTCAGAGGCAGAAAATAAAATACATTTGTAGTGACATTTTCATGTTCAGGGCAGTGGCATTGATCTGACTGTTGTTCTTTTTCCAGGAGAAATTGCAGGTTTTCAGTAGGTGCCTATTCCTTTTGTGAAGATTTTTAAAGTTCACTAATTTGCTATTTTGAGTGTCTTTGTTGAAATGGTTAACCTTGTGTGTTGATAGGGGTATGTAATGGAGGCACTACTTACTCTGGAAGCTGCTGTGGATAATCTGTCTGACTGTTTGAAGAACAGTGATCTTTTGACAGTGTTATCACGGTAAGAGCCTGTTCTCCTAATTGTATCTTTGTTTTTTTCAGTGTCTCGTGATATTAGGTGTGCAGTTCTGCAGTCTGACAGCATAAAATAATTTTGATAAGACTGAGCCCATTTGTAACCTTCAGAGAACTAGACTAAGAGCACATCTCAGCCAAATTTTGCAATAGTTGAAATAATGTTGATACAACTAATACGACTTTAGAGTGCATTGTAAATTCTGCCTTGGTGCTACTTGGTTGTAACTTACTTTAACATCCTTTAAAAATATTTTATTTTTGCACCTTTGTACCATATACTTGAAAACATATCTGGGAAGAAGCATGGATTTTTGAATATTGGTTTCATACCACTGTCATTCTCAGATGAAGTATTCCCCAAGAAATAAATGACCATGGTTTGTTTTTCTCAATAAAACTAGGGAGAATTTTGTCCCATACGTACATAACCCATGGATCTTGCCAAACATGTAGACCATCTTTGGAAATCCCTGGCCTTAAAGTAGAAATTTGTACATGGATGGAAATTGTAGGCTCCTGTAACACAGCTGTTATCAGTTCTGAGGGAGATTAATGTCTGTGTGACTCCTAATAGCAACAACAGAATAGGGAACATTTTTGAAAAATGTCCCTAAGTTACCGTGCTCTACTCGGAGAACAAAAATACAAGGGCTGTCATTTCTGAAGCCAGTAGGCAGAGTACTACATATTATACTGCAATGGCAGGACACAGGTATTGCCTTGTGACAGACTAGGGGTGGGGAAATACAGGTCCTGCTTTCTAAATTGAGCTATTTATCGCTCTTTAGTGAACATTTCAGGAAAGAGCAAGATGGAGCAGAAAATAAGAAACACTCCAGAAAGCAGTGGGAGGCAGTATTGCTTGCCCTGACACAATCAGTTTCCTATGATCCCCTTCAAATATTATAGACAGTAGGGACTCATATGAGGTAGGAATGGGACCAGAGAGTCAGGAATTAGCTGTTCTCCAGAACAAACTTTCCTTATATGTATCAACACAGCATGTTCGTCCGTACAGATAATTGATAAGGATTGTATAGATCATCACATGATAGTCCCTGAGGAGGCGGCAGTCACTGAAACCCAAACACCTCTGCTTTCTGTAAACCACCTTCAGGAGATCTTAGGATACAGGCAGGATGGGATGCAATGACAACAAGGTTTCTGAAGGACCTATACAAGCAAGAAACTAGGCAGCCACATCACGGGTTTATTGAGAGTAATGTGGTATATTTGTGCTTCTGCTTAAGATATGCTTTTTTTTCTGTCCACAGTTCTTTCTCACATTAGCCGGTAAGCCATTGTGCATTTTGCCTGCCTGCTGTGCCAAGTTCAGGGTTTGCTCCACTGATGAGGGCATTTAAAAGACCAACATTATTCTTGGTTCTACGACTGCCCCATTTATATGGGCATGTCTACAAGTCACTTCACAGCTCTGTATCTCCTGTCCCCATGTCATTCTTACCTATCATCTAGATTGTAGGCTACCCTGCTCTGGTTTGGTACAGTGTCATATGAACCTCACTGCAGTTATGTCTGTGGGCACTTCTCAAAAACAAAAGGCCAGGTGCAATAAACAGCCTTTTTACATTTTACAAATATTTATTTACAGTTTGATAAATACTTAGCTTGCATCCAATATGTAAAAGTTTTAAGCTATGCATTCACGCATTGCAATGTATGTTATATATTTTGGGTTTAGTTCATCTTCGCCAGATCTAACATCAAGCACCAAACTGACTGCAAACCGGAAAAGCACGGGACAGCTGAACGTGAATCCTGCAGGTGGTAACACAGCCACTGCTGAACGAAGCAGGCACCAGAGGAGCTTCTCTGTACCCAAAAAGTTTGGAGACGTGGACAAGTCCTCAGACCCACCACGCAGTGCCACACTAGACAGAATTCAGGCATGCACCCAACAAGGCCTGTCATCTAAAACCAGAAGTTCATCTTCACTAAAGGACAGTCTCACTGACCCATCCCATATTAACAATCCAACCAACCTACTGGCCACCATCTTCTGGGTTGCTGTGGCTTTGATGGAATCAGATTTTGAGTTTGAGTATCTAATGGCATTGCGGTTGCTGAATAAACTTCTGGCTCATTTGCCATTGGATAAAGCTGAAAACCGAGAGAAGTTAGAGAAGTTGCAAGGGCAGCTGAAGTGGGCAGACTTCTCAGGGCTTCAGCAGCTACTCCTGAAAGGATTCACCTCCCTTACTACCACTGATCTCACACTACAGCTTTTTAGTTTACTGACACCAGTGTCTCGAATATCCATGGTGGATTCCTCTCAAGCTATAGGTAAAACCAATACACTTTCCTCTCTTTCAGTTTCCATTCCTTTGGTGTTTGATGACAGAATTAGGGTATCTGCACAAAATCAAAAATTGGTTTTTTTCTTTCTCTTCTGATATAGAATATAGAATAATGTAATTTTGCTTTGAGTTGGGTGGAAATTTCATAGCAACATAACATGTTTCTGAAAAGTTAATCTACTGCACAATAAGATTTTGGAGGAGAATGGTCATGTATTATATCATATTTCATTTCTAGTCCTTAGCAGCATATAAAGTTTCTGAGTGCTGACAAAATAAACATATGTAAGAAGATACTGTGAAAATTTCTAGAACCTATTTTGGCTTGTTTTTCCACTGAATTATTTTCAGAATATCACAAATTAATTTATTTTTAAATTAGTGCTTCGTGTGATTTTTCCTAGAAACATAAATATTGAAAACTCTTGTACACTTTTTAGATAAACTACAATAACACATTAGTGAGTGAGGAGAGAGGCCTGGGTTATAAGGAAATAACATTTTGAAATTCCCAATTATTTAGCTGAGGTTGTGACCTCTTCTGAATTACATTTCTTGAAGAGCATTTCTGTACTGTTCCAAATATTTACTCCTCTGTCTCAGTCAGAAACACAGACAGTAAGACACTTGTGCAAGCTTCACAACTAAGCCATAACAAGCTTAAACACAGAGTAAAGGGCTAAATGCCATGAGCAGCCTCCCCATCTCTTAAGCACCTGTGTGGTGCCTGTGTTTCGGACTTTGGTTGGGCAATTCATACATGGGCTGTGACGGTACCATCTGGAAGTCTTTTTTTTCACTGAGAGTAGAGGAAGCACAGGGAAATTACACTCCTAGCTTGGAAAACTTGTTTAATTGCATAGAATGAGAGGGAATTGATGGTTAGCAAGATATTTTCATAGATCAGATTGTTTCTTTTCGAAAAACAAATTGTGTCCAGATACAATTCTGTGATTTCTGAGCTCCTACCTGAACTGGGGCAGCTTTTGTTATAGCTCCTGATGGGTTCATCAGCTGCCTTGAGCTATGAGTTGGTACAGAAGAACTGAATCCCAGACCCAGACAAAGCCCTTGTGCTAATGACAGCAGCTGGCACTTGGTGCAGGATCCATCCCCTAGCTTCAAAAACACCATTTGAGTAGTCTCATGTGATCAATTCTAACAGAATTTTGATTCAATATTATTATTATTAACTTGAACAGTACAAAACAATAGAAGCTGTGCCTGGAAGACTGACCAAAACAGTCTTCATTTATCAATACTCACGAAATTTCTTCATGTGCCTTAGCTGCATTAATGAAAATGCCACCAGCTAAGACCATCCATAAGCCTGTTAAGTGGAAAAGATAAACATACTCTCTAACGGGAATAAAATATATAGTTTTGTGAGATATTTTATCCTGTAAATACCTGTTTGTGCAGTAATGTTTGTAGAAATAGGCTCATGCTTTATAACAATACTCTTGCCTAAGTAATATACTGGATTTTCAAATTAAGGCCCCTTTAAGACGAATGTGGCATGGTCAGAGGCATGAACTTGACAGAGTCTGTGGGATTTTACAGCTAATGTAATATTAAAACCATGACCTCCCACGAAATACCAACTTGAAGATTACTGTGGCTCTTGCTGTCCAAAACATAAATTTTGTTTTGTATTTTCCTGTTCTAGGTTTTCCACTGAATGTTTTGTGTCTCCTGCCCCATTTAATTCAGCACTTTGACAGCCCAAACCAGTTTTGTAAAGATATAGCTGAAAGGATCGCTCAGGTATCAAAGTTATTTACTGTTTTGTACATTCTCAAACCCTATGAATGCAGTTGCCTTGTTCTTAATGTGTTTTGACATTTATATTCAATTAGGTTTGTTTGGAGGAGAAGAACCCCAAGCTATCAAATCTTGCACATGTCATGACCCTTTATAAAACACACAGCTATACAAGGGACTGTGCTACCTGGGTAAATGTGGTTTGCCGTTATCTTCATGAAGCATTTGCTGATATTACTTTGAGTATGGTTACATATTTGGCCGAGGTAAGTTGTCAAAGATTTTTCACTGTTTTAACTCTTCTGTTGCCTAACAAACCAAAGAGCATGGAAGTCTGCCTGCTTTCTGGAGGCTCTTTGTAGCTGTTATTTATAATTACAAGTTAAAAGCAGAAATTACCAGAAAGAAAAGGAATTACTAGAAGAAATGAATATTGAAACTAAACCAAAAACCACCAAAGGTCTGCAGGGCTGCTTAAAGCAGCTTCACTTATCAGCTGGTCACATTTTCCATTCTGAGAGAGGGAGAAACTGGACAATGTTTATTTAGATCCCACTGAGGAAAATAATAGAAGTAATTCCAGAAGGAATTTAGCAGCATAAATAAGTTATCATCTGCTATATAAGGATCTGGTTCTTGATACAAATTTGTATGTATTCCTGTAACACTGAATGGGATCATCCTGCTGCCTGGGTTTTCTGCTGTGCTCACTTACTCTTAACTTTTCTCACGTGTGGATTATAGAGCTGATGCAGTGTTGTTACCAGGGTTCCAAGACTCAGTTCTGCTGTTTAGCTTAAGATCACTTGATCTTCTGCCTCCTGTGTCAGATCAATATCAGGACACCATTATCTTGTAGAGTTGTTAGATTTATCCCTTCGCTTCTATGCTGTAGTGAGATACCTTCAGTCTCCCCTCTCATCCAAGGAGAAGGCAGTTCTGTGTTCGTGACATAAATTCACTAGCTTCTTTAGAGCAGCTTTGTTTTTTGGAGCAGATGCATTCTCTCTTCTGCCAAAGGATCTACAGAAACTCCACAGGCATCTCTGATACTGGCTATCCACAGATTTTCAAGAGCCTGAGAGGCCAAGAGGTGCTCCCACACTCAAGACTTCAGAGCAAACTTGGCCGTGCTACCTCAAGCTGCAATTTCTCACCTTGTTTGCACATGGAGGCTCTAAGTAAACAGTCATATCAGATATTGACTGATGGTGAAAGTCATTACTCTCCTGTAGGAGACTAAAACAGCATCTTGATGTTTTTCAGTCATTTTTAAACTTAAAGACTCTGAAGAATTATTAGCTCTTCAAACACGACTGAATCCTCCAGAGTCAAGTGTCTCCTTCACAGCAGAAGCTTGTATTCCTAATAAACAAATGCTGTAAAAATTGAGTTTTAAACTCTTTCTCCTGTGCTTTTCCAACCGTAGGAAAGCATTTGCCCCTCTGTGTTCCCCTCATTTTCCCGTACAGTTACTAGTGCTGCCACACCTCCACAAAGGCCATTGCACATGATGTTGCTCCCCTCAAAACAGGTTTCGACATGCATCTGGAGACTCTTTCTTTCCACTTCCCTCTTGCTGTAGATTTGCACTATATTAACAGCAGATTAGGCAGGTTTTTGATTGTAATTAAGGCACATTCCTCTCGGAGTACCATCATTGAAGGATGACAGAGTAGTAAGCACGACTTCCTTTCTCTGTATTTACATTGACTGCAGCTTTGTTGAGTCATGTCTGTGGAATATTTGTATGGGCATAGGGTAGCTGCCAGTCTGGAGGAGGAGCAAGAGACAAGAAACCAACTTGTTTGGCCGGCTGTGGCGATGAAAAAAGATTTTTCCAGCATTCAGAATATGTTTCCCCTTTTCTTCTTAGTTAATCCCCAGACCAGGATAGACAATGTGCTCCTGTCTCCTATAAACCAGCTGTGGGATATACTGTCAATAGGTAAAGCTAAACGCTTTAACAGCCCCACTGGGCAATCCACAGTTGAATGTTTTAGCCATTGGTTACAGAGCCCCAGTCTTTAACAATCCTGGCTCAATCCCCAGTGCTTGGGCCTGAGGGAAATTGTGAGACATGCAGAGTTTGAAAATAACAAAGGAAACCTGTGTTGCAACAGTGACCACTCCAAACACACAGGTATAACCTTGAGAAGGGGTCTTTCTGCACAAGTTAGAACTATGAGAACAAATGCTCTTGGCAGAAGGTGAAAGCTTCAACTATTGCCATTCAGACAAAAATTTGCATTTAACCTATTTGATGGCAGGTAATTGCTTGTCAGCTGGGGTCATGATCCTGGCATAAAATAAGACATTTCAGCTATGTTCTTCTCTAAACCTTACAGTGGCAAGCAGTGTTCCTTACTCAGTTTTACATATTACAGCTCCATCCATGAAAAATTATCATTTCTTCTAGAAAAATACTTGGAAATCTCAGTCTACAGATGAGGAAAAATCATTATTTAATAGTGCAGTAGAACTTTGAACTTACACTACCAAAATCAGCAAAAACATTACTGCAAGCTTACTTTGATTTTATGCTATATTTTTGCATATTAGTTTTTAAAATAAAGTTTTAAAATAAAGTTTAAAACAAGTTTTCCTTGTACCATGGAAGCCCAGTCATTCTGGGAGAATATCATAGGTCACATGTAAATATAGTGATCAGTTAAGTTCAGGGTCATGCTTGGACTTCAGTAGCTAATGCTATTAATACACAAGAAGAAACAAGAAACAATATAATGCATAGTAGTGTGCTCATGGTAGATGTTTCCTCTTCTTCCCTGACAGATAGAAGATTACTTGTGATAGAAGCATGAGCATTCATAACCTGTTCAAAACCAAGGAATGACTGCAGATTAATATATTTGTGTTGCAAGGGGAAGCATGTCCTAGATCAGGCATTATCCCGCTAACAGCTTGTCTATCAGACAGGGCTTGTGACATGACTAATTTATTTCCTCAGTGGACACAGGAAATGTTTGTTTGTCTGACCAACATAGCCTTAGAGCTGAGTAGCTCTTCACACCTGCTGCCTGATTTGGGAGGGCAAAGGGAACTGTCTCCTGCAGAAGCTCCCCCAGCAGCTGCATTGACCAGCAGCAACCAGCCCAGGTAGCCCTTGAAGGAGCAGTCTCTGCTCTCTACCTAGTTCTGGGTTAGTTGCTGCTTCAGGAAGGGGGAAAACGTTGCCAATAGGATGTGGATCCCTAAACCCAGGTAAGACCCAGATAGTTACCACATACTAGCAAGAGAGGAATCCACAATTCTCCAAAACAGTTCATATGGACCAGAGTAAAAAAATCAAAACAAAACAAACCAAAACTGAGAATAGTTATGAGTTGTTCTTACAAATATAGTGGAAACTCTTTGTCCTGGAACTCACTGATCCAAACGATGTGTTACAATAACTCCATCTTGCTGCTATTTTTGTTACTTCTGGCAGCAAAAGAATTCTTATTGTACTAAACGCATTTTGAAGCTGCAGGGTTTTTTTAAACTGAAATACTCTTTCTTGTTACAAATTCATTTTGACTATCAACCATCACATATATTCACCTGAACAAGTGAAAACTGGCACAGTCCACAAATGTTTAGAGTTTAAGGGCCAAGAGCTGTTTAAATCAAAGGGTTCTATTGACAACAAATTTATACAAACTGGAATGGAAATTAGAAGCTTTCAGAGATAAAGTTCCTAGAACAGCTTTCTAAGCAGCAATAGAGACAAAATTCCCATTATTTCCCAAGAGCTCCTTTTCCTGTCACAGAAGTGATAATGTGATGCAGTAGCCTTTGTCAGAGAACAAAAAATTTCTTTCTCTCATCCAGATAATTTCTTATAATCCTTTATTCCTGCACTGAAATGTTATACTGGCTGATATTGTGGATCATATAAACTATTTACAAGGAAGGAATCAATCCTTCCATTGCAAGATCCTAATGGAAGGCAAGAAAAAATCTATAACCCTGTTTTAAAGAATTGCAAAGCTCATTTTATTTCAAAGTAAAGCTATCCATGAGCTGAAGCAGATTACCATGTAGTACCTTTAATTTAAAAATTCTTTCTCTCTTTTTGTAGAGAAATAAAGGAAGCATAGTGACTTCCATCCATTGTGCTGTTAATGGAATTTGCCTACTTTGTTTTATGAATCACTAATTACTACTCACTTTTACTGATAAAAGAAATCAGAAGATATTTAGCAGGATGAGATAGGTGTGTCCCCTGCCTGATCATTCCATTTTGGCTGGCATGAGGCGTTCTCATTCAATAAAATGAGGAACCTCGTCATTCAAGCTAGCGAGGGCATCCAAGAAATTCTAAGACTCCACTTGGATAACAGCTGAAATTTTTCTTTGATGGAAGACATGAGGTAGCATAGAGTTTTTATAAGTAATTGTTTTCTAGATCCTAATATCTCTAGTAACCAATGTTAGAAGAACATTTTTGTCAGTATCAATGGAAGGATAGAGTCTAGTCTTGGGCCCCTGGTAGCCTCCAGCAATAACATTTGATTGCCTCTGAAATTTGTGGGGTGGGACAGTACCTGTCACCAATGAAAGAACCTTCCAGGAAATTTTCAGCCGAGATATTTCACACACATGTGCAAACATAGGATGACTGTCTGTACGCCTCCTGAATTACTGTCATGTATATATATGAGCACAGTTCCATTTCCAAGCTTCATTGTGGTATTCCGGGATCTACACTCAGGTGTTCCAAAATTTCGGGATTTAGATGAAGTCCTTCTTTGTATTACCCTCTACAGTAAGAGAGCCCAGGGACTCCATCTCCTCCTTAACAGAAAATGTTTTCTTGGCAGTTATTGCCAGTGAATACTGGCAGTGAACTATGTTTGTATAAATATATATTGATGTCTGAATAGTAGTAGTTTTGTTTCTTCAGCATGTTTTCTTTTTTCTTTCTGACTCAAAAAAGGTAGACATAAAAAGATACTCCCCTGTTTTTATTGGATGTGCTTCCCCAATTATAGTGTAAACTTTACCTACAAGTTTACTCAACTGCTGAATGTGTTTTCTGGATTAGTTAGGGCAGGCATACATAAAATGTATGTTTCATTATCAAAACAGGCTAACATTTGTCTCCCAACTTAAAGCTCTTTTTTATTTCACACTTGTATCATCTTCACTTGTAACATGCTTGTAAAACAGGATTGCAAAATCAGTGAGTGAAGAGAGATTAACAGTACAAATGATATTCATGAAACCGGTAGCTTTTTCCATAAGAAGAAATGTCTCAAAACTTTTTTTCACTTTTTTCACAGCTACTAGAAAAGGGCCTTCCTAGTATGCAGCAGTCCCTCTTACAGATGATCTACAGTCTTCTTAGCTATATGGACTTGTCCGCTATTCCTGTGAAACAATTTAACATGGAAGTGCTAAAAACCATTGAAAAATACGTACAGGTAAATACCGTATCTTCCCTATATTAACACAGGAACTTAGCAGTATTTACCATTATAAGTTGATTTTCTTTATAAGGTTTTAAGACTAGATTATCAGGGAGGACTGCAACTGTCCAGTGTGGTATCTAGTTTATAAACATCCTCATGTCTAATACTCTGCATGTCCCCAGATTCCCAACTTCACTGCACGGGAAGGGTTAGGCTGAAGCCTACATCAGGAGCAAGGTGAACACCAGGCAAAGCCTAACCACTCTTTTTTAATTATTAGCATGAGGGAGATGCGGTGTAAGCACTTCCCTTCAAAGGCTTCACACCTAATTCTCGGCAAGTGGAAAATATGTATTTCTACTAGGAATTCACAGTTGTAAAGAGCCTCAGTCAAGTCAGCTTTTCTGGTAAATGGGAAATCTGCAGTGGCCCTTATATTTATTCCAACTGATTAAGGCATTCAGGGAGGAGATTTTAAATCCTTTGCCAAGTTAGCCTTGCACTTGGGTCTCCCAGGTCACAAGCCAGTTCCCTAACGATGACACCTTAGGCAAGTGTTAGTCCCTGCTGTTGCAATTATTCTGCAAGTACATACTTTGTCAGTGGCCAAAAGAGAGAAAGAATAGTAATATTTCAATTCTATAGTTTTATTATGTTACCAAAAAAATGACTGTAAAATGCAAATAATCTTGAATGTGTGTGAATCTTTCTTTCCATTTGCTGATTAAATATACCTATTTCTAGAGCATTCACTGGAGAGAAGCCTTGAATATCCTGAAGTTGGTGGTTTCTCGTTCTGCCAGTTTAGTTTTACCATCCTATCAACACAGTGATCTTTCAAAAATGGAAATACATCGGGTGTGGAGCAGTGCCTCCAAGGAGCTACCAGGGAAAACTTTAGAGTTTCATTTTGACATTTCAGAGGTACTATTTGTGATTCTTCTACTTAAAACCTTACTTCTGTCATTTGATAATCCTAAAACATGCGGTGTAGCTCCTTAAGCAAGCTGAAAATCTGGAAATAAAAGGAAAATTAGAAAACTGAAAGTTTCTTAAATTCTTCTTGATCCACTGTGACAAACTTAATGACCTGTGCTAGAAGACCCTTTCTGGACTTTCATTAGATTTTTGGGAGAAAGGAATTATTAGTTGTTTTTAAAATTATCTGGTGGAAAAGCTACGTTGCAATTATGCCAATGTTATACTTGGATGCCAATGTTCTCTATAACTGCTAGACATAGAAGTATGTCCTTTAGGGGAGTGTTTTCTGACTTCTGATTGAATTCTTTTAGAGCAGTCTTTATCCTGCAAACCCTGTACAACTTTTAATTTTATAGAACAGAGTTGTCCTATTGACCTTACCGGGCAACTAGTAATAGTTATGTTATAGTCATGAACCTGCATGACTTTGCAGCTTTATAGAGTTTTTATATAGATAAGAGTGAAACTCTGGGTTAAAAGGAAATATAAATATAAAAAAAATACATATATAAATATAAATATAAAAAGGCATCTGTGCTATTTGTATAAAGAGTTTCTTCTTATTATTTCATGTAGGTATAATTCTAGAAATTCTAGAAAATGCTGAGCGTCCTATCATAAATACAAGAAAGCATTTTGCTGTGTATTGTAACAGGGCCAGAGTGCTCAGCACCCTTAGGAAAAAAAACCAAAAAAACAGGTGCCAGAAAGGTGGGTTCAAAATAAATTTTATAAGCTTTCTGGGGGGTTTGCTGCTTCTTATGTTATAATCTAGTTGCTTGGAGCAGTAGCTATTCATGAGCACAATTAGTAGCTACTGGCAATAGTTACCGAGATGTTCACAGTGGCAAATAAGATACATACCAAGTGACATGAAATTTGGTGCACTCCTTGTTTTACCCCTGTATATGATCTATGATCCTACAGCTGAAGTAATATGTCCCATTATAAGTTCATCCCGGAGCATAGTACTAGTGAATAATTACTCTCTATTTAAGACTCCAATTATTGGGAGACGGTATGATGAGCTGCAGAGTTCTTCTGGACGAGATGGTAAACCCAGGGCAATGGCTGTCACCCGAAGCACTTCTTCAACCTCATCAGGATCTAACTCCAATGTCCTTGTTCCTGTGAGCTGGAAGAGACCCCAGTATTCTCAGGTAACCGCCTTTAAAGAAGCTCACTATTCATTAACAAGCTACACTCAGAGCAGCTGAATTAACACACAGTAAATTCTTACATGCTTGTGCCCTCTGTCCCCTGCGCAGTGTCCCTGGCTGGCTGGGGCAGTGGTGGCACAGCATCTGACTGAGCGTGTATGCTGCATGTCTTTCTTGGACTCAGATATGGACTGAGTTATATCTCTCTTCTCTCCAGCCATTGGTTTTCTTTCAGCCTGCAGGAAATGTATCTCTTTAAGACCTCTAAGTCAGATTTAGCTAAGAATGACAGGTGAGTTCAGATATTAGCAAGGAGAGCAGATAGACAGCATGTGCAACTTCTAAGCATTGTTTTCTACTAAAATCAGGTAAAAAGAATTCCTTGAAACAATTTTTCTAAAAGTGACGTTTGATTATCTTACTGATTTTGGTTATCTGCCTGTTAACGTAAAACCATGCGGAATAAATTTATTTATTGCTCTTTTTTTATTTCATATAACAGATTATACAGCAGTGACTCAGGCCCAATTCTGCAAAAAATAACTATGCATGTGCTTTATTTTTAAGCTTCTGAACTGTCCTTTTGAAGTGATGCCCAAGATCCAATGTTTCCCTCTTAAGCTCAATATAATTAATAAGCTAATATAAAAATAATAAACACCAAAATCATTAACAGTTATTTTTATGTTTCCTTGTATGCATTGTTGCTCTGAAAGCAGCCCTTTGAGCACTTAATGACTAATTCTTTGGTTTGTTCCTCCTAATTAAAAATTGTTAATGTATGTTTCTAGCCACTGGGAGAATGAGTGGTTAAAAAAATGCTCACTTGAGAAATGTCTTGTTTTCTAGAAAAGGACAAAGGAAAAACTGGTGCATGTCCTTTCTCTATGTGGTCAGGAAGTTGGGCTGAGTAAAAACCCTTCAGTAAGTAGCCTTGTGTTGACTATTTC
>JAOQGH010000001.1:183099313-183134666 GCA_025769975.1 Gallinago jamesoni | reverse complement strand
CTATTTCTTTGCTTAATTGTGTCCTAAACTTTAAAAGTGAAGTTTCCCAGAGCTGCTGACCTGATTTGCATAGTTTCATGTCATTCCACGCTCCATTTCTCAGCGTATAGACCAGTGAGTGATTGGCCCTCTCACTTGAAGGCAATTTACTTACAGAGCTATATGCGGTTTTGCTGTGAGAAGTCTGTGATGCTATAGGTTTTGCTTCCGCCATCTCAGTGGGCAGAGAGGAATAACCTTTGGTATTACCAATCTGGAGCCCTTATAATGTAAAAAATTAAATTACAAAAATAAAACCGAGGGGGGAGTGTCTGAATTTTCCATTAGATAGTTGTTCTATTGTTACTCTTTAAAAATTAATATTATCTGGGGCCAGGAAATGATCAATAGATCGTCCAGGGTAGGAAGCTCTTAAAATAGTTATTAAATATTTTCTACAGAGAAAGGAAAATTTCTGAATGTTTTTGAATATGTTGTATGTCACTTGTATTACAGTGGAAAGTTCCTTCATTTCTGCAAGATAGTGACCATTGCATTTTCACAACTAAATTGCAGATACAATTATTTTTAGTAGGAAAGGAAAAATTACAGCTTGAGTTTTCTAACCTTGACATATTTAAGAACATCATTTTTAACTAGAGATTTTTTTATTAACTTACTATCTCACCCCCTTCACAGTATTTTCTTTGCTAAATTCTCTGAATTTTGTTCCTATAAATGCATACAAAGAGGCAAGCAACATCATTCTGCAACCATTAAGAGGTAGCTGTAATATTCTTGGACGTGTTCCCGCAGTATGAAGTTGTTTCTTTGTACAAGTTTAATCTGAAGGCACCTGTCCAACATAAATAATAAAGAGTGTTCTAAAAATACTCAGTGAAGGAATTAGGTGTGTACTGGAAATACAGTCTTCCAAATAACCAATAACAGCTTTTAGGAAGAAACAACCGGAGGGAACAGTTTGTTACAAGAGAAATCCTTTGAATTGTAGGTAATTTTTTCTTCCTGTGGTGACTTGGATCTGATTGAGCACCAGACGAGCTTGGTGTCTTCAGAAGACGGAACAAGGGAGCAGGAGAACATGGATGATTCAAACAGTGAACAACAATTCAGAGTCTTTAGGGACTTTGATTTCCTAGATGTTGAGCTGGAAGATGGGGAGGTACAGTATATTTTCTCTGAAACAGCTTTTTTATTAAAACAGTTTGATATTCTTTCTACTAAACACTATACTCTTTGTAACATAAAACTTTAACTGTATAACTATAAACTTAGTTTTGAGTTCAGATTATTTATAATGTTCACTTAGTGTTTATTTCAGTAGCATAACAGTAAGAGGCTACCACACCCTTCCTTTCTGAATCTGCTTTAGGAAACACTGCAAAACTGTTACTGGAAGATAAACCCTCTGTTCTAGTACCTTTTCTAGTTAATTTACTTTTAAGTCAACTTATTTTAAAGACAATTTTTAAACATCTAAATTGTTAACAAAAATATATTTTCTGATTAAAAAGTTATAAAATGAAATTGTTCCAAACCTTCCAAAACATGAATTCAGGCCTTTGGGCTGTTGTTACTTCTGCAACTGCTGATGAAATCAGTAAAGCTTAGAGAGATTTACCTTCCACTCTGCTTAGGTGTCCATGATTTCATCATTTCATGCAGGAGCTAAACAGAACCCTGAGGGCTCAGATCAGGCCTTGACAGGTGAAGCCTGTCAGCTCACCTTGAGCTGAAACTGCTGAAGGGAAAAAGTTGAAGAACTTATGAATCTGGGGGGGGAGGTATGCCCTTTAACCTTGCTTACATCAAACTTGGAGTATTTCTTTCTATAGGGGTGGGAAAGGCCAAAAATTAATATCCATTGCCAAACAAGTCTAACAATTTTGGTTTTATTTAAAAGTTCAGAAATTGTTAGCTCTTTTGAAGTATTTAAGGTGCAGATGTTCAGCAAACCTAACAGTTTAATAAATTGTCTTCTCATAATCTGGACTCAATTTTAACATGAATTCTCTCAGGCATTGCTTTTAGCCCTGAGAAGTACATGTGTACAAGAAGAATTAGTCAGTTTTCTCCCTAGTTGAATACAGTAGCAAAACAATTTTAAGGTAAATAGACCCTCAGGTGTGAATTCATGTACATCTGATTTCTAATTTTTTTTCTAATGAAGAGAAAGGATGAAGGAATGGAACGAGATGTTGCAGAATCCTTATTTTCCAAGTCAGGAATCTCTGTATCAAAATAGAATAATTTTGGCTCACATCCGCCCATGGCTTTGCTTAAAAAAGAAAAAGCATTTGACATCAAATATTTTGAAGGACCTTTAATGTACCAAACAATAATAAATGATAAAATAGAAATGCCAGGTTGTTTGTCAGGAAGTATACCAGATGCAATCATTTCTGTGTTTTCAATACTTTCAAGATATTACAAGGACTTCATTCTGCAATTTTCACTAAATATCACAGGATAATTTTTTTGCCCAGTGAAGTTTAGGAATTTCTTCTTTCTCTTCACCGCTTAAAACAAAATAGGGATTATAGATAATTGTGCAGAACAATTCCTGTCAAAATGACTTTATCTTCTTTGTGACCCTGCAAAGATTTTTTTTATGCGTGTGCCTAACTTCAAGACTGAGGCCTAAATTAATATACTAATTGTTTTAAATTGGTTGTGGAACAGATACTATGCTTCTCTAGGTTTCTGTGAAGTAAAATGAAAAATGTAGTCTTTTACTTAATACAGTTTTTAATTTGCTATGGACTTGAGACCTTGCATTCTAAGGTTTAGTCCAGACTGACTTACTACTGTTTTAAATAATTTTTTTTAGCCAAATTCAAACCTGGTGTAAGAGGCTACTTCTCTAATGACTGAGTTGAAACCGTGTCCTTTACATCAATTCTGAATTTGATATATTCGTAAACATGGATAAAACAGTGTTAGAAAACTTAAACTAGCAAGAGCACAGTCTTTCAGAAAAAGCTTTATGATTTAAACAGGCCAGTGGTGCTTGTATCAGCCTCAGACCTCAAGGCATACACATTTGAAATTTCATAAAGATGTAAAAGCAAGTTATGGTTATTTTCAAACTTAAAAGATAGGGTGAGGAGTTGAAATTTCTGTGATAATAACTAGTTACAATTGTAGGCAAATGTTTGTCTATGATGTCTTTAATGCAGTAATTTTACATAGATTCTTTCTATTTGTTTTTCTATCTGTTGTATCTGCTACCCAGGAACTTCAGGTAAGAATGCTAATTCAACTCAGATGTGCCAGCATATGTTATGCCTTCTTGCACATTTGTATTATAGAGTAACATCATAGTTTTGTTGTTGCCCTCCCCCTCTTCAGTGTGTGCATAGGTGGGTGGGTGGGTGCTTCATTTTTTGTCTTGTATTAGAAGTAATTTTGAGGTCTTTTTCAAAAATTCTGCTTCGTATTAAGTTTGGTTTTGACATTTTCGACAGTCTTCACAAATTTTAAAATATCTTAATTCTAGTATCAGCATTTTTCAAATTGAGCCATTTCACTTTTTAGTATCTTTGTGCATAAATAATATGTAGAAACAAAAGAAGTTCATTATTTAAAATACAGTAAAGTTTGGGCCATTTGTTTCCATGGGCAAATTGTATATCATTTCCAGCTTTTCAACTGTGATATATTGGCTCCTATTAGCATCTTGCTAAAGCTGATACCTGAGACTTCTTCAGAAAGTTTACATCCTTGCCTACCAGCCTGAATTTAATTGAATAAATTAATTAATTCATACAGCTTAATTTAATTCAGCTGTATATTCCTACTGACTTTGCTGAACTCATTTACCCTGTGAAGAAAACCTGAAAAGGCACATCAGTGATTGCCAGTTTGAGATTTAAACTTGCAGTTTATCAATGTACAGAAAGAACTGTAATGATAGAGAATTTTAATGAGTTGTACAAATGATACAAAATTCAGCAACAACCATATTATGCATATTTGATTCTGATAGTTTGTATGTCAGTTATTACGCAAACACAACCCCCCAAGAAATCTTCCTCTCAAAATACCTTTACTCTAAAAAATACAAAGGGATAGAAGTAGTGCCTTACTATGCAGTTCCAGGGTACTTTTGCCTGTACCCTGCCATATTTGTGCCACTCCATTAACTTTGTCAATACAGCAAGGATAAAAACTTGTGTGAAAGAAGTTTTGCATGATTCTTACTGGGTCTATGGATGTGCTATGCTGTTTTCCCCCACATAGGCTTACTTCCCTTTTTGCTGCCCTTTCTGTGCCTCTCCTTTCCCCTGGGTTGTCATAATGCTTAAAGTTGGCTGCAAAGGCACATCTGCTCCTTTACCAGAAGCTGGTAATTGAGAGAAGTCCTCTATGGTACCTGCTCACTGCTGGCCTGACACTTTTATAATATGTGACTATATTCTTTTGAATAGATGTTTGTTACCAGTGACTTTTCAAACACGAGATAGCTTTGCTCCCACTGTAGATAAAAATGAACAGCCTCTCAAATACATCTTCCCTCTTTCTTTTTAACTGTGAAAGAAAGATTGCCTAATGCTCCATCTACGTAGGCATGTGTTGACCTTTCCTTGAAATTCAGTATGATTCTGGATGACCCTGTAGCAAGCTTATACTAACCCAAATACTATGGGTGATTTAGGTTGTATACTGTGTTTCATCTCTCTTACCTTTTTCCCTCACTTTTAATTCACTCTCCCTCCTAACTGCCTGCCCTGGAAGTGTCCCTTTTCATTTTTTCTTCTTTTTGTTGGCTTCCTTCTTTCAGAAATTGCAAAATAAAACTGCGACAAGAAATATTCCCATAGACATGGGCTGCAAAGTTTACTGATAGCTCTACTAGGCATCATGAGGATCAGGGTGTGATGACAGTCATCTTTGATTGCTTGCTTATTTATGTCATTTTGTCATTTGCTAGTTCAGTAACTGGTGTGTTTGTGAGGGATGTCTGATTGCTGCATGTGTCCTCCAGCCTTTGTTGGGGAGGATGGACCAAAGAATTTGTTAAAATAAATAGATGGGAACTGAACAGTCATTTTTATGATTTAGACATACCTTATTTCTTAAATCTTAGATGTGTTGTGTTGCGTTCCTGCACAAAACTACCATGTGATCCCCATCCTAGGATGAAAACACAGGGTTCTTCCAATACGTGTTTGGCTTCATAGCAGCTTCATGTTCATTTGCTCTTAAATATAGTGCAATCTTTAATTCTAAACGTTCCTCTGGATTTCAGTTCTTTAATTTCTGGATTGTCTTTTCCCTAAAAAATTTTTTTTTCCTCATATTTTTTCATGAACAGTGAGCTTAGTGTCACGAAACTGAACTTTCCCTCTTTCAAATCGCGCTCCACAGTCCATTGTATTAAGGGGCGATGATGCAAAATAAGATATATTTGTACAAGTTTGTTGATTGTTAAGGAAGTAAGACTGCAATTGAATTAATTGCACTTTAAGCAGTTTAGTCCCCATTCAGTAAATGTCTGAGTAGTCCTGAATGGGGATTACTCAAGTGTTTAAAATTACAAATCTGCTTAAGGAACCTTACTGAACTGAGATCTCTTTCTCTATGACTGCGCATAATTTTAATCTGCATAAGCTCAGGAGATACTCATAATCAGTGATTTGATAATACTTATAATTTTTTTAGGTAGAACTGTATTTTTGTCAAATTTGTATTTAAAAGATCCCTGTCAGCTTGAATTTTCAGCAGTTGGTTTGCTTGTTTAAGTGTTGCATCTTACAGAGTCTTGTTTTAAACAGTCAGTCCTGAACCTTAAAAAGAAACTTTTCTCCCTATGAATTTCTTTCCCATGATGATGTAAGGTTGAGGGCTTTCACCTAGATAAAGTACCCAAAACTGCAGCGGGATACTTATATAGAATGCTTGGTCCATTTGACCGTGTCCTGTTTAAAAAGTGAAATCTCAGTCAGTACTAATCTGAGGTGATCCTCAGAGTATAGTTTCAAATAATTCAAATAAATTCAAGTTACAGAAAGAAGCTATATGGGCCTAAAATAAAAGTTTTAAAAGCTGTGCTGCTGCTGTTGCATTTTTTGTGCTAAATGAAGGGTTCACTCAAATCTACATTAACTCATCATTATGATTATATATGTAATGAAAAGAATCTAAAATCTTTAACATGTGTGTTCACAACTGAACCATTGCTATGAACTGTGCTCCTAATGTTTTTAAACATCATGGGAAAATCCTTTAAAATTGCTTCCAAACTTTTCTTTTGCCTGTCATTGCTCTATTGGTATTGAGGTGTGTGTATATGTGCACTCACAAAAACCAAATTCTTAAATCAACAAATGCATGAAAAGCATCTAATACTGAAAAGAATGAATCTTCATTTAACTGTCATTTCCATGCTTCTGCTCTTATTTCCAGGTGAACAATCAAAGTAATGCTTATATCAAGTTTGTATTATATTTTTACATCAAAATATTTCTTGAGCTAACTTTGATGTAATGATTAGTGGTTTGTATACAACAGGTGTTAAATCAAGGAAGCTGACCCTATATCTGATTTCAGGGTGAGAGCATGGACAACTTCAACTGGGGAGTACGCAGACGGTCCCTGGACAGCCTGGACAAGTGTGACATGCAGCTGCTGGAGGAGAGCCAGCTCTCGGGGAGCACGCCCAGCCTGAACAAAATGAACCATGAAGACTCGGATGAGTCATCAGAGGAGGAGGACCTGACCACCAGCCAAATCTTGGAGAACTCAGACCTAGTAAGTTGCAAACTTGAAATTTAAGAAAAGATAGGCTTGTGTTTTTAAATAAGCTGTGCTCTTAGTTTCTTCTTGCCCAGGTGCAATCTAATCAGATGAAACCAGGGGGGGGGGTGGGGTGGGGTGGGGTGGGGGGTGGCATGCAGTATATTGTCACTGCTTGATTTTCCCTTATTTGCAAATGTGAACAGGAATTCTAATGCAAAGTTCAAAACACAGGAAACATCAGATCTGATTATTGCTCTTTTTTCCACAAATTACTATGAGACAATTTTGCACAATTGGCCAGTAATAAATCTCTCTGATTTATCTAGTATTTAAAGAAATAGGAAAAGACTCCAGTTTGATAAACTGTGTCAGGTTTTCATTGTTCACATATAGGATGTTTGCACACAATTTTTATGACAGAAACACTGAACGTGATAGAAACATTGAAATGGTTGTAATATGTCTGCATGTACAAATGAAGAAATCCATCATCACTGCCCTTTAAGACAATGTCTGCTTTGCATACTCATAAAAGCAGTGTGTGGTAGGGTAGCTGTATACTTAGTTCTTCTGTGCTTTTGTTGTCTTTTAAAACAGATTATAACTCTTTCCCCATCTGAGGATACGAACCATATTGACTCACTTTCTACATCATGTGACACGACCTCAGCAGACCCTCATCATTTTAATATAGGAACGTCCAGCTTTGATGTATCTTTGCCCGATATGAATAATCTCCAAGTGTCTGAAGGGTCCAAGGTGAACACATTTTTAATTTCTTTTCCACTAGACTGTATTTGACTTAAGACTTAAACAGGTTTATTTTACTTACACTTTCATAAAGGGTTTGATCGGTGAAAGTTAAGTACATCCTGACTTCTTGTATGTAATGGCGTAGTACAATACACTCATGTGCTCCTGCACATTCATACCCTTTCCTTTCTTCTTATACTTTCTTCACTAAAAGATTTTATTTGTTTCTCAATTATATTGCACTACATATGCACCAAGATACTACAAGCTCATTGGAAGACAAATTCATGAACTGGCTACAAGCTACAGTCCTAAGGGAATATTCTTTTGTTCTTCATGCTGATTTAAAAGAACGATATGCCAACTCATGTGGTGGGTGTGTGCGTGTATTCTCTGAGATTTTTTTGTATGTGGGAACCTATTGTACAGTTGTGTGCACTGGATTCAGTTCTTGCCTTTTGGCAGACATTCAGAAATTTTAAATTCATGACCGCAATATTAAGCCATCTTGGGGGGGGGTGGGAAGGCAGGATTTGCAAGGCTACAACAGTTCAGCAGTTTATTTCAGAGAATTTTACCAGAGGATGAGCATCCAGTAAGGTTGGTAAATTATTACCAATATGTGTACTGTTTCTTTAATTTTTTGTTTAATAATACCTTTTTGTGGGAGATCAGGTGACCCTACTGCTCTCAGTGCCTCTCCAGAAATACAGTCTGGGGAGGAGTGTTTGGGGGGGGTAGTGGCTTTATGACACTGTTGCCTTACCAGTAAAGCTTTCTCTGTCACATATAAGTTGGGTGACTTCTGCAGAAAGAGCAGTGTAAGAGAATGGGGCAGGGGAAGAATACGGCTTGTGTAATCAACTTTCATTCCAGTTCTTGCCCTTGGTCCCCTCAAAATGCAGCCACACAAAAAATCGATACAGAACTGCTTGCACTGCCTATAACAGAAGTAATGGAAACTTTTAGTGAAGAGGTCATAGAAAAGGAGGTTGAAATTGTGCTGAATATTGAAAAAATTGTTTGTGTCAGAAACCTGTCCAGGAGGAAGAAAGGACAGTAGGAGGGAAATGTGAGTAAGGAAATGAAAGGGGGGGAATCTCTCAAAATAAGGGTTGCGGGAAAGGTCAACTCATTATCATTTGTCAAAAAAACTGTTGGTAGACAAGTTACCACGTAACAAACATAAGCAGCAGAAGTTGACAGATTTTAATTTCAGGAAGTTGCAGTCAGAACAGATACGTTTGCAGGTGGTGAACCGTGCCTTATCTCATGCATCCAGCTGCAGTATTGGCATGTGCATTAAAAACTGCAAATCCCAGTTCATGAGTTTCATATACGCCTGGGGTTTTGGGATCTTTACTGTGAAAATTTCTGTAATGTCCCCATGCGCCAGTGTTCATCAAAAAATGAAAAGCTTTGGAAAAAGTAAGCAAGTGAAGAGTGTAAAATCACAGCAGTTTCTTGTGGGATTGACAGGCAAATTCAGCTAGTCCTGTGACAGGTTTGATATTGGTGAAATACATAACCCAAGTTGACAGGGATTTGCCAGTGTTACAAAGATGTTTGAATTGATAAGCTTTAGAAAGAATACCACTTTAGTGTTTTTTGCCTGAAAGATACTTTCTTCTAGTATGCAAATTTTTCTATTTTCACTCAAAAAATAGAGTCAGTATAAACAAAGTCAAGGAAGAGGTCATCCAATTTTTAGTCAGAAAAACTTGAAATTTGCACCTAAATAATTTTTACTTAATTTGATAACACAAAATCTGAGCTCTTTCTTGTTTCTCCTTTCGTCTGTGTTCAGAGAGCTGACGGTATGTCAGCAAAGCAGAGGAACCTTTATGTTACTTCTTTAGTGCTGAACAAAACTGTTTACTTGTTGCATTATAAGCAAAACCAAAGATACCTCCTCAACATTTAAATAGATGCAGTGAATGAGAGCAACAGACTAAGTAGGCCTCTCGTGAAATGCTTCAGTGTCAAAATCCAGATATTATTGTTAACAGCATGAGATTAGTTAAACTTATTTTCTATTAAAGACAGGGATCACAATAATTAAGATGGTTTTTATAGGGGATTAGAAGGCAGTAATGGATAATGCTATAAGGGATACAAAGATTCAGATTATGCTATTTTATGTATTTTTTTCAAGTTATCTAAACTCACCGATTTCTGGAAGTGTACTCCAATCCTGCACAAATATTCAGAGTCCACTTTTTTATTTTGCTTTTTGAGCATTGTATTGTACTCCAGTGGATGGGAGGTGTTCGCTTCCTCTTTTTTGAATTCCTCTTGAGTGAAAGTTACTATGTAACTGACATGATAAAAATAATTCTCAACTCTAAACATGCACATAGTCTTGCAGACAGTGATTGTTTTCAGTATATTTTGAAATACTTTAATACATTCTTGGACACAATAAAGTGATAACTGACAAGAACAGCCTGACAGTAACAAGAACTTTATTCTTTTTCCTGAATAAATACTTCCCTATTAGCTATGTTGCTAAATGCATTGAAATCAGAAAGTCTTTGCTAGACAAATGAAGTTTTAAGAAGTGCCTTAAAAATAATATCGATTCAAGACAACAAGTGAAGCAAATACAGTCTTTCTGAAGAAGTGTAATGTGATTCCTGTCATTTATGATCTGTGGCTTTATATCTGTGCAATTTAACATGTTGTCAGGTAGTTTTTTTCATTAAATGCTTTCCATTTATTATTGAAATTAACTTATTAATTTGCTGATTTCTAAGACATCATCATTCACTCTCCTAGGCCGAAGCTGTACCTGAAGAACAAGATATAGCAGTCCATGAGGATGACCTTTCAGGGTCTACAAATGAACTTCCTGGAGCATTTGAATGCAGTGATAGTCTTAGTCTGGACATGACAGAGACTGAAGAGAAAGTTGACAGGCTGGAACAATTTGCTCTTGCTAGGTACTTGTATATACTATGATTCATGAAAGTTCTTTTACACTGTACAACAAAGTGGTAACAAGGTGTTAGTTAATGGAAAGGCTGTTTTGGCTACAGGAGCTATAAAATTCTCATGAATTTAGAGCAGTGAGAAGACGATGCCCTAATTACCTGCATAATTTTCACACAACTCAATTAAAAAACCCAACAATATTTTCCTTCTGGGGAAAACAAGATAGGATTTTTACATACATATATGCAGTTAGTAATTATATATACAATTTACTTAATCAAAAGAAAAAAAGGATTTTAAAAGATTCACAGCAATGGAAATACTGCTTAGTTAGCTGTTCAACAGATCAGCTGTGTATTCATCCTTCTCATTTCCTACAGGTCATAAGGAGGTCACAATATTGTCAATATTGTCAAAAATCCCCTTTGAATACTGTAGAGGCTGCTGGTGAACGTGACTGGACTGACTTGTTGCAACAAGGCATTAAGAACTTTTCATGCCTTGTAGAGCTTTTTCAGATTTTGGATGCTGAGTTAGACTGCAATTAGCCCTTATTTCAGGAAAGGAAAGGAATAAAAATATATACAGAAGTTCACTCTCTGTCTATGTGCCACATGTTTCAGAATCACAGTTCCTGTTCTTGGGAGCCGTAGGAAGTTTTTCTCCATCCCAAAGGATAATACACAAAATCAAGTAGCTTAGTACCCTTTGAAAATGGTAGTCAGCTTTTTCACTGACCACGGAGTGCCAAAAATAATGCTCTGTCATAAGAAAAATGTGGAGAAGGGATGGATCTTCTCCAATCCATTACACTGGGGGAAATCCAAACAGGTCAGTATATGTAACATTTGTGCACACTGAGGTGTTTTTCATCATGGGCTTTATCCTCCTGTGAAGTTTCAGCCTTCATCCTCTAAATGATGGTACAATTCAAGTATTCTGTGGTAGAGGAAGATACATGATAATGGCCTGAAGACAGGGATTCTTATTTGGAGGTTTTTCTCATTGTAGCCAACATTTTGCCAACCTTCAAAAGTAACGTGAAAGTTTGTGAATATATTTAGAAAGGTGCTGTAGTTGGTCCTGTGATTATGTCTGTCTGTTACAGTGTATTTTATCTGCCACTTTCTTGGTATTCTCCTTTCATCACAGTTGTGTTTGGTTTTTTTCTTCTTCAGCTTTGGAGATGTTGATCGAAATGCCTCCCCTCCTCCCTCACCATTTTTTTCTGCCATCCTCGCTGCGTTTCAGCCAGCAGCATGTGATGATGCAGAAGAAGCTTGGCGTAGTCATATCAACCAGCTCATGGGCGACTCTGATGGTTCCTGTGCAGTTTATACATTTCATGTGTTCTCTTCCCTGTTTAAGGTGAGAAAATAAGTTTAAGGTACAAAATCAAAACATTTAGGTTGTGTGTGGCTATGAGTTCAATTCTGAAAACTAGTCCTGTGTTTCTTAGTGATGTGTACTTCAGCTTTTCTGCCCTTATGTTATTCCTAGAGTTTAGTAGCCCTGTTCAACTGTTCTAAGAGTTATTTGTCCTTTTTCGTTCTCTTTGAAGCGGTGAAAAGGAACCGGTGTCACACTTCTGAAAACTAAATAAATAATACCGTGTAGTGCAAGACCTAAACATTACTTGTGAAGTACCTGTTTAACACCAAATCCTGGCATTCATGCACTACATTTGTTGTGCTTGTCCTGTTTTGACAAGATAGCCTATTCATTTTCTTCAGTTGATACTGGAAGAGAAAGATACTGCTCTCATAAAAAAGTTCAGTAACAGGAAAACCTGAACATCAGTAATAAAAAAAAATAAACAAAAGATGTTAATAGTATCAATAAACCAGAATTTTCTAGCTGGGGTCATAGCCATATTTTTAGTTTATAAAAATAGCTTTGTTCTCCTCTTCAAGCTTAAAACATAGGAGTATTATTTTCCCAGAATTTTGTTGTAAAGCCCCAGATTGTGTATTGTGTTTGCACCATCAAACTTTGCGGCTCATCTGCTAACTTAAAAGACTTTTGACCCTTACCAATAGGAAGTTTCATAAATGAGCCCAATATATGCTAGGCTTGCAACACAAAGTACTGCCAAAATATTTAAATGTGAAACAAAATCCTTGTTATGACGAGCTTTTCAACTACAGACTTGGTGAAGTGAAAGAAGTGCATTTTCCAGGGCACCTACATTTCAGTCTGCATCAAGTTAATGGTATCTTGGATGTTTGCCCACAACACGCTAAACTTGTTTAAAATTCCTGAAATTACTTGAGTACTTTTCCTGTAAACAAGCCATAGCTCAGAGATTTCTGGATTATCTTTACGGCTGCCTCTTTGTACTCCCTCAAATCAAACGTCTTCCAGCAGACCAGCCAGTTCCAAGAGAAGTAGATTTGAGAGCTAGCAAGTAGATTCTGCAATCCAGCCCTTTTGTTATGAAAAGTCCTCTTTCAAAATAGGAAACGTGAGGTTAAGAAGAAGACATTTTGAGAGTATTTTGTTATTATTTACATTGACAAAATGCACAGTGACTATATGCAGGCATATACCTATTGATAATATGCTGGCAGTTGGCATTAATAGTCACGGTAAGCCCATTTTATAAAATATATACTGCATTCAGACCTTGCTTGAAAGATTTCAGCCACTGTAATCTGCACCCAGAAAGATAAGCTGAGATGATAATTTACTATAGAACTGCTAGCCCATGTAATTGCAAAATAAATACATTTAGTGAAGTACATACATACCAAAGTACAGTCTCTTGCTGTTTCACATTTTAATACTTTAAAACAGTGTTCAAGACTGTTATCTTCTTAGCTATAGATTGATTGTTGAGTATCTGAATAGGAAAGCAGTAACAGAAGAGTATGTTTTCTTGAATCTAAACGGTAGACTGGTCAGCTTTTGATGAAGCTATGACTGAAATGCTTTGAGGAAGTTATTTGCATAAAATAAACTAGAACAGTTAGAGTACACAAGTGGATGCGTGCTGGGAGGGACCTGAAGAGTTCACATTCCTTATCTTGCCCAGGATAGGATGAACTATAACTTTCATTCCAGTCAAATGTTTTTTAAGTTTTTTTCTCTAGGTTGTTCTTAACCTTTATGCTAAGGTGGAACTTCACAATGTTCCTAGGCAACATAGCCCAATGCTTAGCTCTCCTTATCACTTGAAAACTTCACTTTCTGTATTTTACACCCATGGCTTCTTGCTCAATACGCAGTGGTGGTACTTCTCTTCTTTGCAGTTGCTGCTTATATTTGAAGACCATTACCATGACTTCACCTACCCCAAACATCTCTTATTTAACCTCAGTTCTTTCAACCTTCTCCATAATCATATTTTCTAAAGTCTTACTGTTGCTATGGGCTCCCTTCAATTAGACTGTGTATTACATGAAAAGCAAGAGCAGGTTCTCTATTTCAGCCTAAGTTCTTACCAGCACTGACTATAAAATACCTGTTTTATGGAAGGTATTCCTGTTTAGAAACCTCTCTGCTAGCTGCTGTATGATAGAATAGTTAATTATTTTCCACTTGTAATCCAAGTTACAAGTTAACCCAAGTGGAAGCAGATCTTGTTCTACAAAATACACCATCCTGAATGTGCTCTGTGGACTGTTTCATCCTAGGTGTGCAACCTTCTTTCTTTTCTCTGCACCACTTCTCCAGTTTATGAAGATCAATCTGAATTCTAATCCTGGCTTCCAAGGAGTTTGCAGCCTCTGCAGCTCAATCATCTTTGCATTTAATAAGCATGTTGCATATTCCGATATTCAGTATTTTCATTAATGACTTGGTTAGCGCCTCAGACAGTCCCCAGTGGAATTCTACTCAATTTATCTTTCCAATTGGATAGTGAGCTGCTGATAATTAGCTACTGAATATGGTTTTGCACACATAGTTAGCTCTAGACTGGGTTTCTCTGCCTTACTTCTAAGACAGTAAATGAATTAATATATAACTTATCAATTGCATCTCCTCCTAATAGAATATTTTAGCCTTTCATGAAAATTAAACAGTTCAATGTGATTTTTTCTGACCAAATCTGTACTGCCTATTACCCATCTCTTATATGTTCTCCCATTTCCTGAACTTTGCGTTTAGCTCTTATGGGTTTTTTTGAGGTAAGCACTTTCCTCAAGTTTTTTTACAACACCCTGTGTTCTGTGAATTTTCAAATATATTTTTTATGGCTCCTTGACCTCTTTAGCCAGTATTATAACTATCATAGCATGAATTTCTGTAATCTGCAAAGATGTAAAAACATCCAAACCCTTATGGGGTAGCATTGTCAAACAAAACATTTCTAATTTTAACCAACCCTAGATTTGCACTTGAAATCCCAAACTCTATTTATGTTTGCGGTTGTGATAAATTCAAATTATTCACATCAGGAAAAAAAAAAAAGAATGACTCCACCTGTTTGTCTTTTTTTTGTTTTCCATTTTCCATTTCCATTCCAGATCTGTTCTCACCTGAGTTTTCATAGATGTCTCATTCTTACTTATACACAGATGCCCTTTCTGGGACCAGTAAATCAAAAGAAGGCATTAAACACATCAGTCTTTTTGGTGGCATCTGTTAGTAGTTATTTCTCTGTATTGTGATTCCTTGGCCACCTTCTTGGTAATTTCTAGTTTACTTATAGAATCACAGAATGGTTAGAGTTGGAAAGGACCTTAAAGATAATCTAGTTCCAACCTCCCTGCCATGGGCGGGGACACCCACCTCCCACTAGAGCAGGTTGCTCAAAGCCCCATCCAGTCTGGCCTTGAACGCTTCCAGGGATGGGGCATCTACAGCTTCTCTGGGCAACCTGTTCCAGTGTCTCCTTAGTGAATAATCAACCCCATTCCAGTCTGAAGCCATTATCCCTCGACCTATCACTATGTGCCCTTGTAAAAAGTTCCTCCTCCAGCTCTCCAACTGTCACCAAGCCCGATGATCCAGATAATTGTGTTAGTTGCTCAGAAAAATAATCACTTACCTGGTTTGGTGGTAATTGCCTCTCCTTACAGACTCAGTGCAGCAGAGAATCTGAACCATGTGCTGAATGACATGTATAGCACATTGTTTCTGTGTTGAAGTAAGATGGTAGAAGCATAAAGTAAGACAAGTATCAGTCTGTCCAGTCTTAACTGTGTTCAGGTGCCAGTTCGGATGCTTTAGAGAGAGCTTTGCAAATAAGCAGTTTTAAATTGGTCTGTAGAGGAAGTTTCTCTTTAACCATTTTATAAATAATTGATAACGTGTACCCTACCTTTAATGTGAGGGCTTATGTAGTGTTTTAAAAAAGTCATTCAATCCAACAACTTCCATTACTAATAAAGTCTGAGCTCAGTTCACCTGATTTTAGGTACTTAACTTGAATGTTGCAGTGTAGGAGCAGTAACAGGCTATTTATATATCTGGCATCCAAATCGGTATTTGGGCAGGCTTACAGTAATACAGGTCCTAACCTACATTCCTCAGAGAAATGCCTTTGGTAATGTGAAATGAATCATATAAAAATGTTGCATACTTTAATTTTTAAAAACATTTTCATGTTACTCCCACCTGCTGATCAGTTGGCCTTAGTGAGATGCATTTTGGCGGTGACTTTCTGTGTATTTATCAATATCATTATTTCAGTTCCTGCAAGACTAAAATGTTCTTTTTATTTGTTTAGTCACTGAAAAGAAAGTATGAGCACTAGAATGTTACTGGAAAACTAGATTGGTTCAGGACTCAAAACACAAAAAAATTTTCTGAGAATAATTCCCGGATGCAGTGCAGTATTTCTGGAGTCATCCCAAGCAGCAGAAAAGTTTTAGTAAGAAGATTTTTCCCACAGGGGAAAACAAAAGTGGGTTTTTTTCTGATTTTCCATGCTGCTGTTTGGCATTAGGATGTCCATTATATTATGTGATTAGCCACTTGACACGGAATACTAACAAAACAATACCCGGAATGGGCAAAAAAAAAAGTAATGTGCTGATCAATTCTGTTAAGTCTATACACCCAAGCGAAAGAAAAGCTACCTGTGGGTGCACGGCTTTATAAAGATTGAATCATCTTTACAAGAAATAATGTATTCCAGTAGTAGATTATTATGAGTTCTGTAATTAGTTTCACAGCTGCCCAGCTGTACACTGTCTCCAGCATAGTAACTATTTTTCAGAATCCTTGAGCAGATGTTCAGTTCTCCACAGGGAGATGGTCTCTTTTGCACGTGTTACTGTGCAAAGAAAAGAAACCATGCCATTTGTTTACAAAGGAAAGAAGCTTGTCCTTGAGTAAAGAATGCAATAAATTGTATTTTGCTTTCCAGAATATTCAGAAAAGATTCTGCTTCTTAACCTGTGATGCAGCTAGTTACTTGGGAGACAATCTGCGAGGAATAGGCTCCAAGTTTGTGAGGTCTTCTCAGATGCTAACATCATGTTCAGAATGTCCCACGCTTTTTGTAGATGCAGAAACAGTGAGTATATTCCTTTCCAAAGGCATGTGCTGCTTTGCAGTGTGTTATTTTACTGGCTATTTCACTTTTGAGCAACTCCTGAACAGATACGTCAAAAAGGAGCTCACCTCCTATCTCTGATTTTTATGGTTCTAAACCATATTTCCATTAATTTTCCATATTATTTTATTAGGTAAGTACTAACAGACGGGCAATATAGAATCATAAAATCATAGAATAGTTATAGTGTGTTATGCCTGTGTGCCAAAACCAATATAAAACAGGTGCCTACTGGATACACATGGCTTCGCAAATGGAAAAGGAGAAGCTATTTTTTACATAGTTCAGCATGAAAGATGGTAATATGTTTAGTGGTTTAGTATGAATCAACTGTAATGTGAGCTGGATGATAAAAAATATGTATAAGGGAATGAATGAGATAGCCCTTCTGGTTGTTTTCATCCTGGCCCATGTTCATCCAACATCATCAGGACAGTGTGGGCTCACACAGAAGTATAGAGGTCAGAACTTGCAAAGTGTAACTTTGGGCCACTGCTGTGACTGGAAGAGCTGTGCCCTATGTCATCAGAGGGCTGTGGAGATTAACTAGTTAAGCTATGTGCATTATTTTATTTTACAGAAGTCCATTGCAAAGCAAAGAACACAATTTCAATTCCACATTATCATAGGTCCAACCTTTGCTATTGAGTTTTCAATATAGTATTCTATTTACATTTATTTTTGCATAGATATAAATATTTTTAATATTAGTATCTATAAGTATTCTTTTGCAAGTTCTTTACTATACTTTCTACTCTGCTAATATTTTTATTCTTTTATAGTGACATTTACTAGCCCTTCTGATTTCATTTCTCCAGCTGCTCTCCTGTGGCCTTCTTGAAAAGTTGAAGTTCAGTGTTTTAGAACTGCAGGAGTACCTGGATACATACAACAACAGGAAAGAAGCAACACTCTCGGTATGCTGGATTATGTTATGTTCTTGGTTTTGTATATATGTATACTTAGGCTATGTTAGAAAACTGCAGATACACTCAGATCTGTTTAAACTAATAGTAGATAAACATGTTTCAGATACTGGATGCATTAAAAGTTTCTTGCTGAACATAAAAAAATAGCTATTGTATCCCTTAATTTGACATTGTCAGCTTTAATATTCCTGGTCTCTCTCCTGTTCAGTAATTAATTCATTTTCTTGGCTTATGCAATTCAAATTCTAATAGAAATCAAGACTACACTTTTCAAATTACAGTCAAAGCTGATTGTCACAGTTTGTGTGAATAAAATGTGCATAAAATTATTTGTTTACATGCTGTGCTGTGAAACTAAAATCCTGCTTACCTTTCTTCAAATAGAACTATAGGCCTTATTCATATCTTGTTTTAATTTCTCTCTGAAAACAGTGGCTTGCAAACTGCAAAGCAACGTTTGCTGGGGGCTCACGAGATGGAGTTATTACCTGCCAGCCAGGGGACTCAGAAGAGAAGGTAATAAATGAGCAGTATAATTTCTTTGCTGTAAAGTGACATGTGTTCTGGGACCCACAAGAGCCTGCTGTACTTCTTCCAAGTCTCTCTGCTGGGTTGGAGCATAATCCAGTTTTCATACATTAGGCTCGAAGGTATTGCTGTTGCCTCAGTCCTGGCCACAGGAAATGGGAAGTATTCAAAGGCAATACTTCTGCCTTCCTAGTCTAGACGAGGAAGCAGAGCTAACCCTGCCTGAGTTGTGTGTGCTCTCCCTTCTAGACAGATGTTGCAGCAGCAATTTCCCACAGCGAAGTGTCTCTGAAAATCACTCCTGGTGTACAGCCATTTTATCTACAGCTGTTACAGACTTGGTCTGACCAACAGCAAGACTTGCCTGGGTGAAATATACTTAGATTAGTAGTTATGAAATAGTGATCGTAAAATGGCCAGTGAAATAATTTATGCCGTATAAAAGAATTTATAGCTAAGGCAAAATATCTCTTTATCGCTTTTGAATAAAAGTTTTACACTCATATGTGCATACGTATATAAAAATATACTTAGTGTTAAGAAATCAGTCTTTTCAGAAGTAAGCACCATAAGCAGGCATTCCTTTTTTTTGATACACAAAGTATAGGAAAGAGCTGGTATCTTAGAGTGAGTTAAGAAATGTTATTTTGTGAGATTTTTTTCCTTTTGGAGGAAAAAGAATGGAAAAAAGAGATGGGAAAAGGAAGAGGCTGGAGAGATTTAGCCAAAATCAGGAGGCAGCAACAGCATGTAGAAAAAAGTGACATCTCCTCTTTCCATGTATTATAACTTATAAAAGATAATGATGACATTTTCAGAACACACAGTTGCCTGTTGTAACCATTTTTTTCAAATACCTTGTTTTATTCTTATGTTGGTTTCCGTTTGTCTGTCTTCTCCCCCAGTTCACTTTATTTTCTTCTGGTTTTATCTTGACTTCTCTTCCTGTCTTTGAACTCCTTTGTTTTTTATTTTCTTTATGCCATTTCCCAAGTATCCCAAATCCTTGCCGCTCCTGCATTTTGGCTTCCTTGACCTTATTAGCAAATCTAATTTGCTAATAAATCCTCTGGCTGCAATCACAGGCAGTGGGAAAACTGTTCAGTCTTCCCCCCACCTGGCATGGGCACTGGCAAAAGTTACAGGCACAATTTAAATAAGATACTGGCTCTTCTGTAATTGCAATGGTGTACAGGGGAGTTAAAAGTAAGCTATTCTGAAATCTAAAAAAGAGAGAGCTGGAATCTACGCTGCTAGCTCTCCTGCAAGTACGTCAGAAGAGGGAAATAAAGTATACATGGGGAGGCATAACTCTTGGAGTGTGCATGGGCTTTCTCTTCCCACTGATGCACAACACCCTGAACAGTGACTTCAGACTGTAATGTTATATGTCTTGCTGTATACAGCTTAATTTATCCTCTTCATCCCTCTTTGGGAAACCCATAGAATGGGGTGGAAGATCATACAACTTGCTGATCATCTACGTTGTTTCTTTTTTAAAAAAAATAAAGAACGAATGCTGAGGAGAAGGAATAAACTGTGAACTGAGCTCATATAGCTGGCCTAAATGCATCTAAAAGTTAATAAAAGTCATGTTCCACTTGTGTGGGTTGTTTTTTAATGAGTTCTCTATTTCAGAATTAAATGTTTGTTTTGTGAAGCCAGGGTTAGTATTTTTACTGTTTTTGAACAGACCGAGAAGAAAGGTTTCTTACTCCTTCGGGAATCCCTGGTTTCTCCCCAGCATTGTTCCTTCAGCCCAAAATGCATTGTTCCTTGGAAGTTGATAGGATAGTAGGTCCTTGATCAACAGCCATATTTCTTTTCTACCCCTTGTTATTCACCTGTCAGTTGAAGTAGCTCTTCCCAAAGGAAAAATCTGTTTATTCAACAAAAGTGTAATGGTAGGAAGAGTCCAAGGAAACTGAAGAAATGAAGGGACAAGGAAAAATTATTCCTAGACTGGCAAACATTAATTTTCTTATCTTTTCTCTCCTCTTCTCCCTCAAACTGAAAGGCTAAAGAATCTAATAATTGTAGGAAAAAAATATTCAGTCTTATAGTGGTCATCACAAAGGAACCTGCCTAAACTCTTAAACTCGTTGAGGGTTAGACTAGGGCTGAAATCTTGCTGAAAACTTCTCACCTTAAAAAATTGCTTAGCTAAGCACAAAACCAGGCTACTTCTGGAAAACGTTCAGAAATAACTGTAAGGAAGAAAAAGCATCACCTTGCTCTACAGAAGGCAGAAATCTTAGTTTCTCAGAACTCCCCACGTGGTAAAAAGCTTGACATGAAAATAGTCCCCCCTACAGACAAGACAGACGTAAGAACAAATTAAGCATTAGCAGAAACAGTTGCATCACAAACAACTGCTGATGCTGGTAACTAACTTGGCATCGGTTTCTCTGATCAGATCTCATTTCAAAAAAAGCACACGTCATTTGCTGACCATTGTTACAGTTACTGAAAATGGGCAAAGGCAAAAATTGCTTATTCTGACATTAAAGAAGCTTGAAATAGGAGTATTCAAATAAGTATTTAGCTCCTTATGGGACATTCAGTTTACTCTGTAAATCCAAAGTCAGTGTACACCTTTCATAAGCCTTGCTCATCCCAAAGCTCACCACAAGCTAGTAGATGTGGGCTTTGCAAACTCATACTATTAATGGATATTTAAAACATGCTGCACCCCATAAAAAATTGCCCAAAAAATTCTGAATGTACTCATCACTTTGAGTTTCCCTGGGGCTAAAGGTTCCGTTTCTGTAGGCAACCAATAAGGCTGGAGGTGTACCTTTTGGAACCATAGTCAACTGGAGTTGAGTTGGGTTGAGTTGCTTAAGGCACATTGAGTCTCATTGCTGTTTGACATATCCATGGACTGACAACAGGGTAAAATTGGCCTGGATAGGCAGCTTTTCTAAAGGAAGAAAACAGCTGTATTTTAGGTTTCTCCAGAGAGAATAGTTTCTACTATCCTTCAAGTCCAGTGGATATTTAAGAATGCACAGCATATGCTGTATCTTTTTCTCTCTGATATATACACAAATTGGTATAAATACCCACTTTCCTAGGTTGTGGGAAAAGATTTTGTCTACTGACATCAAGCCAAATAGAATACCTTAATAAAATGCACTTGCAATTAATAACCCTTGCACACAGCAGTTAGTTTGTTACTGTGGGTCTCTCCTGTGCCATTAAATGACTGAAGACTGTGTTGCCATCAAAGTGTTAATGTCTTAAGAAATAACTGTATAAGCCCAATCTCTTTTCATGTATGTAAAAACGATTCCTTGAAAAAAAGCAAGAAGGCCCATGATCTAAAAAATTAGTGCTTTGCTGTATTCCTGGTCTGCTAATAGTACAGAACAGTAAATCTCTGTCTCAATAAAAAACTAAATCAAAGTGCTGCTGCTAAGAGGTGTGTCCTTCTTAGGTGCGGCATTTACCAGCTGCATAAAGGACTGTGCAGGTGATCCAAATACTCTAAACATGATATTTTCAAAAGCAACTGGTTGTGTAATGTCTTTCAACTAATCTAAAACAACACTTCCGTTACTATAGGAATTAAACTAGAAATGAGAAGAGTGCAGTCTAGGAACATTCCACCTGAGCCCTTGCCATGGGGGACTAAAAGAAATGTCACTTGGTCCAATAACTAGTGTCTTTTCAACTTCCAAGGAATATTTCATTTTATGCTGTAAGAGAGAGGAAGATAAGTTACAGTCATGAAATTGTAGAGCGATTGAAGTTGAGCATCAGTAGTTTAGGGAGATTTTGCATCAGGTGTATTTTCTTTCAGTGAAGAAGGGGTTTTCACATAATGCGAAACCCCTTCCCCACCCCTTTTTTTTGGCTTGCCCTGGTTTTGGAAGCAGTACAGAGAAGACAGGTTTTTTTCTGGGGTAAAAAGACCATGGAATTCACTTACTGCTGCTTTCCCTACACCCCTTCTTCTTTAAAGTAAATTCCATGGCAAATTAGAAATTATATGTGGATTCCAATATTTTTGGAAGTTAAAATGAAAGCCGGTGGCATGCTGAACTTCAGAGGAGCTTGAGATAGAGACAAACAAGATTTGAAAAACACAAGCCAGCACACCTGTGAATTTACTAGAGCGCAGTGATCTGTCTACTCTTGTCTTCTTCTTATCTTGAATTTAGCTTTACAAAGCTTAATTTACGTGAATTGCATGGAAGCCAAGTTATAAAGGGTTTTTTTCATGAGTGCTAAATAGAAGAAAAAAACTATTCAAGTGATGTTAAAGGCATAAAATTAAACATCACAAGAGCTTAAAGCTTAGTTTGTCATGGCTTCATAAAAGAGTGGTGCAGGATTTGCAGGATACATTTTTTAACAGTGAGGCCCATGGAAAGAAGCCAGACTGAAATACTTTCTCAGGCTATGCCAAGTTAGCATTTTCACATTTCTGTGTTTGCTGCCTTTGTATTGATGGTAAAGTAAATAATTTTAATAAGAATCCCAAATATTTATTAGCACTGTGTGCATATGCACTGACATCAGTCTGTAACTGGGCAAATGTCACTGTGTTTGTTAATCACAGCATTTACATGATGACTGTTCTTCTAAAATGTCTTGAAAATGTAATATATATAATAAGGAAAGCTGTAATATATATATAAGGAAGGCTGCATTAGAAGTGCACAGAGTGCAAATGTTAGTTCTTGGCAAAGAGGAACTTTTTTTTGAAGAGGTAAGTCAGTCCCCTAATCTTTGAAATGCTAATGCAGGTCAATTAGAATTTTTATTACTGTTGCAACAGGACTTACACTGACATTTTAGTAGTTCCAGAATTATGAATCAGTGAATCATTTACAGATGAGAGGAAGGAATACAAAGCTGTCTGAACTTGAGGCATTGCCATGTGGTTGAAACCAAACTGGCATTTTCCACTGATTTTTTTTTTCTTATGATAGTCGTAACTTAAAAGTTGCATACAAATTGTTTCCACTGTAATGTGCCAAGTAATAAGCCCAGCAGTCTCAAAGCTTATCGTATTGGATCTATTGCAACCAAAAATAGAGGTATTTATAAATAACAAAGTTCAGTTCTGTTCATCACTTGAAAACCCTGCCTAATTTTTTGAGTACTTTACAATATGATCTCTTTTTAATAACAAAGAAAGCAAATTTAAATAAAAGTATTATTTCAAGAGTTTTCTAACACAATTTCACAGTAAGTTGCTAAGCTACTGAGTGGGATAAATAAAAACTAATAAACCTGAAGATCTAACTGAGGATATTTAGACTGTCATTTACCATTTGAATGAAAGCTTGATTTTATTAAGAATGCTGTGCATGTTGTATGTGATATTTCCAACCAGTTATCAGGTTGAGGCAAGCATTGCTAATTCTGCTGACAAGTTATGCTATTAAAGATGGGCTGTGCTTCCTATTGCATGCATTACACTGACACTATACTTTCTTTCCTTTCCTTTTCTCCTGTGCCATGCTTGCTGTGTAGCAAATGGAATCTCTTGCAGTAAGTTGAAGTTCTTTCATATTCTTTGTCCATCTGTAGATGGACTAATACACCACAATTTTACTGTTTTACTTCTAAGCATGTTTTCCTTTTCTGTTATAATTTTCCTGTAGAATATGTGGTTCTACATGCAGTGACTAAAATAATTTACTAAGGTGTGTTTTGTGAAATCTAAAAGTGCTGTGCCAAAATTCTGCCACCTTCATACGCAGTTTTAAATGGTCACTTACAATATTTTTTTTTAAATCAAGCCTTTGAGTGCATATGATATGCTGGAGTCAAAGATAACATTTTTTATTTTAAAATTCATAATTTTATTTTATTTTAAAATTTATAATTTTTTGTGACTGAAAAACTAAAATTTATATTTGAGATTTATGTTTCAAAATGTGTTTGTTTATATGTTGATGAATAGTTTCACCACTGTTGGTTTCTAATACTTGTTTAAGAAGTAAGTTGCTTGATATGGCAACCAAATACTGAGCGAGTCAAACTTGAGTCTTCAATTTGACCTTAGTTTGTCTTCATTCAGGTTAGCAGCCAGAAGGGTGAAATGGAATTAGTGTTCTCCAAGAACAAAAGAGATTGTGTTACATGCCAAGCTATCATGTGATATTTTTTTTTTAATTCTGCTACGCCGTGTCTGGCTTTCAATTAATTTTTAACTCCCTGACCACTTCAAATATATGTGTGTTTAACCGCTACGTCATGTTGCCAGTTCTCCAAAATTTGAATGCAGTGACTTTGATCCCTACTGGAGAACCTCGGGCTGTGTCCCTGCTGGTGAACTAAACAGGACCAGGGAACAAGAGTGTGTTCCCCGGGCTGGCCTTAGGGCTGAACGGGCAGCACCTTCCCTCTGGACACCAACCAGTCCCTCACATGCCCCAGCATGGTTGGAGAGAAGACAGAAGCCAAAGCCATTTCCAGGAGGTTGTATCTTAACAATCACTCTGTATTTTGGGAGGAGAACGGTTAGCCACACAGATTCATGCTTGGCAGTGCTCCATGGCTTCCGTTGCACAAAATGGCCTCTGGGCAGTTTATTTAACAGGCAGATTCATGCCCCACCTCTTCATTCTCTTGGCCACTGAGAGGTTTTATCCCTGCCCGCAAGTCAGTTCTGTCCTAGCAGGTTGCACATCCGTTCCCTCCCATTTTTCCCCACTTCGGATCTGCCGGGCTTTCCTTCAGCCCCTGTGGGTCTGTGCTGCAGTATCAGATCTGGTGGAATTCCTCCCTTCCATTTGAGGCAGGAGCGCCCTGACCCTGCTCACCGGTAACAAACACCAAACATACCAACTCAGATACCAGGAACAGTTTAACCATAACAGCACAGAGCTCAGACCAGGCAAATTGCAGTGCTGAGCTCTGCTGCTGTGGCAGACCAAGGCTGAGGTGTGAGCAGCCCTGTCTGCCTGGCCTTCAGCAGGACAAACCCTGCCTTGGTGACACCTGCTGGCTTGGTGCTCTCCTCCTGCTCCCACTCTCGTCCATAAACTTCCTGCAGAAGATTGACTACCTGCTTTTGGAGTGCCCTTGGCTGCCTGTTCATAGATGGGTGGTTGGTGTCCACCACTCCCTCATGAACAAAATTAATATTTGCCAAAAAACCTCTCTTTTGACCTCAGTCTTCTCTGGCTGGTACAGAAATTTTGGGAACTGGAATGCTAAGGATATGGTTTTAATTTGGGCTTATTAATAAAAACCTTGGCACTCAAATATTGAACCATATGTAAATAAACACTTCAGTCAAGTTAACATTTATAGTGTTTCTAAAGTACTTTTTATTAGTATTTTTGCTGGATTGGTGTTTGTGCTGGCATTTGCACAGACCCCAGTTCAGCAAATAGCTGAAGTACGTGCTGGTAGCTAAGCCTGTATGAAGTGTTTTAAGGAAGCTAAGACGTTAATAGCTTCTTCGTTCTGCCACATTTGGCATGAAACTCTGCTCTGGCTCCTCAGAGCAAATGGAAGGGACACTGAGCCCAGCCTTGGTCACTGTGTCTGTAAGAGAAGATAAATCAAATATGGTTTGTCTGTGAGGAAGTCTGTGAGGCTTTCCTGCCAAATGGTCAGGAGGCCTTCTGACTTGTCCTTACCAAATTTTCACTTTTTCCATAATTTGCCAAAGATTAAATATTATTCCTATGTCCCCCATGATCCAGCTGTGGAACTACGAGGTACCACCTCCTGACAGACACACGGATACCAAGACCATGAGCATATTAACTTGATTTCTCTGGCAGACAGGCCCATTGCACATTACTTCAATGTGTCTGACACCTTCTGTGCAGTGCTGCACATTGCACTTGGAGCAACAAGTTAATATTCATTGAACAAAATCTACTTGATCTGGGAGAAGAAACTGTACAAGCCAGATGTCCTCTTAAACATAAAACTCCATCCATCTCTTGTGTAATTTCTTTAAGATGGTAGAAAATCCATGAGCTGAGGTGGAAGTTGCAGAGGTAGCATTTCCTCCTTCCTACTCCTGGGTGGATTTATTGCCTCTCTTCCTCTCCCCTCAGACAAACAGGCAGGAGCTTTGACCCTCTTGGACAACTACTTCAGTGCTTCTGTCTTGGATTTCCATCCTCTCTGAAGAGGTCTTTTTACCATTTCTGAAGTTTTAAAGAATTTAATGTTCTGTGCAGAAAAGTCATTTCCCCCATATTCTGCCTCTGCTTTCCAGCTGCAAACTGGAGACACTGAAGCTAACCCATATAAACTGCTTTGAGTTTGATGCTGACGTGCTACATGAGCGCTAGCCATCATAATTTTGATTTTCAATATCATATATGACTTAACTGCAGAAGAAAGAATTTTTCTGAAATAGTATATGATCATACTTCAGTAAAATGTTTTTTGATAACTGAACTATCTCAATGTGGTTTATTAGTTATTGAAAATTATCCCAATTTACTGATTGTTAATAATTATTTCTTCTCCTACAAATCTTTCCTTAGCAATTGGAACTGTGTCAGAGATTATATAAACTGCACTTCCAGCTGCTGTTGCTTTTTCAGTCCTACTGTAAACTTATCGGACAAGTCCACGAAGTCAGTTCCATGCCAGAGGTATGTAACAAACTACAAAGTCTTACACTGAAAATACCACTTTACTTTCTTGTCCTTTTTTTTTCTTTCTCTGGACTGACACCAAGGATGACACTATTCCACTCTCAATATAAGTCTGCAGACAAAACCTTTCAATACACCAGTATCTGCCTTAAAATATAATCAAGATGCTGTATTTTTTGTAATTTACTGTACTTTCAGAGACTGGAATCTTTCACACATTGTCTTCAAAAGTCATTTCAGTCAGTGATAACAAATTAGAATGATGTATGAAATCTTAATTTCACTCACACGCTTTAAATATAGGGAGGGCTCATTGTGTGAACATCTACAAGTGATTTATTTTTATTTTAACTGAGGCCTTATTTTGGGGGGAAATGAGCCTTCTTCACACATACAGAAAATATCCTTTTCCTATATCATGACTGAGTTTATTGGAACTTTGTGGAGGCACTTAGACCAGGAGCACTTGTTAGCATGACAATAAAAAAAAAAATATTGGCAAATTAATCTTAATATGGATGCAAAGTTAAGGTTTTTTTATGGAAAAATGTATTGTAATTTCCAGACATATAAACTCTCTCAGGTGCACATGCACTAGAAACAGCAGCAGCAGGTTTTGACAAACAGCATCCTCTCATACCTGAGAGGGTTTTACATCCTCTCATACCAGAGCAAGCAAAGGAGTGTGGTTTAAAACTACTTTATATGTTGACTGCAAGCGTACTGCCTGATCTTATTCTCTGGATAAACAAATCGAAACCAGTTTAATGGTTCCAAATAGTATGAAATCTATTTAAGAAATACAGTAAACTAAATACCTTCACATCTTAAAATGGGGTCTTTTCCATAACGTGTAAGTTGTAAGAACAGACTTGAAATATCCGTTCCCTGTGCCTGTGGAGAATGAAAATACCCATCTCTCATCTTTCTCCTTGGAACAGCTGTTAAATATGTCCAGGGAACTGAGTGAACTGAAGAAAAATCTTAAGGATGCTACTGCTGCCATCGCAGCTGAGCCTCTGATGACGGAATCTGAGCCCACGTTCAATTCTACGGAAGCAGCTATTCAGTCCATGCTGGAGTGTTTGAAAAACAATGAACTTGTTAAAGCCGTCCGGCAAATAAGAGAATGCAGGCAAGTTTTGCTATCTGGCTCTTATTAGACTTCTATGTTATTAGAAAAGTATGTGTTTATTATATTCCTAACTTTATACTAAATGTAATGCGCTGAGTCAGCATTGTTAATTTCTTTTGACAAGGTACCTGGGGGCGTTGGTATTATTAACTGTTGCAGGGGTGTGCCACAAGTAACGATACCAAATCAGTTACACGAACATGTATACTTGCAACAATTAAGATGGTTAATCACATTGTATAGTTCAAAAGTACTTCTGTGAGGCTCCTAAGAATCATTTTATGATTATGATTAATTCCTTACAGGTGCGGGTCACTGGCATCAGCGAACGTTCAGCCCAGTTTCACTTCCAGTTATTTGAATGAGTTTTCTTAAGCTTTTTATTTTTTAGACAACAGGAATCACGCTTTTATGTGCCTTCAGTGCCTGACACCAGAGTCTGAGTAACAAATGAGTAGCATAAAGCAGTGAGTTGCTTTTGGCTGATAAGTGTGTGCGAGTCAATTCTCCTTTTAAAGCTCTCTCACCTCGTTTCTGTCTGTGCTAATAAACCCATAATGATACGCTTGTTCTTCTCCTGTTTGATTGCAGGATTTTGTGGCCCAATGACATCTTTGGAAGTAGCTCTGACGATGAAGTCCAGACACTACTGAACATTTACTTCCGGCACCAAACCTTGGGTCAGACAGGCACCTATGCACTGGTGGGCTCCAACCAGAGCCTGACGGAAATCTGTACCAAATTAATGGAACTGAATATCGAGATTCGCGACATGATTCGCAGAGCTCAGAGTTACCGGGTCATCAATACTTTTCTTCCAGAGTCCAGCGTTTCCGGCACAAGTCTCTGACAGGACTCTTGCATCCTCTAACAAGCTGGGAGTGCTGCCCTTTTGGAGTGAGGTGGCTCGATGTCTTCTCAGCCTTACAAAGGTTTGGTCAAACTGTACTCACTCTTGTTACATTTAGGATTTCTTCTAAAAAGATACGGGCTGAACTTCAAACGTGTAGCAATACTGTAAGGACAAAGGTAGTGTAGACGCATCTGGGACAACATCCTTTGTTCGCTGTTGCACAAAAATCAGTTAGCATTTCACTGAGCAACTGCAACTCACTACTGAAGAAGTGACTTCCATTGCATACCAAAGCCTACTACACTGAACAATACTTCCTTTATAGCAAAATTAATTTTAGGTTGGCAAAAGTGCAATGTTTCCTTCACAAAATAATATTTTTTTTGTTAAAAAAAAATAAAAGAAAAAAACTTGTACATTTTTTTTCTTTTTTTTTCTCTTACTTGGTTGAGTGAAAGATGGGCAGAATGAAGCTGGCCACAGAATCTCGGAAACTGGTTGGTCAAAAGCTGAGAGCCTCTGTATATGAAACAAATTGTAAATGGACTACAGTTTAATGTACACTGTAATTTGGATATGATTACTGTATCTTAAAACAATGAGCTGCTATGAAGTACATTTCCTAATGTTACTGGGCTACTGTCTCTGAAGGTACTGGATCATATTGCAGAGGTCTGTTCTTAGGCCCCCAAGCATCATGAACGGTCTTGGTAGATTTCCTTCTTTTATTTTATTTTTTTTAAAGGACCTTGGCTGCTTTTTACTAGAGGGTTGCTTTTATGAATATATTTATACTATTAAAGGATGGTTGATCTAATTTAACTTGCCATTTTGTAGGAGAAAGTCCCATCACAGAGTCAAATCTTTTGAACTGTTATGCATGCACATTTTTATTTAATATAAATTTTGAGTATAAAAAGTAAAAATATTAACATGAAATGCAAGTTGTCATGTTAAGTTTCTTTAAAGAGATGTCTTATTTTATTTGTAATGTATATATATAAGTCATACCTGTATGGTTTTTTTCTTACATTTAACTGCTGCCCAGTGTTAAATGTATGCATGTAAATCTGTTGCACATCTGAGACACTTTTATTCTGACAACTATGTAACTTATTCACTCTGTAAATACACTTACCGTTTTTGTGAAGTAACTTTGGTTGATAATTTGGATCAGTACATCCATTTAACTAAAATATAAAAGTCATATATAATAGCAACAGAGTATGTGCTGCTTGTGAAGATTGTATCCTTGTCTGAATCGATGGTGCCTGTGATCAGCAGCTCCCAAAAGACACCTTATTTATGGTGAAACCGTTCATTACGCTGAAAGAAACCAGTGAGAAATGAAAGGTTATTTTTTTTGTCAGTCTGTAGTTACAGCTCAACCAGGAAAAGTGTCTTGACTAAAGCAGTTTCATAACTGAAAAAAAAATTCAAAGTGGAGGTGAAGGTTTATTTCTGTTAAAAACATCAGTAATGGTGCTATTTGTTCCAGCATTGGATTTTGGTGGGGTGGGGTTTTCTTCTCATGGTAAAGGGAACAGTCCTGCCTTTGTCTCTAAGAATCCAGTAAAGCCCAGTTGCAGGACAAAAATAGTCACAAGGCAAATTACACAGCCATTTTTCTGAGTAAAATAATCCCCAGTGTAATTGGGATTACAATTACAATTGTAATTGTAAAATAATTCCACTGTAACACATACTGTGATCTGCAAAAATTTAGTGATTGGTGAAAGCTGAGATGTGTGCCACCACTTGGCAAAAATCACAGGTATTTTACAGATCACAGGAAAATTTGGGTTGGAAGGGACCTGAGGAGGTCACCTAGGCCAGTCTGCACTTTGAAGTGGGGTCAGCCGTGAGATCAGGTCAGGTTACTCAGGCCTTTATCCAGTTGGGTCTTGAAGGTGTTCAAGGTTGGAAAGTGCACAGCCTCCCTGGACAACCTGTTCTACTTGACTGTTCTCGTGGTGGAAAAGTCTGAACCAATCGTGGCTTATTTTATGTATGTTGTTTCTCAGCCCACTCTACCGTGAGCCACAGTGAGTGAATAAGCATAACCTGGCAAGCTTCCGTTGGAGCCCCCCGAAACCTTTGCTGCTTTAGACTAAATGAGCCCAGTTCCTTCAACATCTCCTCACAGACCAAGTTCTCCAGCCCTGTGACCAGCTTGGTGCCATCCCCTGAAGTCCTTACAGTTGATCAGCATCCTCCTTATACAGAGATCTAGGTGTGGCTCCTAGTGAGGCCTGAGTACACAGGGACAATCCTCCCCCTGCTCCACCGCTCTTCCTGCGGCCAAGGATGGTGTTGCTCCCCTTTGCCTCCAGGGCCTGCTGCTTGCTGGCTCCACACCCAGCCCACAGCCAACCAAAGCAGGTCACCAGTAAAGATGTTGAACAAGACAGGTCCCAGGACAGACTACCTGCCATACACCACTTGTTACTGTCCTGCAGGTAAAGTACCATGCTTTAACCACTACCTCAAGCAACTGAATTGAATCAGTCCTCCACTGAGTGCGAAGACATCCCTGAGGTTCCTTCTGCCCTGAAGTATTCTGATTCTTCACAGATGTGATGGAACCACCTAGCTTTTCCAGCATCATTTCTAAAGATCAGGTAGAGTGGAAATCAGTATATTCCCAACACAGCCTCACTGAGGTCCTAATACAACAAGAACTGTGGTAATGCCCCACTATGCTTCTACACCACCAGTATTTAGTTAAGCATCCACTGACTGCATTTCATCTCCATGAAAGCACATTCAGTTACTCCTTCCACTTATATTTAAGCCACCAACCCTGGAGATACTTTACATGACTGGAAAACTGCTGAGGCAGAGGAACTCTAGAGATTGTTATGCTCCCATCACAGATACCTCAGCTCAGAAGGTTGGAAGACAAATGGAGCTTACACTTTTCCCTTCATATCAGACAGTCTTCTGGCATATAGCCTTTGATTATCAAATTGACTTTATTCATTTGACAGAGAAATAGAAGAGATACTTGCAAACACATTTACCTCAGACTTTATGCTCCAGAATATTTGCATCCTCCCCACTAGTTCAGTTGGAACTGCTATTGCAGTTTTAATCTTGGCATTCTCTAACAAGTAGGTTCTGTTTCCTTCCACATATACATTCCTTTTTCATCTCAGCAGAATGAAACTAAGGGGTAACAAACTACTGCAAACTTTTATTCTTCTTTATTCACAGGGTACATACAATTAAGTTACATACTTCCTAAATGCTAGAAAAGTCTTCACCCATTATCCAATGCCAGGTCAAAAGCCTAAAGTCAAGACATTGCAGGAGACTGACAAAGTGCAAAGTGCAGAAGAGATGAGAGCACTCGGCTCAGACAATGTATTTGAACCTGTAGGTGTTATCACAGGACAGCCTCTTGCCTTTGCAGCGGCCACAGAGCTCTTGGCGATGAGGTCTCTTGAGATCAATGTGTCTTTTCTTCTGAGGGCAGGAACAACGAGTCTTTGAACAGATCTTAAGAAAGAAGAGATTTTATTAGTAGTAGATCAAAGGTGCTCACTTTGCATTAGGCTGGTATTTAGTTTCCCTTAATCACAGCAACACATTCGGGCTGATACATTTAAGAGCTCTTGTGATAAAAGCCCTGTGGAGTTAAGCTGTAGGAGCCTTCTCACCTAGAAGCACAAAGCCCTACCCTACGTGTAGCTCAGCATAACGCTGTATGAACAGCCAGCCTAAGCCATCTGCGGGGGGGGGGGGGCCTATCCCATTACACCTTTCCCAAATAACATTTCCTAGTACTTGGATGAAAGGAAGTTCCCTTTCAGATAGTCAGTATCAAATTCAGCAACTGTGAACTGTTACAGGGTATGACAAACTCCAGCATTCTTACAGGGGATACAGAAATCTGTAGCTTACCTGGCACTGGATTGCTTCCACTCGATAGGGATTGAAGGCCTTCTGGCATTTGCGACAAAGCTGCTTGAAATACACCTGGAAAAAAAAAAAAACACAAAACAAAAAGACAAGTTCTTAGTTACTATAGAAACTTGCTCAGGGTGTTTAGTACAGGTACCTAAATTTGTGCCAAGACATCCAAGTTGTCACAGATTTGGTGCCATTCGTACAGACCTCAGAGCATTAAATGATTTGTTACCTTGTTGCTGCCAGAAATGCACCACACATAAGCACTCTCCCATCTGGTCTTGCAGTCTTTACAGTGGAAATAGCCATACTTCTGCTCCAGGAACTGCAGAGAGCAAGAGAGAGTTCACTGAGCACCACACACGCACCCAGCCCAGCTCCCTCATGCCTTTCACTCCTGCTGGGAATGCTGCCCAGAGACAATCAGCCCAGAACTGTTGGGGGAGTGCAGGCCTGAGGGGGAACCCAGGATAGGGACCACTGTACCTTTTGCTACTCAAGAGCAGATTTCATAGAACAATCAGATTTGGACAGGATGTTAAAGATCATCGAGTTCCAACCCCCCTGCCACAGGCAGGGACACCTCCCACTAGAGCAGGTTGCTCAAAGCCCCATCCAGCCTGGCCTTGAACACCTCCAGCGATGGGGCATCCACAACTTCTCTGGGCAACCTGTTCCAGTGTCTCACCACTCTCACAGTAATGAATTTCTTCCCGATACCCAGTCTAAGTCTACCCTCTTCCAGCTCAAATCCCTATCCCACTTTCTCTCAGGCCCTCTTCCCATACTGGAGGGCTGTTACAAGGCCTCCCTGGAGCCTTCTCTTCCCCGGGCTGAAGACCCCCAACTCTCTCAGCCTGTCTCCACAGAAGAGGTGCTCCAGCCTTCCCATCACCTGCGTGACCACCTTTGTGATCATTTTCTTACCGACCCGCTTCACCCCCCACCCCTCTTAGCACACCACGGGCTGCACCAGCTCCCGGCCTCTCTCCTCAGGCCCCACACCTGAAAGGCACCCCGCCGCCTGGGGGCCGCCGCCGCCCCCTCCCCGGCGGCCTCCTCTGTCGCCTCGCCCGTCGGAGCAGCCTCTGCCCGGCCCTCCTGCTGCTCTCCGCCGGCATTCTCGGCCTTCTGCTCCTGGGAGGTGGCTTCAGGCGCCTCTTCCTTCTCCCAGGGAGCCGCGGCCCCCGACAGGGCGAAGAGGCGGCAGCGCTCCGCCGCGGGGGAGTAGAGGGCCAGGTGTCCGTGGGCGCCGAAGCTGAGGGGGCGGCCGACGGGCAGGGTGCGGGGCCCCAGCGAGCACTGTACGGCGGCCTCGGCCCGCAGGTTCACCTGCACCCCCGCCTCCTTGGTGTCGGCCCGGTGCAGCTGAAGCGCCAGCCCGGGGCTCAGCTGGGAGAGCAGGGTCTGCAGCTGGGCCCGGCGGTAGCCGTCCAGGTAGTCGGTGGGCAGGGGGCTGAGGGGCCCGCCGAGGAAGGGGCTGATGCCGCCGCTCTTGCTCTGCTTCCAGCTGGGCTGCTTCACCGCCGGGTCCCGGCTGCGGGCCGGGGTGAGACCACCCCTGAAGCTCTGGCAGGTGCCAAAGGGGGAATAGACAAAGCCCTCCATGATCATGATCAGCCCCCGTGGCCTCCCAGCCCAGCCTTTATCTTGCCTGCAAAGCTGCTGCTAATTGATGCTAATTGAGGGGGATAATCGGCCCCAGCCCGGTGGGGCTGGCGATCAAGAAGCAGCCCATCTCTGCAAGGTCCTGTAAAGGTAAATAGGTGTAATTTGGAGACAGCAGGGACAAGCATGGTCATAGCGAGCGAAGCCTCTCAGCTCCCTCTGCTGAGGGCCTTGAGGGGAGGAAAAGGTTGGGTGGGAAACAGACAAAGCCCAGATAAACTGGGTGCCTCAGGGACAACTGAGCAAAGAACACAGCAATTACATCTCTGAAAAGAAGTCTTTATAGAATCGTAGAATAGTTTGGGTTGGAAGGGACCTCAAAGACCATCGAGTTCCACAGGGACACCTCCACTAGACCAGGCAGCTCAAAGCCCCATCCTCCCTGACCTTGGACACTTCCAGGGATGGGGAATCCATAACTTCTCTGGGCAACCTGTTCCAGTGTCTCACCACCCTCACAATAAAGAATGCCTTCCTAATACCAGTCTAAATCTCCCCTCTGCCACTTTGAAAGGTCTGAGCATCCCCATTGCTCCATTACTTGGGGACTGGCTGGCTGGATGGCCGTGCCCAGCGAGTTGTGATTAATGGAGCAAAATCTGGTTGGCGGGCGGTCACCAGTGGTGTCCCTTAGGGCTCAGTTTTGGGGCCAGTCTTGTTCAATATCTTTATTGATGATCTAGACAAGGGGATTGAAGGCACCCTCAGTAAGTTTGCGGATGACACCAAGCTAGGTGGGAGTGTTGATCTGCTTGAGGGTCGGAAGGCTTTACAGAGGGATCTAGACAGGTTGGATCAATGGGCCAA
>JAOQGH010000001.1:183064460-183099213 GCA_025769975.1 Gallinago jamesoni | reverse complement strand
TGTTTTTTTTTAATGTGGTTGGACTCGATGATCTCAAAGGTCCCTTCCAACCACTAAGATTCTGTGATTCTGTGATTGCCTGTGATTGTCTGCAACTTTTCCATCAACTGTATTGGTTTTGGAAAAGATGGAATATACTTCAGTTGGTACAACGGTCCAGAGGGAAAACAGTTATACCGAGAAAAGTGGCTTAATACCTGTATAATGAAATAAATTTTAGTAATACAAGCACTTATATGTTAGACTAATAGTCCTTCTTCCATAATGACATCACTTTAGTTCAATTCTAAGGTAATAAAGTTAAAATCATATAATTAAATCATCCAAAGTGTGTATGTGAGTCTTTAGAGACTGCAGATTCCCCAAATCCATGGACCTGCTGTGATGTGAAATAATTTCTTTGTGTGATTCTTCACCACCTTTATAAAAGCTTTGCATCATAAAATTCAGTGGGCCACCAAGATAAGGGCTGGAGAAGAACTGGTAGGAATGGTGCCTTTAAACACTCATGGTGTATTTGAGAAAGGCCCTTTCAAGTGTCTGAAATAAATCAGTAAGAAACAGCATTTTTATAGAACAAAAAGGGGTTGAGATTCAGGAAACACACATTCATTGTAGTTAAAGCAAGATGTCTCAAGGCTCCATGTGATGGTTGGGTTTTCAAGGCACAGCCTGTGCGCACTCAAAGGAAAAACAGGGTATCGAGATGACCAAGTTAGAACTCACAGCTGCAGTGGGGCTGCAAAAAGAGTAAGTTGTGCATTGGGAGGGGGATGGAGATTAAATTGGAAACTACATGCTATCATTCAAAACAACGGCTTGGCTTGCTCTGGAATGCTTTGGGAAGCACTGCTTACTGCATTTCCTCAGGACACCACAGGATTAGAAGGAAGGAGGAGGGACATGGAAAAAATATTGTATGAAGAGACACTGAAAAAGGCAGCTGATGATTAAGTAGGTGATGTGATAAAACTGCGTAAAATAAGGACTGGTATGGAAAGGTAGGAAGGAACCCCTTTATACCACAAGAGCAGATGAACACCTGACTAAAACACTGAACACTGGAACATGAAACACCAGCACAGGTTGCCGAGAGAGGTGGTAGATGCCCCATCCCTGTAGGTGTTCCAAGGTCAGGTTGGACAGGGCTTTGAGCAACCTGATCTAGTGGGAGTTGTCCCTGCCCATGGAAGGGTTGCACTAGATGACGTTTAAAAGTCCCTTCCAGCCCAAACCCTTCTATGATTCTATGAAAATGAAAGTCAGTTAACTCAAAATTGGTGGTGGGAAGGCTCTTCCACCCACCCTGAAGTTGTTTTACGGCCTCATTGTGGAGGCCAAGAATTGTATCAAGAGTCAGAATGGGAATGGATGTGTATGTGGAGGATAGTAATACTCTCTTTATTATAACATCATCAACCTTAATAATAACTTCTTCTGCCAAGGCCTACAAAACCCCCTAACTGAAAAGGCGAGGCCGAGACTTCCACAGGCCCTGACTCTCCATCACTGCACTGCTATAAGCCTCCCGCGGCCGCTCCCCGGGGCGCGGGTGTCAATTGCTATTAAGCAGCAAGAAAGTCGGAATACGTCGACCTCGGAGGCCGTGCTTCCTTTTCTGGCGGGGACGCCCGAACGCAAGGCGGCGGCTGACATTCGCCTCAGGACGCTCCTTTTTTCGTAGCGTGAGGAATCAGCCCCGGAGGGAGGGCACTTCCAGAAGTCACCGCCTTTCCTCCCCCGGCGGCTGCAGGCGGCTGCCTTCCCCCGCCTCCCGCCTGCTGACCCCCCCCCGACCCCGCTGAGGAGAGGCGGTGGCCGCCATTACACCGCCCCCTTCCCGTGACGGGGAAGGCGGGCGCTCGCAGCGCGCAGGCGCTCGGGGGGCTGTTGGCGCCAAGCTTTGAACGCGGGGGGGGGGGCGAGATACGGGGTCGCTTCGCCTCTCCCCGCCCCACGCGCGAGGCGATGTCGTGGTCGCCGTGCCGCCCACGGGGCCGGAGGGAGGTAAAGGCCCCCGCGTGTGGCTTAGTCCTGCGACCACCCTGCTTCGCCAGGGGGGCGTCCTGGCTGACACCCCCACCCCCCTCCCCTCCCCCCCGCCCCGGGGTTCAACGCCGGGGAGGTCTTTCCTTCCCCTCATGGGCTGCACGGGGGGTTGCGGTTATCGGCCTGCTGGGGGGAGGGGGGCGGGGGAGTTTGGGGCCCGTCCTCTGAGACCCCTCGGCCCTGTGAGAGGTGGGGGGAGTTTGGGGCCCGTCCTCTGAGACCCCTCGGCCCTGGGGGGGTGGGTGTGTGTGTGTGTGTCCTTGTCGGTCCCACAGGCAGGGCGCCGTGCCTGGGTGGCTCCCCAGCAGGGGCTTCCCCGAGCAGGGGGCGGCGTGGATGGGTCCCTTCGCCTTTCCGAACGTACTTCTGAGGCGATTTTATCTTTATTAAATCACATTCATTTCTATTCATGGCAGAATCACAGAATCTGTGATTCTGTCATTAACGATGTGTCTTTAAATGCCTGTCTGCCCCATCCCTTTGCTGAGGCAGCCTGTAGAAAGCAGCCACCGCGTGGAAAACTGATATACACTGGAAACAATAAACGTGTTAAAATAAACAGGAAAGTTTCTATGGCCATCTTACTTACACCTGGTGGGTTTTTTTACTAGCATGGGGAAACCGGCAATGTCTGCTCCACTTGAAAGCAGCTTTAAATCAAATTCTTGTCACGAGTTGTAATGGTGGTGACAGTATATATTCTGTCCTGATACATAAGAGTGAGTGTGGATTTTTTTGTGTTTGAAACATCTCAAAAGCGTTCCCCAAATTCCGTTTTGGTTTTGCTGAGTATTTTTATCATCTCTGGTGTATTTCCCTGTGCTGCTCTTGTCTGTTATTTTCACACCATGTTCATCATCGTGGTGTTTGAACACCTGCGTCATGGCCCTAAAGCTGAAGAGGCTCAGTTACAAGTGACTTGCCAAGAAATGCAGGAAAGCAGGGTTAAGACTAGCAGCCCCTCGGCATTAGAATAGCGCTGTATGAAAGTGTTTTCTTATTTCTTCTCAGGTGTTTCAACAACTCTTCCGGTAATGCTATGGATAAGAAAATGGCTTATGAAACTGTGGAAAGACCAACTTTCTTTGAAATATTTAAGTCACGTTGCAGTGAATCAGGTACAGCTTCTCTACAGTAAATAATTTTTATTAGGGTTGCTTTCTGGACATTGAAGTCTTATGCAGACCTGCTGTGTGGTCCATAGAAAAGCATTATGCAACTTATTAGCTGATTTTCTTGCCCCAAATCTGTATTTGCTAATATCTGCTTTTTTAATATATTTCTTTAAATTGTTATTCATAACTTTCTTTCATAAATGTGTGCTCAGTTCCTTTTTTTTTTGTACTTGTTTTTTTTTTTGCTGTGGCCTCCTTATGTACCCACATGCAGACCAGGTTTAGTCTTCTGCCAAATGCACCTGTAGTGTATGACTTACTAATGTTAAAAGGAACCTTGCCAGTCTGAGTAAAATAAGAGATAAACTGCAAGCCAAAAGTGCACTTTTAATTTTAAACAAACTGGATATTTATCTGCTCTTTGGTTAGTTTTGTTAATGTTTTGTGAGTTTGGGCAGGCAGTCTTTTATATTGTTGGTATTCAGAGTTCAAAGCTATCTAGAAACAAAATAAACAGAAGTATGATAATGGAAGGAGCAGTGCAGTTTGCTGCTATCATTTAAATGCCTAATGTATTTTCATATCCTGCATGGAGGATTTTTTATTTTTTATTTCTTTTTCATGTGGTTTTCTGTATGTTTCCCTTTATAGATTTAGGGCCTATCAGTCTCAACTGGTTTGAAGAACTCAGTGCAGAAGCACCCCCATATGAGCCTAAATTGTTAGAACTTGATGGTCCCTTTGGCTGGCTTGATCAAACATCTTTTAAAACTCCAAGGGCAAAACCCTCTACATACAGTCAACTGGCATCAACTCCACTAATATTTAAAGAACAAAATACGGTATTGCCACCTTATTCTTCTGGAAAAGAACTGGATCAGAAAAAAATAGGTGAAAGTGAGTAGTTTTCATTTATTTTTTTTAAAGTGGTGCTTAAAGGCTGCTTGTGCCCTCCAAAAGCAAGAGACTTTTTTTTACCTTCTTGTAGCTGGTGATTATTAATGTAATAGATAATACTACTGCAGAAATTGTATGACTAAGAAGCTTATCTTAGTAGGCTTCAGAAACCTTCAGACTATCTATAAAAAGGCAGAATTAATCTTAATAATAAATTCAGACTTGCAATAAACTGGTAATGTAGATGCAAAGGTCCCTGTAGAAAAGATATTGTCATGGTCCTAATAATCTAAATACTGTTAGTATAAGGCAATACAAGCTAATTAGTGTAACCTATTGACTGAGAATCAGAGTGAATTTTTTTCACAGTCTGATCTTTATTCTGTGCAAAATCTCTGAAAAACTTTTCAAGAGAGAGAATGATGCTTATCGTGCTGAAGTATGGGGCGATCTGTAGGACACTTAACCTTTCTTAGAGAGATTTAGAAAGATTTACAGTTTTACTAACTTCCTTGAGTTAGTAAAACTGTAATTCATGGAAAGAAGTTTCACTTTTCCGTTTGGAAATGAGGAATTCTACCTTTTTTGTGAGGTGCTTCTCATTACGTTATTTCCAGATCCCAAGTATGTCATGAAAGTACATGTCACTCTGCTCCTTTTTGATGTATTTGCAAACCATGGTACCTGCCCTCCTTGGACAGAGAGAATAATCTTTTCTATGGAGAACATGTGCAAGATTGTGTAAAGGAATCTTTTCCACAGAAGAATATATGACACCATTTCTGCAATATCTGATCTGTACATCTCCTGTGTCTGTGCCCTCCAAACAATGAGATAAGCTTTTTTAAAGAGGTTACAGACAAACACAAGTCTTCCATTATTACCAGAATTGTTTTTAGATCCTAAAACAAAGTCTTTAGAGGTGTAGAACTGTGCTGCTGTTCAAGCATACCTTATAGCATTGCTTCCATAGAATATTGTTTTGCTATTTTAAGTTTTCTGCTGAACTTCTGCTCAACTTATTCTCCGCTGAGCACAGCTGAGAATGTAGTTATTTGGACTTTTACAGTGTTAAATCTGCAAGCAGAGGAACCTTATGATTCTTCCATTTCAAAACAGTTACTTTTGCTCTGTGTTTGTGCATGTGGATGTCTGTATACACTCCCTAAGGATGGGAAGGTGACTATAACCAAAGTTTACCTGTGTCAGGCCTGAGATCTTCTCCTGGTTTTCTTGGTTAGAGCCAACTGGCTCGTGTGCCTATGTTTTCTTCTTGTGAAAACAAGAGCATGAATGGAAGCTGGTGGATTTCACCTTGTTATGCTACTGAGATGCAGCTCTGCTGTGCGCATGGACTGCAGAACTCAAAAGCAGAGAGAAATGCAGAAACTTAGGTGTAATTTCTGATACGGAAGTTGTTTGTAAATATCTGAGTGGGAATTCTTTTTAGTAGTTGCTTGTTCATGTGAGGGGCTCGCTGTTCAGAGGATTCTGCTGCTTGTGTGTGTGTGAAAGAGTGTGTGGTGGGCACACTCTTTCTCTTTGGCCTGGAGATGCATAGCATATAAATATCTACTGCTACCAGTGACAGTGCCTATGCTGACGGTTCCAGAAATAGTTCTTGCTTTATGCTGCTTGTTCAAATCAAGAAGTGTATATATTGAGCAAATTTGAGGGAAAGCTGGTGCAAATACATGTTTGCATGTATTGAGTTTCTCCTAAAAGTAAGTACTGCAATGACAAGAAAAGCACAATATACTAAAACTGAAATGGAATATGCAACTTGAATACCAAGGAAATATACTGATGGACATATACATCAAATGAATAAAGTGACATAACGAGCACTTTTGGCTGTGTGTTTGAAATGTGTTCGGCATGGTTTGGATATAGAATTTGAACATGTTCAAAACAAGTAGGGGAAAAGGTAGTATTTTGTTGGGTTTTTTAAAATAAAAATCAGATGTTGCCTTTTTTTTTTTTTTTAAAGCTTACTTTTAAACTTCAGAATCAAAACTGTTACTTGTAGCTCTGCAACATTGTGCTGAGTATTATCTTCTGTGTTGTAGGCAGAGACAATTTGATAAGCCCAAGTATCACAAGAAGAAAAATAGATCAAGGAAATGAAACGCTTGCTTCTCCTCCTGGTGCCTGCTGCAACTGCCTTGCTGCAAGGTATGCTGACTATGTCAATACAAATAGAAAATAAGCAAGATTTTAAGCAAAAAGAAATATTAAAACCACTGTATTTGACTGATAGAGTTCTTCAGAGTAGTCAATCTTGTATGTTTATGATGCCAGAAAGATGCTAAGTGAATTGGAAATAAAATGCTAGCTAATTTTGGAAATTTCCTTCCTTTTAGGAATTCTTCCTTTCTGTTTTTCTACTGCTTCACAGCTGGCATATGGCATTTGTTCACATTATTTAACTTCCCAAATGTTCAACATCCAATGCAAGAAAGAGTAGTAGTGATGTATCGTGTGCTTCTCAAGTAGTAATTTATAATGCTATTTATTGTACTGAGGTCTTGATTTCTAAATTTAAATGTATGTATTTCAGATAAATCTGCTCAAAGTACTCATGGTGATTATAAGAACAGTTAAACTAATTATTTAATTAAAACCAATTAATTGAACCTGTTTCCGTAGTTTCATACAACATGCATAGTTATATTGAAGTCTAGTGTACTGTTTGTCAGACAAATCATTGTTGAAAACTAGCATTTTACGGTTTGAAATAAACTTATGGTAAGGTTTGAAATAGTGACTGATGGTTAGGAGAAATCTACATTTTGTTTAGTCAGGGAAATAACCATGGTTGCAAAGAAAGCAAATAATGGAGGTGGCAATATATGTAATGTCTGAAATATCTACTTATTTTCAGAAATTGAGAAGTTTAATTAATATTTTTTCAATTTGGTTTTGTTTTGTAGTCCAACTATTTTAAGGAATACTTACAGAACACCTCAGAGAAATAATACTCCTGGTTTGTATTTTCACTTTTTTGATTTTACAAAATATCTGATATCTGTAGATATAAAACCTTATGTCTTAGGTATTACTTAGTGTCTTTATTACGCGTTTTTTAGGACCATATGGAAGCTTGTTTTGCACACCAAAACTTTTGGAGGTAAATATTTTATTCCTGCATTTTGTCATCTTCTTCCCGAGTAATTAATTTAGAATTCTGCATAGAAATAATAATCAATAAATATGTTTTCTAGGTCAGAACTCCAAAACGTATTTCTGAAAGTCTGGGAGCAGAAGTGGATCCAGATATGTCCTGGTCAAGTTCTTTGGCCACACCTCCTACACTTGGTGCAACAGTCATAATAGGTATTTCTAAAAATGGACGGTTACTAAAGGTTAAAAGCTTCTGGGTTTGACGCCAGAAGTTCACTTAGTGTGTACTTATTTTTTTTTTTTTTTAATTAAAAAGGACAGAACTCTTACAGCAATGTTTAGTGGGCGACTTTAAATAAGGCAGCCCTGAAAGGAAGAAATGAAATTATGTCATTGCTTTTCAAAAGTTTTCTTCCTTGGTGTAAGGGATTAGGGAATATAAATTTAGAAATAACAAAGTAAAGAAAGAGGATCAGATAATGATTGCTTATATTTGCACTGTTACAAAACTAGATACTATTAGGTTAAGTCATGTGACTATGTTTATGCAGTGCGAGGAAGTAGCCTGTTGAGTAAACTTTCCAGCAGCAGTGCTGGCTTCAGCATTTTCAACCCCTCTTTCTGTGCCTACTGTCACAGTGATGCAGTGACACAAACTGGGATACTGATCCAATTAAAGACCATATTTCCTGGGTTATTTGGATGGGGCAATTTCTGGGCCTCATTTGCTGCGCAGCTGCACAACCAGCTGTGCCAGTATAACTGAGGATGGGAATGAGTGGGTGATGGCTGTTTAAGTGGCACTAACAGTGATGCTAAACATTGAGCCTGGACCTAAGGTGTTGCTGTAAGTGGGATTCCTTTAGCCTATGATAAGCAAAATGAAATTTGAATTTATGAGGTGTTGATGAAAACTCTTGAGAAAATGGGAAAACCTGGATGTCTGCTTATCTCCTGACATTGCTCCTTTTTAATGTGGTTAAACTATCACTGTATAAAGCATATAGAACCTGCAAGCATATAAATCATATTAAGAATGGATACAAGAATTGGGAATCTCCTCATGCAATAACTGATCACAGCACCAAACCTGTCAGAGTTCAGGGAACATCTGGATGATGTTCTTAGTTATATGGTTTAGTTTTTAGTCCTGCAAGGAGCAGGGAGTTTGACTTGATGATCCTTATGGGTCCTTTTGAACTTGGCATATTCTGTGATCCCTCTGTTGGCAGGGAAGGGGTGGTACTATTCACAGGGCTACTGAGTTATGCCATTTTGGGGGTTAATAGGTTTGGAATGATATGACCTCAGAAGAAAGGCTGGGAAAAGTACCCATAGCTCCGTCTGGGAGATAAACTGTGGTTTGAGCTCTCCTTTTCATTCTCCCACTTCCTGGATGGGCCCAGTATTTTATAGTAGTGATGCCCACTCTCTGCTATCTGGCACCTGTAAAAGGAAAGAGTGAGTCATTTGGCAGCTGCATGGAAGGTAGATGTCATGTCTGTGAAATGTGTTAATTGAATATGCTGCTCTTTAGGCATCTTAAAAGTGGTTCACTTTCTCTCTGTTTCAGTGGCCAGTCTGGCCCAAACCGTGACATTTTGTAATGTAGGTGAAAAGATGCTACTGCTATTGGGGGAGGAAATGAGGAAAAAAACCAAATTCCTGACAGAGGCTTGAAGATCTCATCCAGATCTTTTGACAGAAAAAAATTAGAGAGTAGTGCTATGAATAGGTGCTGGGAAAAGAGTTAGCAGTGATGGTGGGCTCAGGGTGGTAACTAGTATACCTACATAGCAGCAACTACAACCTATGATTTAGTGTGTTTTGTGCTGTTATGAAACTGCTTTTGTACACTGTCTCTCACCTGTAGGACTTTTTAATTAGAACTTTCAGTTAGTTTTCAGTAGTTTTTTTGTTTACAGATTTCAGTTGCATTTAAAATAATCCAAAGAAAACCTTACCAAAACACAACACATGTAGCAAATTGCTTAGGAGCAAATGAATTTACTTGTCTGTCTTTCTTCTAAAGCTAGAGAGAGTGATTCTATTTCTGGAGGAAAGCGACAGGATGAAAGAGCTGAGATAGTAAGTAGTTTTAAGAGCTATGCTGTTCGTTAATTTCAGTTAAGCTATTTAGTTACATGTTTACATTCCTTGAGCCAAGAATAAAAAATTCTGTCATTTTCATTCTAGGCTCTCTTATCTGGCTATTTTTAAAAGTTAATGTTCACAAAACTAAACTTGCAAAACCTGGCTGTGGACTGTATTTTCACAAAGAACCCCCTTTGAGGAATATTTTTGCTGGTGTTTTTTTTAAAAAAAAAAACCCAAATGACAGTTACATGGACTTAGGAAAATCAAACTTAGGAATTGCAATATACTACTTACTGAGGGTTGGCTTCTTTATTCTTCTTCCTCTTCTGTCAAAGTTCTGGGAGTTACTGTTCAGCTTATATTGTCGAGTAATTTTTGGTGCTCAATCACTATACCAAGAGTTGAAATGAAGCATTAATTTCAGTCCTTTGATATTAGGAAAGGGAGAGTACTTGCAAAATTGGAATCTTTGTGGGAAAGCTGAATGATTATTCAGACTGAAAACTGAGAATGGTGCTAATAAGATTCAATTACAAATTTACCTTCGATTCTTACCGATCTGAAACTTCACAGTTAACAAACCGTTACAGGTTAAAATAAGCAAAGCATCTTCCTGCTTCCTTGTATCTCCTTTGTTCCTTTTTGAGAGGCTTGCTTAAACTGCTGAAGCCATTTGCTGCCCTTAAATTGCTTGTAGAATGGAACCTGGTGGATTATCTGCTTATTTGTTTTCAAGCGTACTTGTGAAAATACTACCTTTCATTTTTAGAGACGCATTATTATTCAGATACTGCAGTAAATGTTTAGAGTTGCTTGCTTTATGTTAAAGTGATGCTTACTGGTATGTAATGTGTGTAAGAGCTTATATCTTTGATTCACAGGTTTTACACAGCATTTATTCCAGCCATGATGGGTGTCCTGGGATAAGTGATACAAGCATGTTGTCCATACCAGAGACAGTAAAGCTAAAAGCTGAAGATGACATCAAAGATTTTGGTATGCATGGGTACTTTACTACTGAGTATGCTGTGAAACAAGACTGAGGGTAAAGTTACGTTGTATGTCTTGAGCTGATCCTGTGGTTTATTTCTTCTGCCAACTGTATATTTCCACTTCCTGAATTGATTCAGCTGGCCGTAAAAAAGGGAATCAGTTTCTGTTGAGTCAGTGAATTAAATCAGGTTACCATGCCATGGGATGACAACCAGATTAGTACTGGTGTCAGTGAAGGCGTGAGATTGTATGGGAGAGCTGAGAGAGAAAATGGTACAGGCTCAAGGGGGAGCAAGACAACTACTTCTGGCTGTTGACTAGACTTATGTATACTCATCAGTCTATGCTGAGCTTGGTTTTTAATCTTGCTATATCCTTTCTTCATTTACTTCACCTATTACTAGTTCAAGACATGACCAATTCTTTTTGGAAAATGCAATGTTAATTTTCTTAAATGTATGCAGAAAATACTTAGCCAAGGGGAAAAAAAATCATTCTGTGTTCTTAGATCATGTTAGTGAACAAGTGAAAATATACACTTTGGTGTGAGTTTTTTGGCTTTTGTTGAGAAAAGATGGCAGAAGAGAAGAATATTAACAGAAATTCGTTCAGCATGCATGGGTGTAAAAGGGACATGTAGAGATTGACAGGCTAGACAGGACGATATATCCTTAGGATTGTATGTCTTTTTATCTGAATTGAATGGCCTGCCCTAAAAATATTGTTTGGTGGTAGATATAAGAATTGTGAAAGAATCAGTTTAGAATTTGATGAGGAGGGCTGAGGATGCTGGGGTCAGGAAGTATTGTTGATTGCAGAGTGATATATACTGCTGGTTTTATGTTGTAAGCTCAAACATGCTGAGAAAAATGTAGTTGGTAGTTAACATATTCAAGTAATCTGTACTCAGTAAAATACTTCTAGAAATTAAGGAGAAATTATTGTCCTGTTCTGTGTTCCCAAATGGCTTATTGCATCCATACCACAGTAGAGAAGGCTAGTTAAAACAATGTCTGAGTGAAAGTAAGAGGAAGAAACCCATTTCTTCTAAAGTGCAAAATAACTTCTGCAAATGTCTTTTTTTTTTTCTTCCCCTTTTGAAAATAGTTAACTTGGCACTTGAAGATGCAATATGAAAAGGATAGCTCAAACCTTCTCGTTTGTGGCTTTCAGATGTTGATTTTCTCTGGAATAGTGTTGTATAACTATGAAAGGCAATCAGTGTTATTAGGTATACATTTTGATTCAGTCAAAGAAAAGAAATCATAATATTGATTTGTATACCTACATGATTTTAAGTATATTAAGAGATTATATTATACAAGTTGTGTCCTTAATGAGACTGAATACATGAACTCAGGCCAAATACTTCAAAGATTTTTTTTTTTTTTCTGGATTTTTGGTTGAGGGAAGAAGAAAAATTTTTTAACTGTTTTACATTTAGTATACCCATGGACTGCAAGATGCCTACTGTCATGTATTAACACTTCAGAATTTCAGAAAGAAGCTAAATTTGCATCTAGTCATTAAGCATATTCATTTATAACCCAATCATTAATTCCTAAGGTTCACATCCCTAGTTTAAGTAAGTCTAATCCTGGTCATTGTAACACTAAGCTTTAGGCGTTTGGCCCTTGTAGAATTCACAGCTTTGCTGTAGGTCTATAACCTGGATTCAGAGTTAAGGTTCTTCAAAAATATAGTAATCAACATTTTGACTGGGAAGCTATTCAAATTGAAAAACTAATGGGAAACATGGAATTCTGTAGTATTTTAGGTATTTTACCCTGGCCTCTTGCCTGAAACTTAATTAATTAAACTTTAAAATCTTTAATATGTTCTAACAATCAGTCATATATCACTCCAGAACAGAAACATCTAATGTTAACCCTCTTTTTGTCCTAATATCGTATTATTTACCCAGAAGGAGAGGCTCTGAGAAAACAAATTCACTAGTTATTGCCTAGTTAAGGCACTTCCTGGGAAAACAGGAGGATTTTGTTATAAAACTTACTACTCATTCTGTTGTCCATAGGAAAAGAAATTTTCTTTTGAAACGGGTATGTTTGATCTTGGAAACTGGCTCAACCACCATGGTTCTCAGGAGGCCGGGGCCCTTTGTATGCCCTTTGCCTCCTGTTTCCTCCAACAGCTGCTGTTAGAGTGTAGCCTACTTTAAAGACATACAGATTTATCTTTGCAAAGGTAATTACCATAAAGTTGAAAGCTGTATGTACCTATAAAACACAATGCTGCTCCTAAGTTATTTTCTAAAACTTAACTTACTTATCCTCTCCCCTTCTTCTCTAAACTGTTTAGAGTCGGAGATGTTAGATGGCTTATTTGGTGAGATGAATAGCTTTGAGGATACGTTCACCATGCCTGCCAAGTCCAGTGGAACTCTCCTGCTGGCACCACATGCTCCAGATGCAGTAGAGAAATATGAAATAAACACAGATAAAGCAGAAGGAAAGGGGGATGTTCCTTCTGGGCAGCCTGTTAGAAGAAAGCCTGGCATTTCACAGGAAGTGAAAACAACTAGCTGGACTGAAAAAAGCCACCGTACTGAAATAAAGGATTCTTTACTCCAAAACACAGATGAAAATACAGGGGATGGTAAAGATAGATGTGAAAAGGAGTTGGAGTCACTTAGGGTCACAGGAGATGTGCAAGGTTATGGAACACACAAGTCATCTGAGAATGAGAAGACTGTGAAAGAAGATGTGCAATCTTCAAGCCAGTGGTCTCAACTGAACTTATCTGATCTTGATGTAACTCACTTGGAAATGTCTTTATGTAGCTCTCCACCCTCTGACTTACGTAGAGAGAAAAATTTAGAAGAGAAGTCTGCACTAATGACCCAGGATGATGCTGTAGAAACATCTTTACTGAATACTTCTGGCTTGATAAAAGCACAAAAGTTGTTGAGTGTCAATTTGTCAGAAAAGTGCTATGAAGTGAAAAATTCTGAAAACAACCCATCATCGGAAATAACTCCAGTACAGTCAGTGTCTCTGAGTATTCAAGATCCAAAGTTAGTAAAAGGATGTGCAGCTGAGAAGGCTTCCAAAATGAGCTTCTTAAACTGTAATTCCTTTTTAATTGAAAGGACAAATGTCACGGAGTATTCTGTAGTCTACAATGGCAGCTTTTCGAAGCATTTAAAAACAACTTCTAAATCTGTCGTAACTGATGTTCTGTCTCACCCACTTGTATGTAGTGCTACATCTCCAGATAATTGCAGTGACCTACATTTAACAAATAGTGAAAATATTCTTACAAAGTCTGGCTTTAAAAGCTTAAATATGTTATCCAGCTTGAGAAAGAGATCCAAGAGATTTATTTATACAATAAATAATACTTTACTGTATCAAGAAGAAAAAATACAGAAAGAAGTAACCTCTGAATCACCTGTTCATCCTGCGGTACCGCATTCAGAACCTGATTGGTGTGATTTTAGAGGTTGTCACATGGCCAGTGTTGGTGAGCAAGGTATATTATTAACATTTTCATCATTTCTGGAGGATTCTGTATTTATTTATTAAGAACCTTTTCAGATAGTCTGGCACTGACTTACTGGTTTAGTCTCAAGTTAGTTTCTGGAATAAAAACTTCCACCTTGAACCATTATTCTAATTGATGAGCTTAATTATCTTTGCCAATGCTTTTTAGACATCCATAGTGTCAAGGGCCATCCTGAGTTGGTAACTTCTAAGAAATCATAAAGAATGGTAAAGTTGTGTTGTTACTTTTCTAAAATTGGGGAATTTAAGACTGTATATATGTTTCTGAAAGCAAGCACATACTCATATTTTTAAAAACTGTTGTTCTTCCTAGAATTACTTAATATTGGGAATTGATGTACTTCTCTTTAAAGTTTGAAACAAATCTTCATGTTGAGACAAAAGGAATGGAAGCTCATCTCTTCAAATTTCATTACAATTAAAAATTGATTTTTATTTTTTTTTTAACTGTTAGCATTCAGTGCAGGCTACTCACTTGTTTCTGGCTATTGGAACATGATTGGATTAAACAGATCTCCAGTCTTGACAGGGTGTTCACATTTGAAAACAGAAGTGTTGTTTATGGTACCAGTGTTAAGCATGTCTAGAAATGAGCCAAAGTTTTATGAAAATCTTAATTTGCATTTGTTTGTATAAATGAGAACTGTTTTATTAACATGCTTTATTCTACAATGTCTTCTTTTGCAGACTGCTTTCTTCTTGCTGAGAGAGAGGATTTGCAATCAAATATCAAAGAAAATAGTTTCAGCACTTGTACTTTAAAAATGGGTATAATGGATGACTCATCTGATAATTCCTTCAACAGTAGGCTGAAGCAACAAGACTTGAGAATCTTGGGGGAAAATGCAAGAGAAGATCAACCCATTACATCATTAAACTGCTTAGAAGTACCTAATATACAGAAAGAAGACAAAACAGATTCCTTAAATAATGAAATAATGTCAAACATAAAACGTAAAGTTCTAACTTCAGCAACTCTAATGGCAAGAAAGCGTTCCAGATTGCTCCCTAAAGGCAAGGAATACAAGTGTATGAGTGCTAATGTGAATGATGGAGCTACTGTACCTCAGAGCCTTGAAGAACAGGTTGTGTGGTCTTCTCCTAGGGGCGATGATGTGCACCATGATACTATGTCTATGATGAACAGCAGTTTCAATAATACTTTGAGTCAGATCAACTTTGGCATAAGTGGAGTCAGTAGTGATGGTTGCAATAAAATACCAACTAATACAAGGCATTCTACAGACCAGTCGCCAGTAGTTGACTGTAGAGAAGTACTTGAACCTTTGGGAATAAACTGTTCAGAAAATTATAGTACTGGATTAAAACAAAGGGACAAAACAGATGCAGCTGCCTTTTCAGAAGCTGTAGCCAACAGTCAAGAGCCAAAGTCAGTTGAAAACAATGAAAGTACTCAATCAGCTGCTTCGGATAATGTAGCTGTAAAGATTGCTAAAGAATTGTTAGGTTGTATAGATGATAATTCTTTAAATGAAGTAATTTCTGAAGAAGATAAACAAGTGGCACCGACATATTCTAGCACAAAATCAAAGGAGAATCTAAAGTATAAAGGGAAATCATCAGGAAATGCAGGCTGTTTGAATCCGGGCTTTGGTGGCTTTCAGACTGCTTCCAATAAGCAGATTAAATTCTCTGAAGTCAGCGTAGCAAAAGGCAGAATGCTGTTCAAAGATATTGAAAATGAATACATTGAAGCTTCTTCTGTGGAAAGAGTCAGAAACATTTCAAATCAAGTTAAAAAGGAGAATATGTTTTTCTCAGATTCAGAAAGCAAGTTGGGCAGTGATTTATCTGATTCTTTAGATTCACAGACAAGTTTTCTTGAGCCCAGGCATACACAGTTTATTCCACATAAAGTTGGCTTGTGTAAAAGCTTTCCTGGAAGTCAACAATCCTTGCAAGGTACAAATCAAACTTTGACAGCAAGCCAAGAAGCTGAAGTTGCTGAACTGTCTAGTATCCTGGAAGAAACAGGTAGTCAGTTTGAATTTACACAGTTTAGAAAGCAAAATAACATGATACGAAGTCATGTCACTCAACAGGTTGGAGCTGCAGAAACATATGGAATAATAAATGTGAAAAATATTTCTGAAACAAGGAAAGATGCTGATTTTTGTAGCACTTTAAAATCTGAAGATCAAGTGAAAAATGGCAGGTGCTGTACTAAGCACGAAGACATAAATGAAGACTCTAAAGTGGTCAAATATGGAAAAGAAAATGCAGTGATTTTCCATAAAAATGACAAAAAGGTTACTTTTATCAACTTAGGCAGAAATGAAAGCAGAATGTCGGATGGGAGCTTTCCAGTAGCTAAACAGGGCAGCTTTTCTAATTTTGTAGGCTTTACTTCAGCTGCAGGCAAAAAAATAAATATTTCTAAGGAGGCTTTGACCAGATCTGCAGAGCTCTTCAGGGACTTGGATGATGATAACTATTTGTTTAAATCTTTTGAAACTAGTACTAGATGTCACAGTTCAAATGGGCACATGCCTTCCAACTGTAATTTTGTGAGATGCCAGACAAAAGAAAACAAAGGAAAAACGGTTTGTATTTCAGAATTCAAAAGCACAGGTGCCGTTTCCCACACAGGTTCTGTTTTCCACCAGGTGCAGGAAAAAAATGAGGAAAATATTAGTACACCATTCAAGGAAGATACAGAAAACCAATCAAAAAGATCAATAAACTGTAATGAAGATGTTAATTTCAGTAGTAGTAATGCTATCATCAGCAGTCTAGCATCCATTAAAAAACATAACCAGAATCATAAAACTTCCAAACGGTTTTTATATCGAGGAGATTGCCAAGTTGAAGGTAGTTTACAAGAAGACTCATCAGATGTAACGTGTCCAGTAGAGGCTATTACAACTGCAGAAGAGCATAGTTTAAGCATATCAGATGAAATGGAAAACCTGTCTCCTAATCAGAAAGGAGAAGACCGAAAGGAAAATGAGTGCTTGTCACAAAAAAGTCAGGCTCCAGCTGGTGGTGATACATCCATTTCTGATGCAGCTTTGGATCATCCTCTACACTTGCTCAATGCACAATGTGGAGAAAGAGATGTAAATGTTGAGAATTCTGATAAACAAAAGAAAAATCATAAAAGTGTGGAAGGAGATGACACCACCCATGATAAGAAGTTAGAGAATGAAAGCAGAATACAAGTAGGTTCTTACCATCATCATCAAATGCATCTTGAGCAAGAGGTGGATGTTGAAAAAAATGAAATGAAAGGCAGTTACCTGACTGGTTTTCATACTGCTAGTGGCAAGAAAATAACAATTCCTGATGGATATTTGGCTAAAGCTGAACAGTTTTTTGCAGAAAACATTGATGTGGGAAAGGAACATAATGACAATTTTGAGAGCCCATTAAAGAAAAGGAAATGCGATAAACTGCAGCCTTTGACACACTTTTTATGTACTGGAACCATTGCTCAATGTGATCCAGAAAAACTTAATAAAAAACTTGTTCCTGAAGGATCTGGAGGTCAATTTAAGCAGACAGTAGAGAGCAGCCCCATTGAACACACTGGGTCTCTCAATACTGTTGAAGTAGATACGTTTGTGAATCTCGGAAAAGGTTGTGAAAGAAGTTTGGTAACTTCATATGCACATAAAAAAGCTGATGTCAGACCTGGAAAGTCAGAATTGGAATATCTTCCTGGACAGGAGAATGATGCTTTGAGTAGAACTCATTTCTCTGAAGATGGAAAACTGTTTGCAGAGAGACAGATGGAACACTCAGCAAAAAAGAGAGAGGATTCAGAAAATGTATGTGATTTTCCTGTGCACCCTGCTGCATCTTTGCATTTAATAAAGATATCAAATGACCTTCAAGATCATTCTGTACCTCGGGATACAAAGAATACTTTATTTGTTGAGGACGGTAACAATAAATCTAATCAATCCCTCCTCTTAACTTCAAAAAGTAGCCCCTCTCATTGGAACTGTGACAGTAAGGAATTCAACTTAGAAAATTTAAACAAACCTTGTGCTGATACAAACTGCTTAACAGACACCATAGTTAATGCTTGCCAACACCACCACCTTTCACTAGCCAGCCTTCCTGAAGGTGAAACTAATTTAATCAGCTTAAAAGAAACATCCCTTAATGTTGAAAATCAAAAGGATGATATGAAACAAACTGTGTTTAGTACAGCAAAAGGTAAAGCAGTTTCTGTTTCGAAAAGTGCGTTAGCAAGAGTCAGACAAATATTTCAAGAAGACTACAGTGACTCTGTAAAATATGAAATTGAGACTAACTCAAGAACTAATCAAACAGAAATTGCTGGAAATTTGTCTTCCATCACTCATGCCGAGTGTCCTAATTCTGCTAAATTTTTAAATGCTGCAAGAAGTGGTGAGATTAATTCAGCTGCATCCCATTTTATTAAAGTAAATACAAGTGCTAATGAAAATGGCCACCAAGATGCAAACACGTTTGTAGATGCAAAGTCCGTTCAAAATTCTCAGAGGCGATGCTTTGAACAGAATATTAAGCTTTTAGGGCAGTTGCCTGTTCCAGATAAGCAGGTAAAACAGGCAGATTCTTCTGTGACCAATCTTGGATTTTTTAGCACAGCAAGTGGAAAGCCTGTACAACTATCAGAAGAGTCACTCAGAAAAGCCAGACAGCTCTTTTCTGAAATGAAAGGTGATCATTCTTCACACGTACAAGAAGCATATTTAGTTGAGGAAGATGTTGAAAAGACTGAAATGCAGATTGAAGTAGCTCCTAGGAAAATGCAGAGAGCAGTATCAAAAGGGGAGGAAAATGCCACCACTGAATTGATTTCAAATCCAGCTTTTGGGTTCAGCACTGCAAGTGGAAAGCAGGTAACAGTCTCTGAAAATGCCTATCGAAAAGCAAAGGCACTTCTAAAAGAATCTGATGACTTTTTAAGCAGTGGGCTTTGCATTACAGATCAACTTAGATCAATTAAAGAGGGTGTTCGGCATGAGAATTCTCTAACTGATAAAGTGATCTCTGAATCCAAAACTGAGAAAAGCTGCAATGAAGACTTTGACTTAAATAGCATTGACCCTGAGGAAATGAAGTCTTCTCCGAGCACTCACCATGTTATCATGCCTGAGTACATATCACATAGTAAGAAAAACAAGCAGTTAACATTATGTAAAAATAACTTGCAGCAAGAGGAGACTAGGTCTTTTGGAAAAGGGCAGCGGAATCTGGGGATGAAAAGAGAGTCTGATGCAGTTTCATGCAGTGCTACTGCTAAAGTAGAAATGAATATTAATCTTCTCCAAACTCCAAAAAATTACTTGGAAGTGGAAGCTCTAGAAAGTGCAAGAGCTTTTATGGAAGACGAGCTTTCTGATTCTGGAGTACAAATTAGTGCGGCACAGTCCTTCAGTGGCAGGCTGGATAAAAACTTTCCAAATAAGACCTTTGGGAAGAGGCACTTTGATGAAAAAAACTCACTTGGTAGGTCTTTGTCTTATATATGTTCAACTCCATATTTCTGCACGGTGGGCTGTTTGGGGATTTTTTGCACATAACATTGATTTTTTAGGTCATAAAGAAGTTGAAGTTCTTTCTCTAAGTGTCAATGACAAAAATTCTTCATGCTGCAGGCAATAGTTCATCCACTCTTTCCAGCCTTAAATGTACAGTACACGCTAAATTTGTGATTAGTAATTTTGAAGGTATGCAGCTTTTGCTGTTTTTATCATAAAGCTATGGAAGAAAGCTACTGCTTTCTTTCTCTCCGAGCAAATTTCCTTTTTTTTTTTTTCTTTGCACAAATCTAGTGTTTTTTCATTGAAAAACAAGTACTAGTATTTCCATTTTCACCTTTTTGTGCCTTGTAGGTGAGGACAGTGTTTTACTTGTATTGAGATTGCTAGTCTGATATGAAAAGTAGTTGTTTGTCTACAGGCACTGTTTCTTACCATCTGAAACTGATTTGACTCAGGACTGAAGTGTTGGCACTTAATGCTTGCACAGTTGCCCAAACCTGGGCAAGGCCCTTGGCCAGCTGAAACTGTTTATAGAAGGGTGGATGGCAACAGAGTGGCTGCCCAGCTGTGCAAGTTCAGATACAAAGGTTGGGCAGGCTGGTGTGGGGAAGTTTGGGCAGGTGTAAAAAGGTAGGTGGCACTCCTGCTGATCTAACCTGAACCAGCTGTGACACAGCTGAACCATGCCCTTAGTTACAGCTTCTGTAAAAGATGTGTTACACATATCTTTCTGTATACACACATACATTCTGTACACACATACATTCTGTACAGAATTCTGTGGGGACTCTCATTGCTGAAAGTACAAACGCAGATGCAGGTGAGCTGTGCTGCTGAAGTCCACTGTGGTGCACTTTGAGGCAGACTGTCTTGAGTATTTTTGATAACTTAAGGCTCACAAATTTTGCTTTGGACAGAACAGACCTGATTACCACAACAATTCTGAAATAGACTTCGTTATATGAGGTCTTGAAATCATTCTTGCTTACACAATATGCAGTCATTCTGTACACAAGAAACTGGCAAATTGCATTGAAACAGCTCTGTTCAAAAAGGCCACTTAATACAGACTTGTGATCTGAAAACTTGCTACTTCTGTTTGCTCTGACTTCTTACTTATAAATTGGTAAGAAACTGAATTTAAAAGGAACATCACTTTTAAAAATCTGTGGTTTTATCCTAGGAGAACCTCCAATTAAAAGACAGCTTCTGCTTGAATTTAACAGAACAGATAACTCCCCCCGGTCTTTGAAAGCTTCGAAAAGCACCCCTGATGGTAATTTTAGTTGTCATCTGTTCTAAGTCGTAATCTGATGTCAGTTGTTATCTTTAGAATTCTTCAATTTCCAGTAAACTAACATATAATAAGGTTGCTTAACTACTTCTTTTATCAACATAGTAGTGGAAATTCAGGGAAGCTGCTATGGTAAGATCTCTGCTGATTTGAAATCACATGATTAATGACATACCTTGTTGTGTAGAATCTAAATAGATTACAGTGTACTGCTTCTGCAAGAATTCTGGCTTCATTTCTAGCTCAGTAGGAATTTATCCAGTTTCTCACAATTCTAAATCTCACGAATTCTAGTCTCAGTAGGAAAAATATATTTCATTGACCTGTAACTTCTCAATTAAAAACTGTAGCTACAGGAAAATGAGAAGGTACTGGTAATTTCATCCTGTAATAATTTGTGAAGAATATACTTACTGATAGATGTCTACATTACAGATACTTTTGATATTTTGAGCCAGTAATATGGAGGCTTATGAAAGTGAAATCAAGGGTTTAAAGTCTGAGTTGATGCTTTATGTGAAGCCAGTTAGTGATTAGGGTATTAGGATAATGTTATTCTTGCTACAGCTTTTGGTTATGGGATAAGCTGAGTTCTTTAAAGGAACTAGTTCTTTCTAAGCCCTCGATGCTCTCACCTAGAAATCAGTAGAAGGATTTATCAAATATATTGGTTCAACCAGTGTATTGTTTCCTTAATGCTGTTCTAAATCTGATCTAAGCATAAAACCAATGATTTAAAGAAAGTTTTAAATGGAATTTATAAGTTGCTGCCAAAGAATAATTTTATACTTTTTTTCTGATTATCCTACAGGCATTTTCAAAGACAGAAGAAAATTTATGTACCATGTCCCTTTAAAACCCATAACTTGTCAACCTTTCGGGTGAGAAATTTGTAATATATTTTAGAGTTCTTCTAATGCAATTTCTTAAAACCTTACAGGCCTTTGTAACTTTTTTAAAAAATACGCTAATAATTTGCTACCTTTTGTATCACTTTATAAAAGTTATATATATATTACTTTAAATATATATAACTTTATAAAAGACTAATATTTTTTCTTCAAAATAAACATATTAAAATACTATATATCACATTGCTGCAGTAGACCAGTGAGATGCTAAACAAATTTTATGCTTGCATTTCTCTTCTTGACAAATAGAAATTGAGTATTGAGTTTTTAAAATGTCAAAGACTGCAATTTTTCTTTTATTGATGTAGTGTTGAAAATTGTGTTACTAAATTAAGAATATCAAAATCCTAACCAAGATTTTTGTCAGGAAGCTGAAACCTATATGTTTAAATGTTTTCATCTCTGTAGGGCTACTAAAGAACGACAGGAAATGAGGAATCCTACCCTTACTCTGCCAGATCAAGACTTCAAAGGATTCAAATCTAAACCTGCCATTTTTCAGCACTGTGCACTGAGGCAGTCCTCAATTAATACTTCAGGCCCATGCAAGGCCTCAGCAAAAGAGAGTGAAGAAACAAGAAGCTTGTACAAATCTGGCAAAACTGCTAAAACTTTTATTCCACCCTTCAAAACCAAGCTGACGTTTTCTACAGGTGAACAAGGCAGCAGCAAAAGATGTGACTCGCCAATCAGCAAACATACGACTGAGGAGACAGAATTAAATCAGATCACGACTGAACAAAATGTTACTGAACCTCAAGATCACCAGGTTTGCACCCAGCACGCAGCAGATGCTGATCTAGAAAATGGCAATTTAGGTATTTTCAGATTTTGATCACTTAACTATTGTGAATACCAGAATTGTGAATATCAAAATTGAACCTCTAAGGGTTTTGTATATTCTGCCAGACTTCTTTTTTTAAATAAAAAGAAGCTTCTTTTTAAGCTTTTTCTTTTTGGCAGAAAAATTAACAAATAATTATTTTCCTAATAACCTATATTACACTCCTATAAAACATATGCAGTTCATCTCCAGAGTTAACCAAGAACACGAAAAAATTGTTTTCACACAGTGCTTAAGAAACAAGAAGGCTTATGTTTCATTTGATACTTGATTTTCTCTGCCTATTAAGTAAAACATTCTAGGAACCTTGAAGACTACCCTTGCTATACTTCATTCACTTTTATAGAAGGTTGTTTTAATTCTGTTTTCTAATTAAAATGTAGGCTTAACATACAACAGCCTGTAACAGGCTGATAGTGTCATTTTCAGAGGCAGAGTTCAAATGTTCAACTGTTTGATTTTAGCATGTGGGCTTTTGCCTTCTGAGCTCTCTTGAGTGTTCCAGGCTGTGTAATTTCTCTAACTACTACAATCAAATAATCTGGATTTTTTTTCAGAAGGACTCATGGTGTATGTTTGAACAGGTGCATGAACGTTTGCAGAATTAGATCCTGTATTTACAGGTCAAAATCTCAGGATTGTGGATTTTGAAGTCATCATGAACTAATTTCTGTTCATTTGGAGTTTTCTATGAAGATAGAGTTCAGTCTGAGGAGAAAAATATGTGGATTTAAGTTTAGTTCAGGGTCTTACATATTCATATTCATTTAATATAATTAATTTCATATAAATATTATGTAAATATCTTCAGTAAACTCTGCTTTTTAAATGCATTAAACTGAATGTTTAGAGTCACTTAGGAAATACACTTATCTGAATCTGCTTTTATAGTGTGACTGTATATCTTAACTCGATATCTACTGTAAAAAGGTTTTGATGGTTTGGGTTGTTTGATGTTTGGTTGGGTGTTTTTGCAGCTATGAACAAGATGATGACAAATCTCCGCTGTGCCAGAGATCTGCAGGAAATGAGAATTAAAAAGAAATACAGGCAAAATATTAGCTCACAGCCAGGCAGTCTTTATGTCATTAAAACATCAGCAAGAAATAGAATCTCTCTAAAAACTGCAGTAGAAGAGAAATCTCCGAGTTTTTATTCTACAGAAGAGGTATGTTGATGTCTTTTTACTGCATGTCTTTTCCAGGATCTGTTCCTTAACACAAGCAAGCAAAAACTCAGTAGCTTTTGAATAGATACATTCTTTGGGTTTGAGATAAGTATTTACAGTAGCTGTTATACCAGTTGTTACAGTTCTTAAGAAGCTTTGCCACAGTTTTTAAGACTATTGCAAATAATAATGGTCATAATAATGGTCTCTGTAGTCTTATAATCAAACAAGAGAACCATCAAATAAGGAAAAAATCCACCAGTTATCGTTGCCATTGACTTTTAACCCACATGAAGAGCTTTTTAAGACAACAGGTAAAACTTAAGCTTGTGTGAGTCTATATCAAAAACCTATTGCTTTTGTGAAGGTACAAAACCTATTGAATTTTTTTAAACACTTTTAAAGCATATTGTGATGCTGCTGTTCTGCTAAAATAATTGCTGGGAATTCCTCCATTCTGCTTAGATTACATACAAAATGACAATGTCAGACAAAAGTTGTCTCAGCATAAAGGCTGAGCCTGTCTCAGCCTTTTTGAATTTATAACATTACAAATAAAAACTCTTAGCTGAATTCTTACTGTATTATTTTGTCTTTTTAATCTGATTTTTTGCAGCTTTATACATACGGTGTTTCAAAACATTGCATACAAGTTAACAGCACAAATGCGGAATCTTTCCAGTTTCTCATCAAAGACTTTTTCAGTAAGGAGTATTTATTAGCTGGAAATGGGATACAACTTGCTGATGGAGGATGGCTAATACCTACAGATGAGGGAAAAGCTGGAAAAAAGGAATTTTACAGGTACTATTACTTATGTACTTGAGGCAAGTATGCTTTTTATTAGCTAGTGATTCTTTTATCCCCTAGAGTAAATCTTTGTGATCTTTTATAAATCTCTGACTTCTTTTTTTTACTGTGCAGTTTTAGTACGTCTTTGTTACTGCAAATAAAGATATGGTAGGCCTGTAAATTTACTGTGTAGACTAATGTTGTTAGTGATCTTCACTGACCTTTGAAGAAAGCATACAAAGTCAATTTAGAAAATTTCTGGGGATTCTTCTGCAGTGTAAATAGTCTAGAAAAATATTACCATTTTCTGTTAATTCAGCACTCTACCATTTTCTTAAGTTACCATTAATACGTTTTGATTTTTTTATTTCAAATGGAAAAGGTTTTATTTCTGTTAGGCTCTAGAATTTATTGATGGGAATGAACGTTGGTTGGGGAGGTGCTTAGGGCTTTGTTGGCAGGACAGGGCTGAAAATGTATTTTTTCTATATAATTTTTTTAAAGCTGGCATATGGCTTGAAGGAAGCCAAGACTCCAGTAGTAAAACTTGCTTATTCATTCAAGCTTTCCTTTCAGTTTATTTAAGAAGAAAAAAAAAAAAAAGAAACCCACAAACAACCGTTGCTCTTGTACTCTTCCTGGTCCTTCTGTCCTTCCCTTTGCAGGTCATTTAAGATGAGCTGAAAAAAAGGTGTTTGTGTTGAGTGCATCTTTCCTTAAATGCTTTCATAAAAGCTATGTTTTGTGTTACTGTAAGCAAGGTTGTACATTATAACTTCATCAAAAGCATGTGCAATGCAACAAGGAACAACCAGTGTACTGTTGTTCCAGGAAAGCTTCAGAAAATATCTAACCATTATTTTCTAATTTCCCTCGTAATTGTGAGGTGCTCTTTTTTTCAGGTCAGTGTCACTGTTGGTACACGTTCACACAAACACTCAAGGCAGAGGCCTGTATTTGAGTAGTATTTGTAGCCAAACATGCATTGACAACCTACACAGTATCAGAATTCAAGAGGTTTACAACATTTGCATCCCAGTACCGAGTGTGGCAGAGATAGATCTGTTCTAGCGTCAAGGACTGCTTTTGTTTGAAAGTTTGAATTATTGCAGTTGTGTGAGTAATCTAATATGGGACAAATTGACTAGTTGCAAGATGTGTACTTCAACATTGTGATCTGTACTTCCTCAGAATGAAAACAGATTGCTTTCTGCTCTTGCGAAGCAAGCATCATTAAGAGCTTCTCCCACGTGACTTTGTGAAACATTTTTGATGCCAAAGTCATTGCCATGACTTTGTAAATCTGTGTTGGCTATTCCAAATCACCCTCGTGTCTCCCACTTGTTTAGAAATGTTTACAAGTTATTGAGACTGTGTTTGACAGGAAACTAAGTCTGTCTCAGAGCAATCTTTAAAATTGATTGTGTTTTTTTTCCCCGAGTACTGTAAGGCAGAGCTAATCCTTGCACATTTCCACTTTGCACCTTGTGGCATTGGTTATAGGCACATGCATTTATGTGATCACTTGGAGGCAGAGTGTGCAAAACTTGACCTGACTTGTTACTTGCCTGTTTCCTCCCCATTTGGCAAATATTTTCGCTATTAGCAACACCATCCCTGATTCTGTGTTTCCCTCCAGTGATGACGCGATTGTTGAATGTTTTGGGGATATACCTCGCTAGATGAAATGTTCCTACAAAGCATTTATGGCAGATGCATAAAGAACTGTCTGGGATGTTCATCCATGTGCAGTTACGGTGCAGGGCCTCTTGCCTGCATGTCAGTGTTCTGGAGCTGTGTGCATTTTAGAAAGCATGCTGGTCACTTTTCTCATATAAAACTGCTATTTCTAGGCTGATGAGCAAAGCCACTACACTAATTAATAGGAAATATGAGGTTTGAGGTTGCTTTTGGCAAGAAGCAGTAGATCTCTGGGTACAAGGCATCCAACTCTGGATCAGTGTATTTGCAGTCTGTGGCTTAGGCATATTGGAGGTAATCTTGATTAATTTCACACAATTTTCCTGTGAGTGGGAAAGGTATTAAAGTATTGGCATAAAACATCTTATGCTTAGATGTGCCAAATGTTGGGCTTTTTATACAGTCCAACTTCGTGTTACAGAGGCAGCTTGTCTTAATAATCGTTTTCAGATGTGCTCCTGATTCTGTGGTCAGGCCATCAGATACATGGCTTTCCCCACATTCATTTTTCAGAAACAGTAGAGAGAAACCACCAACATACATTCTGGGTTATTCTATATCCCAAAATAACCACAGTGGTTTTGGTGTCAGAACCTGCTCTGGGTGGCAGTGTTCACCAGATCTGAGTATCAGATATGCTCTCCAGCAATTTGTAGTGTTTGTTCTCTGAGAGGTTGCCTTCAATTCCTGTATCTTGTCTGGGTTTATTATATGTTAAAGCATATGTTTGAGAATAAATACTTCTGGTCGGCTGAATCAATCTTTTTAAGTATATTAACTGAATCTCTATCAACTAGAATATATATTTCTTCATTTAGTCATCTGTGTTTAGGATCTTAAAAACAAAATTCAGCTCAATTAACTCCTGCATTGCGATATCCTTTACAAAAGATCACAGAGTATTTCCTAAAGTTTGAGATTAATTATTAGTACAATAGAAGAGATCTAAGCAATTTGATGGTCATACCTGCTTTTTTCTTCCTGTATATGATTTTTTGGCTTTTAAATTGTTTCTTTTGTTCGTTCAACTACAATACAGTTCCTTAAAATCTTCCTGAGGCTTTCTGATAAGTTGGAAATTGACTTTTCGATAGGACTTATCTTGTGTTCTAATCAGTCTAATGGCTTAGCTATATGAATCTCTAGTCTAATTCTTTCTCTTCCTCCTTAAAGAAAATAGCCTTCCTGGTGACTGTGAGAGCTAGAAAAAAATAGATGTTTCCAACCCAGCTCATGTGGGTCATGATGGTACAGCTTGGACTCCATATGGAATGAAAATTCATTTGAGTGGTCACTCAATGGAGAGAAGAAAGTTCAATAGCAACTGGAAGGTCGTGGAGTCTCCTTCTCTGGAGATCTTCAAGACCCACCTGGATGCAGTCCTGAGTGATGTGCTCTAGGCGTTCCTGCTTTAGCAGGGCAGTTGGACTAGATGATCTCTAGAGGTCCCTTCCAACTCTGACAATTCCGTGAAGTTCTTTGAAATGTGTTGTCCACGTGCATGCTTTAAAAAAAAAAACACCCCACATTAAAAACTCAAAAAGAAAACACTCAAACTGCAACTCTAGAGGGGGATGGATTGGATTGTAATGAACTCATCAAGGAAACAAGGGAAATTTCAGGGCTGGAAGCAGACAGGGCCTGTCTCTGGAGCTGCTGCTAGGGCTCTAACGTCTCCACTTCAAGTTAATGCTGCCAGGGCGCATAAGGACAAAACTTCAACAACCAGATCAGGTTATGGAATGTAACCTTCTTGTTTTCACTGTAATAAATATTCCTTTGTTAATGCTGCCTGTGTATATACGCTGAATACAATGCTAGGGAAAAATAGGCAAAGAAAAACTTATAGTGGATTTCAGGTTAATTTATTAACAATTTATCTGCAGAGCCCTCTGTGACACTCCTGGTGTGGATCCCAAGCTAATAACAGAGGCCTGGGTTTACAATCACTATAAGTGGATTGTATGGAAGCTGGCAGCCATGGAAGTATCTTTTCCACATGAATTTGCCAACAGATGTTTGACACCAGAAACAGTGCTGTTGCAGTTGAAATATAGGTATGTGTATAGCAATGTATTTGGAGTTGTAATTTGTGGTACTGTGTGCTTTCTAATTCATAATATTACAAAATAAGCACCTCTGCCTTGCATTTGCTGTTTATCATAATGCTTATATTGTTAAATCCTTGCATATTAATATTAAAAATGTGGTGCATGTTATTTGCAAAAATTTAGGTAACGTTTGCTTGGCTACAGTGGAACTTATTCAAGTAGATTGATTTTCCTTAAAAGCAATTGTAGCAAACTACTGCTTAATCAACATGATGGATTTTGTTAGCTTTAACAAAGCATTGTGACTTCTTTTTTGTAGGTATGATTTGGAAGTTGATAAAAGTAAACGATCAGCAATCAAAAAAATAACAGAAAGAGATGATGCGGCAGGTAAAACACTTGTGCTGTGCATTTCTAAAATCATATCGCTAAACACCATTGTATCTCCTCCCAGTAGCAATAAGAATGTGGAAAGTAAAAAAGCAGCAGCAATAATTGAAGTTACTGATGGCTGGTATGGGATTAGAGCTCTTCTGGATCCACCTCTCAAAGCTTTCTTACATAGAAGAAGGCTGACTGTTGGTCAGAAGATCATAGTGCATGGAGCAGAACTTGTTGGCTCTCAGAATGGATGTACGCCACTGGAAGCCCCAGATTCCCTTATGTTAAAGGTAAACCAAAATATTAGTTCAGCTTGACTGGATGTGACCGAGAGATGTGATAGATGCTATTTAGTTGAGCCACATTTTGTAAACAGAAAAAAATTTGCCAGGGCTTTATGAACAGACAAAGTTTTGTTAAAGTTTAATAACCAGATTTATAAGACATAAGACAAGGCAGCTGACACTGTTCAGTAGGGTTGGAAGAGAAGTTTATAATACACAATTCTGGCAAGTTTTGCTGCGAGTTTTGACAGTTTCAGCTCTTAATTTGATTAAGCACCAAGTTACAAAAAGTATTTATCCATCGCAGATAATAAAGAAGTTGGAGGAAGAATTGGGGGAAAAAACAGGTCATCAGAGGGTGGGCTTGGGGAGGAATGTCTTGACTTATTTGAGGATGATTAAAATGCTGGGTGAAGTTTCAGCATAAAAATTTTGCTTCTCTGCTAAAAGCAATGGCTTATCTCATAGATGTTCATTTCCTAGAGAATTTTAACTCATCAAATTTTTAGTTCCTGTTTAAAATATATTCTTTAACGTGAAAAGAAAGTGTGAAATTAAAATGTAACATGTTCGGGTGCAAGGAAGTGATATTCTTAGTGAGGTCAATGTGAAAATAGTCTTTCCCCTAGATATAATTAAGATATTTTTTTAACCTACCACTGACAGTCTATCATTCAGTGTTTAACTTGTTCAGATTTCAGCGAACAGCACTCGGTGCGCACGATGGAATGCAAAACTAGGATTTCATCGGGATCCCAGGCCTTTCCCTTTGCCTTTGTCATCGCTTTACAGTGAGGGTGGTGCAGTCGGGTGTATTGATGTGGTTATTCAAAGAGCTTACCCTATTCAGGTATGATATAAGTATTTCATGAATCTAACAGGTTTTGTGAGATCTCAATTATATTAGTTAATTGCTACATCATTCCTCAAATCAGGGATAGTATAGACAGCTTAAAAAGTTAAGAAAACGTACCATTATTTGTAAAATAAACAGGAGTGGTTTTTGCAGTGTGCATGTATTTAATATTTCAGGACTGGAGTATCCTGCTGTAAGAAGAATTTGACTTTGAGCTCAGATCTTCTTGTTGGCTGTGCTTTCAGCTTCAAAAAGCCAGAAATAATTGACCCACCTGGATGCAGTCCTGAGTGATGTGCTCTAGGCGTTCCTGATTTAGCAGGGGAATTGGACTAGATGCTCTCTAGAGGTCCCTTCCAACTCTGACAATTCCATGATTCCATGAATTTCAGTTCTCTAATCTAAAAATCATAGCCCTTTTGTTTTAAAGGAGAAAAAAACATTGACAGTTACAACTCCAACTAGAAGTGAAACCCAGTTCTTTCTGTCATTAACATATATGTCCCTGCAAAGAAGTTAAATATTAATAACCCTTAGTAATATTACTTTTTCTCACGTCTAGCTGCCTATATTATGTAAGATCTATTACTTAAAAATAGTACTGAAAAGACAATGTGATTATGGTGTAAAATAGAATGAACATCTTTTAAATACCACTTGATATCCAGATATTTTAAATATGGTCAGACTTCACTGTAACTATTTTCTTTTATACCAATATCAACTACAAAAACTATTTTTATTTAGTAATCAATTCTCTTAATGTTAATAGTTTCACCAAGACACAACTTACAGATTTTAACTTTTTCCAGAGTATGGGAGACTTGGCATGTACATATAGGGCGGGTTATTTTTTTTTCATTGCTTTCTTTCTAAAGCATTTTAGAACTGTTGGTTGATGTAGGATCCATTCTGCAAATGTAATAGCAATATTTGGTTTGGATCTTTGATACTTAGAATGTTAGTTTAATAGAGAAAATTGCAGCACTTACTATGTGAACTGCCTGATAGAACTAACATTTATTTAGGTCCCGGAAAGGAAACTGTAATAAGAAACCACATCACACTATGTGCCTTCCAGGCTGGGGAGGAAAGTGGTGCTTTGTATCTCGCTGTATCAAGAGATTGATGTGCTGATGTAGATTTTATTTTTATTTTTTAAAAAAACGCTGAGACTCCTACTCAAACAGAGCAAAATTATAGGACTTGGGCTGTCTTTCTCCTTTTACCACAAGAGTCAAGGAGTGTAGGAATCACAGTAACCCTAATTAAAGGTGTCAAACTGGGAATAGCGCAGGAAATACATGACATGGTTAATGAGGTGGGCAGAGCCTCTTTCAACAATTCACTGCCTCATAAGGATCCATCCTTCAACCCTCCCTCATCCTGCTCTCACTATACTCTCTTGCTGCTTCTCTGTGCTAAACCTGGAGCTCACCTGATCCTTTTGCTTAGCTAATTCACTAAACCAGAACTAACTAATAATAATAAAATAAAACAAAACAAAAAAAAAACCCCACCACAACAAACTGCTGTCTGTTGAATTAACAGACTGATGTGGTCTGATACGTGCTAGAGGCAGTGCAAGGGAGAAGGTGAGACTGTGCAGCAAAGAGGAAGGGAAGGGACCACTTTCAGCAGCAGTGACCTCTTTGGCCCCTGTCTCTTCAAATCAGGTGAGCCAGTTCTGGCAGCGGTGTGGACAAGGCTGTAGTGCTATGGAACCATTTCAGGCAGAAAAAGTTTAAGAGCATCTGCAGAACAACATCATATTTCTTTTACAGCATCTAATCTAGCATGTTAAAACAGACGGATGTGGAAAATTGGGTAGAATGTGGTTCTGGTACATTTTTAAGCATTGAGTTTGATGGTATCTTAATGTATCTATCAGTGGGATCCAGCTATCTTCTAAATTACATCAGTGATGCCTGTTACTATAAGCTATGGTTTCTTCAGCTGTTAAATCATGCAGTGCTTCATTCTGTCTGTGTATCTTTAAAGTGAGTATTTATCAACCAGTGCTGTGGGGTTTTTCCTTCTATCTATTATAAAGAACTTATGATCTACGGCCTGTTTATTTTTTAAAGCATTTTTGCTTAACAGTGAGTGTTAGAAGGAAGCTGAAGTAAAACATTTTAAAAAGGCTGGGTTTTGAATCTTTTTATTTCAGTGGATGGAAAAGACGTCAGCTGGTTCATACGTGTTTCGTAACAGCCGAGCTGAAGAAAGGGAAGCTGCCAAGCATGCAGAGGATCAACAAAAGAAACTGGAAGCTCTGTTTGCAAAAATCCAAGCAGAATATGAAAAGCACGAAGGTAAAGCTTTCATTGTTTCAGAATATGTAATAAGAACACAAAAGCTTTTTTGGCATTTACAGAAGAGTTCGAAGGAACTGGCAAAAACTTCTCTGGTGATAGAGAAGCAGAGATAGGGTGTTGGGTTGTTTTCTTTGTTGTTGTTGTTTTCGTGTTGTGTTGTATATACAATATACTTACATACAAATACTTATATACAAAATACTTAACTGCAAAGCCAAGCCAATAAACATATATCTAGGAAACTCTTCCTGAATGTATTGGTAGCCAGGCTACTAAAAAAATTACCATTGAGCTCAGGGAAGTGCTACAAAATTGCAGAATTGTTAATTCCATTCTCTTGGAACCTGAACACTAAGACTGAGCATCTTTCCTCAAACACTCTTACATAATGATGTCCATCTTTCACTTTTAAAGTGTTTTGGTTGTACTCAACATAATGGCTTTTTTTTTTTCAACAGAGAGAACTAGCAGAAAAACACCGAGATCACACATAGTCACAAGACAGCAAATCCATAATTTGCAAGATGGTGCAGAACTTTATGAAGCAATTCAGAATGCGTCTGATCCTGGTTATATGGAGGTAACTGTAGATCCTACTGGGCTAATTTTGAAATGCTTGTGGAATAATTTACAATTTAGTACCAGCTGCTAAAATCAACTATTAATAATTTTTTCTGCCTTTTGAGATTTTCTACAGCATGCTTATTGCTAAATAAATGAAGAACAAAAATTTTGAAACTATTTTAATGAAGGCTTGTTGAAATAGGTTAATAATATCTTGGATTGCAAAACAGAATGCTACATTCTCTTGACATAAAAATCCAGGATATAGCACAATTAAAAGTTAATGTTACTTGCAATTTTATTGCTTTGCTTTCTCTTGCATATATGAAAACTAAATACATCTCTTTAATTGCTGAGTTTCACACACTTATTCTTGCACACAGGTCACTGAAGTGTTTGAATGATTATATTGTCATTGTCATCACAACTTTTATTTTATTGTCACAACTTTTATTATATTGTCTTCACAATTTTTAAGTGTTTATGCCTTTGTTAATAAAGATGCTGGCGTCCCTGCCAGTTGTTAAAAATTAAATGCATGCTTCACCTTTTGCAAGTCAGGGTCCTTAACTGTTATAAAGCCAGACGATCTGTGACTTTATTGGATAAAATGTTACACTTATCTGGGGTGCTACACGTAAAGGCATCTGGATCTTGAAGGTTTGGTCAGAAGGGTAACGCCCTGATACATTTTAGTGTAAATCACTGTCAGAAATAGCAGCCTGCAGAGAGGTGCACCCTTCTTCTTATGTAAGTTTTTTCTAGTATTTCTTATGAAACAGAAAAGCAGGCCTGTTATATTAAATATTCACCTTAGTTGTGCACTCTTAAAGCAGGATTCTCACTAATTATCACGTAAGAACAGTGTGTAATGTAGTACTTACACAATGGAGCACCAGCTTGAGTACCAGTCGAGACTGTTGTGTTAACATACCTCATTTCAAGTCCTAGGAGTGTATCAGTTGAACAAGAAATTGCTTGTAAGGGATGAAGACTTAAGAAAGAGGCTACCAAAAAAATCCTGTCAAGATTTTTAAGATCAATAAAAAAGATACTCAATACTTTTTCCCTTGATTACAGGGATATCTCAGTGAAGACCAATTAAAAGCTTTGAATGCTTACAGGCAGTTAATGAACGATAAAAAGCAAACTCAGATACAGGAAGAATTCAAGAAGGCTTTAGAATCAGCAGAACATGAAGAAAACGGTTATTCCAAACGAGACGTGTCTACTGTATGGAAATTATGTGTGGTAGACTACAGAAAGCAAGAAAAACATAAAGGTTAGTACTTAGAAACTTATTCATAACTTTTATCTGAACATGTTAACTGGCCAACATAACAGATAGATTTGAAGAGTTTTACAACAGTACTCTAGCTTGCCCGTTAAAGTTTCAGGTTTTATTTGGGTTTTGGTTTGGGGTTCTTGGGTAGGAGGGAGCGTTGTTGGTTTATTTTGTTTAAAAGCCTTCAAATTAGTATTGTACAGCTAATATATCTTAACCTCATATTGTTAGGAGTGATACTGAGTATCTGGCGTCCACTGCTAGACGTTTGTTCATTGTTAAAGGAAGGCAGTCGGTTCAGAATCTACCAGCTGTTAACATCACAGTTCAAAGGAAGATCAGACTCAATTAACATACAATTAACAGCAACAAAGAAAACTCAGTATCTACAACTCTCAGTAAGTGCTTTAACTGCATAAAGATGTAGCATTAAAATGTATCACAGTGTAGGTACGTGTGGTAAAAACTTAAAAATTTTGTGTTCCTTCAGGTATCACAGGAGATGTTGGTACAGATTTTCTTTCCAAGAAAGGCTCTAAAATTCACCAGTTTGTCAGATCCTTCTTTTCAGCCACCATGTGCTGAAGTTGATTTAGTCGGAGTTGTAGTTTCTGTTAGCAGAACAGGTATGTTGTGGGCCACATTCATGTCCTTCCATTGAGTAAGCACTATTTTTTTTATTTCAAAAAGTCAAAATGATCTTGGTGTTGTACCTGCATCTCAGGCCTGTGAAAACCTGCTGATACAGCGCATTGCCATGACATGCTGGCAGATAATTCTGTTTTCCTGAAGAAAAACTATTTGCTTATTAGCTCAGGAAGAATTTAGTAAGGAACAATCCAAGATCAAGAGAAGCTTTTCTTTATTTTATTTTCCATAAGTGGTGAGACACTGGAACAGGCTGCCCAGAGAAGCTGTGGATGCCCCCTCCCTGGAAGTGTTCAAGGCCAGGCTGGATGGGGCTTTGAGCAACCTGCTCTAGTGGGAGGTGTCCCTGCCCATGGC
>JAOQGH010000001.1:183014644-183055464 GCA_025769975.1 Gallinago jamesoni | reverse complement strand
CCCTGGGCAACCTGGTCTAGTTGGAGGTGTCCCTGTGACTGCAGGGGGGGCGGACTAGATGACCTTTGAAGGTCCCTCCCAGCCCAGATGATTCTATGATTCTATTCTATGATTGATGTCACTGCTGGGGAAGGGGATGACATCCTGATTGCTGAGAAGCAACAGGGCAAGTGCGAAGACTGTTAATCTTTTCAAGTAATTTTGCCTTCACTGAGTTATACAACTGATGAGATAAAACAACTGCACTGGCACCTCTTCCCCCTACTTCACCACAACACCAATTCTTAGCTACAAATTAGACAACTAAGGGAAAATGGAAGTAATTATTTTTAGCCATGTTAAGAGCTGTTTCAGTCAGATCATCTCTTAAATGTCGTAGCTGAGCATATATAAAAGCAATAAAGCGGAGCTTTCCCTACCATCATCGCATATGGCTTCATTTCCCAAGCATGGATGTTGGTGTTATCAATAATAACCGGGCTTTTCCCATTCTTCATTGCTTTGCGTGCTGTAATGTAACACATTAAATAAAGCTAAAATGTATTCAATAACAGACTGACTGAGCCAGGTCTTCCTACCCCCCGAGGGTCCTCTCTTTGTCCTTTCTTTGCCCACTGTTAGCACGCTTGCGTCCCCACCAGACTTGGGTTTGCAGCTACCACCCAAACACAAGCAGAGGTCAGTGTCCAGCAGATGCTAGGAGGCCACGCAGCCTCTGGCTGGGCTCAGTAGTAAGAGCTGAACATAGTGGTATCACAGCACTAGGTATTTACAACAGCTAAAAATTACTGTTATTTGTGAAAGATCCTTGTTGTGTGATCTCAAAGTATGTTTGCAATTGCTAGTAATGAGCTCAGAGTACAGCCACGAAAGCACGTTACATTTTTCTCTCTGAAGTAGAGACCTGGCTTGTTTCATTCTCAAACTTTTAATTAGGTTTTCCTCCTGGCTGTCACTAATTCCCACCTGTAACACCCCCTCCCAAGTCAGGACAGACATCTGAGAAGTTCCAGCCTGAAGGATGGGGAGGGGACAGCTGCTGGGCTGGGGCTTGCATGCCACCTGCTGTTCCCACACTTCAGCACTGCTACCCAACAGCCACCGCTTTGCCGCCTGAAATAACACCTATCAATCACCAACATGTTTTCATTTACAAATTTCTCTCTTGTAAGTCAGAAGAAATAAAGTCAGAAGTGTAAATGTATATCATTTTAAACAGTACCCCATGAGTATATGACAACACTTTGATATATTTTTACTTTGGGGGCTAGATTTAAAAAGAGAGAGAGAGGCAAAACCAGTCTGCACAACTTCTGGATCAATTTTGGTCACCTCGCTTTTGGTTCCATTTGTGTGCATCCTCTAGGAGGTCGGGCTCAAACACGTACACGCCGTTTTCGATAAAGAAGTCATCGGTACTAAGAACTACAGCACTGGGGTAGTCACGTTTCAGTTGTCTGGAAAAGGAAAAAAAAAAGGAGGATTAATATACGCTAAGACATGCCTTTAATAGAGACCATTAAATCAAGAACTGTAGGAATGCTCTGCAAATATGTACAGTGCTTCATGTGAAAAATCTCAGCTTAAAGGATCTGAAAGTAACACAATCGTTAGACACATCGGTAGAAAGAAATGGAGCTTAAAGGCACGGCCTGGGTTTCTTGAATTCAGCAGAGGAATCTACAATGGGCTGCCAACATGAGGCTTTAATCATATTAATATGTTCGGGGTTTTTTCTAAGTTACCTGAGAAGATTTGACTGTAAATATACAAAAAAACCCACCCAAATTTGCTAATCCCATGGAAGTTGGTCTCAAAAAGCGATTTGATTGTGGGAGTTTTGCTACAGAGATATTTTTGAATATAACAGGAGGAATGATGATTTCTTTTTTAGTAAAGATGCTCTATGTTATTATCAGTTTGTCTTGTTCTTTTTTTTTGCTACAAAGCACATAGCACTTTTTTTTTTTTACTTTGCAAACAAATATTAGAGTGATTAGTCAATATTTCCTATTATTTGATGCAATGTTATGGTTCTTTCTGCTTTTTACTTGTCCCTGTTTTACTTAATCCTCCTCTTGTAGAATTGAGTCTGTCTTTATTTATTTTCAGCTTTTATACACGTTTTATGAACAAATCTGAATTGCTTACACTGGCAGCCTCAAATACAACAGACCCATGAACCTGGTCCCCTGTGGTCAGTGGCACAGGGCCACCCCCTTCTCTCCTCTCTGCTGTCCCCCACAGGGATGCTCAGTCAAACCTGGGATGCCCAGCTGGAGGGTGGACACGTGTCCTGCTGCGTGCTGACCAGCTGCCTCCCAGACACTGAAAATACTCCTTGTGTGGTAGCTTAAATATGAAGTATTCTTAGAGAGCATTAAAAAAAAAATCATGCAAAAATGGGTTCCCCTTTCATAGAATCCTAGACTGGTTTGGGTTGGAAGGGATCTTAAAGATCATGTAGTTCCAAGGCCCCTGCCATGGGCAGGGACACCTCCCACTAGCTTTCATCCATCTTTATTTGATAGGATGAGGCGTAACAGTTTTAAACTGAAAGAGGGGAGATTTAGGTTAGATATCTGGAAGAAATTCTTCACTGTGAGGGTGGTGAGACACTGGAACAGGTTGCCCAAGGAAGCTGTGGATGCCCCATCTCTGGAGGTGTTCAAGGCCAGGCTGGATTGGGCTTTGAGCAACCTGATCTAGTGGGAGGTGTCCCTGCGGGGAGGTGTCCATAGCCAGAATTGTCTATTTTTTTCAGTCAAGGGAGTGCAGGGGGAGGAGGGAGCCCTCTGGAAGAAGTCAGGGAGAGCCCATACCATCATCTCACTGCTGTCTCCCTAAGGCCCAAAATGTCTTCGGAAAAGAACAGAAGGCCCCAGGAAGAACCTGATGGCTCTCAGACGTGAGTGCTGCTGCCCCGCTATCTCACACCCCAGATGAGCTCCACACCCTGAGAACTCATTTCAAGCTTCCCGGATAAAAGTGCTGCTTCTCTTCCATCCCCATAAGCTGCCAAACAACTATTTCTCAATGTCTTTTCTAACTGAGCTATAGGAAGGGAAAAGGTGCCTCTGGGTTATCAGCAAAAAAACAGACACGCGGCCAGAAAAGGCTTAATTCTGTCATCTCTAGCTCAGCCCCAACGATTTACTTACCAATTTTACCCTAATCTGCCTGCCAGCAATTCTTCACTAGGATTGCCTGTTAGATTTAACTGAATAAAGGTCGGCTTCTGACTTTGTTCCGCCTCCAGAAGCTGTAACTTCTACCAGCTGCTGATAAATTCATATTATTTTGTGGTAGCAACCACCCTGAGAGCAGAGACTTCCCACCGGGGGACTGGCCAGGGCCGGGCTGTAGCCACAATTAGCACCTACACGTCGTTATCTTCTAGCCCCAAACAGATGCTCTATTCACATCATTACTGCTGGGCAAACAGATCGAACAAACCGTTAGCAAACGGGCAAATTATTTTTGCTTTCATTGTGGGCCCAGGCAAAGGATCCTTATCATGAGAAGCGCGGCAGCACCCAATGCTTATCTGCTTTCTCTGCTGCTGATAGACTGATACCTTCGGCTCTCCCTGTGATTCAGCACCTTTCCCACTGCTTTACCCCATCTCTTCTCCAAAAAAACCGACCGTGCTGAAGTACACGTCACCCCTTAGCTACTAATAGGCACATACATAAAATTGTACGCGTTCATGAAAGATCTCAAGGTTTTTTTTTTCTTGCTGTTTCTTTCAAAAATGTTCTCAACTAGAGCAAATCTTAAAATTTTTTTTCTTAGCATGTAGCTTACTAAGCTTTTAACACATATACGCACACTCACATGACAGCTTTGATATTAAACCTTACGAAATCTAAATAGCATGTGATTGATTATCTGTAAACTCAGTCTGCCCACAACCCTCATATCACCGGTAATTAAAGCAGATAAAACTTGCGCTTCAAAGGAGGGAAAAATATGGCACAAAATGTGCTAAGAGCTATGAATTACTGTCACATTTGGTACATTCAGACCAAACAAACTCCTACTAACAGCAACATAAGGAAACATTAAGTGGGAAAAAGAAGAGGTTTTACCGTCTGCTTATTTTGCTGGTTTTAACTTTTAGCTTTCAAAACCAGCCAGACACTAAAGTTTACAACCATTTTCTGTAACCCTCTATTGCTCATGAAGCTGACAAAAATCCTGTCTATTCTGTCCCTGAGAATTTCAAAGGGTACCCAAACCTCTTTGGTATGTTCCTTGAGGAACAAGCCTTATATGATCTACAAATTGGTTTAGAAGAAAAGCTTTACGTAATCACATCAGGCTCCTAATCACTGCACGCAATAAAAATGCCTGTATTTTAGCAAAATATACGCCAGCTATGCAAAATGGGAGGACCTGTGACCAGGGTTATTAGTTAATAAATTTCAAGCAGCACTGTAAAATTACTCATGGCCACTAATAAGTAAAGTAAAGCATACGAAGGAGCAAAGAAAAATGAAATTTCTTTGCAAGATCAAAGGTACATCTGAGCTACGTTTGCATTTTTTTTAAAAAGCCAGGGAACTTGCAGGGCTGCATTGTGATAAGCAGCATTTGTCAAAGGTTCATTTGCCGACTTGGGACATTGGGTTGCAGAGCGTTACAGCTCTCTGACTTGCAGTAGGTACAAAATACGGTATGCTCCACAGCGTGCTGAAGGAAAGTTTGCTGCTCTTTCAGAAAATATAGAGGATAAGAAACTAAGAAGAGAAAGGGGGCTGTTTCCTCTGCTTGCAATAGATCTCCCCCAACCTATTTTCCCCCTCCTGCAAGGCAAAGCAGGTTTCCACTCCAGGTATTGGATCACAGAATCCTAGAATGGTTCAGATTGGAAGGGACCTTAAAGATCATGAAATTCTACCTCCCCCTGCCACAGGCAGGGACACCTCCCACTAGAGCAGATTGCTCAAAGCCCCATCCAGCCTGGCCTTGACTGGATCTCATTAGATTGGCTGACACAGCCAGGGGAAAAAAAAAAAAGCTTTCAGAATCTCTGACACACAACGGCACTAACCATGGGACTTCCAGCAGGACCCAGGAACTGATAAAGCTCCCAAAACACAACGCTGTGCAGAGGCAGAAGTTTTGCTCTCTTCCCACGCCGACCCCACCAGCAGCCCGGGTGGCTGGGATGCTTCTGGTCGGAGTGGCATCCTGGCCAGTGCTGCTGCACCCTCGCCTGCTGCCTCACTCTGCTCAGATGGATGACGGCCGCCGTGTTTAACAAAGGAGAACCTTGCTGTTGAAAACACAGCCTTCTGAAGCCACAGGCTTCACACATCCAGGGGAATCACCCTGAAATGGTAAAAAGGTGTGTGTAGACACATACACACACACACACACACAAAGGTAAATGTTTACAGTGCGTCACCACCTGGAAGCAGGAGCTAAAGTCCATGAACCCCGTCAGAGCTGCAATTCTGTGGGGGGGTGGGATGCTGGGACGAACTGGGGAAGGTATGGGTCGCACCAAGCAGCGACACTCCGGTGCCAGGGCATTTCTTCCTTCCTGTTCTGGCAGATTGCTCCCTTGGTGCTTCGTAAGGGCACGCAAGAAGGAGCCCATTCCAAGTGATAAATCAACAGCTGTCGCTGAAAAGTTGCATGTTCCATCCTGCCCAGCCCAGTGCTTGAACCAACCTGCCAGGCAGAGGGTTACATGAGTTGTGCACCATTGCAGGATGGTGCAGAAGAGCTGGAAATATGACTACCGAGCAACGAAGAGTCTCTTGGGGAAGCGGGCATGAGCTTGTATGTGGCTCACTGATTTTTTTGGAGGCATTTTTAGAAGCTATACCTACTACGGCACCTCAGATAACTGTCGTCTACGCAGTTACCCAGGTCTGATCATGAAATCTGTACTGTGAAGTTGGGGGAAATGCATTCAGAAGGAGGGTGTTCCACTTGCCTGCTGGAGGCTATGGGAGATGTAGCTCACAACTAGTCCTCTTCTACACACTTCTTCTGGTGGTGACGTACCATTGGCCAGTTAGAGGGAGAATGGTGAGGGTCACCTAAAATATGTGGTTCAGGGAAGCATATTCTCAACAGTGAAGGAACTGGAAAGGTTTGAAGCTTGGTGGTGAGCAGACCAACTCCTCATTCAGCCTTGAATATTCAATAGACCACAGGTGGATCCTTCAATGTCTTTACCAGAAACAAAAAACCAAACCTGAACCAATCCATACCACTGTCAGCTGCTCTGAGCTGGGGGAGCAACCAGGACTAAACCTTACAAAGCCATGTCCAAACTGTGTGGGTGCAACTGAAAGGTCAGGGAAACAAGACATGGATCCGAGGTTGTTCCTAGTATTGTGTGATGAACTGAAAAGGGACCTTTTGGCTGGAGTTATCAGTGCATTGCCATGTCACCGGTGATAGCATTCATGGTTTGTGATTCTTTCTGAGCACTGTGCAAAGATGTGCAAGTTGTAACAGAAATACTGGCTGATGTGAAGAAGGAGGTGTGTGTGAAAGCACCAAAAGAAACAACAAAGCAAAGGTGAAAACAATGGTACAAACTGACAACCAACACCATCATTAACAGCAAAAAACTGGGAAAGGTGCTCCTTACACACCCCTCAGGGGCCACCACTCCACTTAGGCCCAGCACGGATGTCTTCCCACTGAAAGACCCGTGGTCTGAGAGTAGGAGGATGGCCAGGGGGGGTCACACCAGCCTGCACACACCTTCCTTCTTCCCCTCATTCCAAAACAGGGAGAGGCTGCAGCTGGAAAGACACCCAACGATGTGAAACTGAAAATAATGAACAAAACCCTCTGCCTGGTTCATGGAACACCAAGTAAGCAAAATCTGGAGGCAAAAAATGGCAGCCCAGGAACTGCTGGCTGCAGGATGGCATGGCAGAGCTGACCAAAACCCACCATGTCACCACCAACCAAGCGGAACCCAGAAGAGACAGTGAGGATGGGACAGCTGAAGGTCCTTGTCCTCTCTGAGTCTAGACGGAACCTCCTGTGCATATGCATCTTGGGCCTTGCAAATATTTGTCTATCATAGTGCAAATGAATAAAATCTGAGCGAATGAATTTGAATGGGTAAAATGAGCTTACCGAGGATTTTGCAAATAAATATCACTTTCCTCCTCCAGCAGCGTCTTCCACACAGCTTTTGCTGCAGTAATTTTTAGCAAACACTTTGCTTAGCACATTGCATTTACCAACACCAAAAAGTACACAATATGGGAATAGCGAATCTCAGAATTTTCTTGGCACAGTCCTTTCATAATGTGGACAAAGTTAATGGAGAGGTTAATGGAGAGGTACTAAATGCAGCTTTTACAGCTGCCCTTTGATCTGTGCACTGCTGAACAGCCAAATGTAAGGATACAATCAGCAGGGGCTAGAAACAGAACTGAGTTCCTCAAACATTCTTTTCACGGGGAACTAAAACAATACTTACAAGTGATTTTGTAAATTTGTTTAATAATTAACCTTGTGTTTTGACCTAAAAAACCAGGCGAGTCAGTTATTTGCACTGGCTGACAATACGGCCCCAAATCATTACGTTCTTATTGTACTATGAGAAGACCCAAACCTCTCTGAAGGAGAAGGGGCCTGCACTTACATGACCTCTTCAGGGAGACACATGTATTCTGGGTGTCAGCAAAATAACAGCATTTGGCCGTTCATTAAAGCCCTTGGTCTTGCAGAAGTCCTGTGAGGCAGAAGGCACAGCGTGACATGGAGGACTGCACCGAAGAGAGGAAACTGCACCAGTGACTCACACAGCTTCATGCTGCCACCTCTCACAGCAGAGCCCTTCCCGTGGCAGCCCATGATCCCAGCACAGGTTCCTCACCCAAGCAGAGTAAGGGAACAGCAAATATCCCTCTTGCACAGAGGGATCATAGAGTGGTTTGGGTTGGAAGGGACTTTAAAGATCATCTAGTTCCAACCCCCCTGCCATGGACAGGGACACCTCTCACTTGGAGGAACACCTTGCTTTGATGGAGAGTAGGTGACCACGGGAGTTGCGAGGCACCAGATTCTGAGATACTCTGATACCAGGCTTAGGTTATGCTGCATCAGGCCAACTGTGGTGCTGTCTCCCTGCGCTCTCCTCTGGGGTTTTCCACCTATTTTATCAGTCTTGGAGCTGTCAGAGAGAGGAACAGTCTCCTCTGCCCGTTTTATTCAGCACTCTGGCTCTGAGCAGAGTGTGGGACATCATGACAACAGAAGTCAGAGCTGCCAGTTTTCCCAGTCAGAAACAGTAAGAGCTTCACCATGTTTGTGATTAAGCACAATAAAAAAAAAAAAAAAAAAGAGCCCCGGTCTGGTGCTTTTTTAGAGGAAAAAAAACCACAACTCTCTTAGCTTGGGTGATGAGTCCATCCTACTAAAAACACCCCTTTTGGTCCTGCCCACTCAGAAGAACAACATGAGTCCTACAGGCAGCGTCTCCCCGAAGCAGCCACAGGTCCCCGGAGCTGTTTCCGAAGGGGAAGGGGTTCCAGCCGGCTCCGCTCCCTCCTGCCAGGCTCCCAGTTCCCCCCACAGCCAGAAAAAACACCTCCAAACTGGTGCCCCGGCCGCCTCCAAAAGCGGGTTTTTTTGCAGCGGTTTTTCCCCGTCCCCCGCTGGGAAGCGACAGCCGGGCGGGCAGGGGGCTCCCGGCACCTCCTGCCCCCCCCGGCCCCGCCGGGCCCCGCCGCACCGCTCCTGCCCCCGGCACCGGTGCGGGAGGGAGCCGGCAGAGCAGAGACCGGCCGCCGCGGTGATAGGCTCCGTCGCCGCCGTCCTTACCTGGCCAGGGTGGTCTTCCCGGCGCCGGGCAGCCCCCGCAGCAGCACCAGCCTCCCCCCGAAGCGTCGCGGCGGGGGCTGCAGGCGGAGCCCCCCCAGGGCGCGGAGCAGCTCCTCGTCCATCCCCCGGCTCTACCGGGGAACCGGGAGCGGCCCGGCCCGGCCCCCGGCGGCGGGGAGGAGGTGGGGGACCCGGGGCAGCCGCTCCGGAGCCCGGCCCGGGGAGGCGGTGGGACGCGGGGGTCCCTCCCCCGGCCCCCGCCTGGGTGGGGACGGGCCCGGGAGCGGGTGGAACCTCGGGTCCCGGAGAAGGGGGCGGGTTGGGACCGAGAGTCTCCGAGGCTCTTCCCCCCCCGAAAACGAAAGCGGCCCTCCAGAGAAACAAACCGGAGACAAAGGGCGGTTGCGGCTCCTACGGCAGAAGCGCCCGGCTGCGGCCCAAGCTTTCCACCCGCAGCAGCAGCCCCAGGTGCCATCTTTAGTTACTTCAAAACAAGGTTAATCTCCAGAGTCTCTGAGGCGGGGGAACACGGGTCGGCGCTGAGAAGGTCCCGTCCCCTGTGCTGCCCGGGGGCGCTCGGGACGGCGGGGCGCCCAGAAAGGGAATCGTCAAAACACCTCAGCGGAGTGAAGCTAGCTACAGCACCCCAGCTGCAGACTCATCTTTTCTCGGTTTTTTCTTTTTTTGACAGTTATGGAGCTACTGGAGTCAACCCTCCTCAGCCCCAATTCGTCCCCCCCATCAAAAGAGGATTCCCAGCAGATACAGCTAAATAACTCCCTGCCCTGCACCAATGAGCCAGTGCAGCACACCCACCACAGCGACTTTACTTTTCATGGGATCATAGAACTCTATGAAATTGATTTGTGATTGATATGAAGTTGATTCCATGATTGATTTGTCAAGCACATTATCACATGAGAAGCTCTAGGAAATTTAACAAGATTTATTTCCCCTGCAGAAAACCTGGCCTGTTTCAATGTGATCACCTCACAAAGCCAAAGAAAGAAATGATAATTTCTTCCAGTTAACCCAAAAATAGCTTGTGTGGTACCATGTTCTCCCCACCTTAGGGACACGCGCAATATCAATCCCTTAGATATTAGAGGTTAGAAGGCAGCCTCAGGTATGTCCCAGGGTGACAACGCCATTGAACTCCACCACTGAAGCATTAGGTTTAGGAGGTTGCAAAGAGAGTGTTTGAGTAGCAGGAGAAAGCTGAGCTCCCTGGGATGTGGCACACCAACACAAGATGAATCAGAAAGCAGACACATAAACTCTGAAATTCAACGATAATGGACAGGGAGTGGGGTTTAATTAAACTAAAACTGGCAACACCCTACTAAAAGATGCATCGCCTTTTGTCTCTACAAGAATACCTTGAGATTTTGAAAACTATTTTTATCTTAAGCATTCTGTAAGGTCAGTATTCAGTCATGGAAAATATAGGCACTTAGATTTCTCTCTGAATAAATAAAAGTAGGAAGAAACTATTAACCTTTGAGTGGCATTTGCTTGAAAACAAACTAATTTTTCAGTTGCCACTAGTACCTCAGGTCCAAAGCACACTTTCCCTTCTGGTCCATCACACCCCACCCCTTGCTTTCTGCTTCCCTCCTCCCATTTGTGGCAGGCGAACCCACCAGCCACCTTGGCATCATGCATTGGGTCTATCTCATGTGGTGGTGCAATTCCGCCTCATCCCACCCAGGCCACTCGTGCCTGGAGCAATTCCCCCTCCCTGGACCACACACCAACTTAGGATAAGTCCTAGGATAAGTCAGGGATGGATTATGAAAGGCAGTGGACATCAGTCACCTCCTCACTGACTAGTACATCTGCACCTGGGTCATGGCCCAAACTGGGAGATACCAGAGCTTCAAAGTCTAGCAAGTTTTGGGCTTGCGCAACTGGTGGAAAGCACCAAAAAATTTCTTTGTCCGAGTTGGGCCAAAATGGAAAAGTACCTGACGAAAGTAAATGGTGAGTACTTACTCTAAACTCAAGGAGTGTGAAATATTAACTACAGGATCACTGCCCCTTCCATCCACCTCTCTACCTAGCTATGTTTGAATATACACACTTGTCTTTACAAGTGTGTGTGTCTATATATTTCATTGGATCCAAATATTTCCCTCAAAATATTTGTGAGGAGTCAAAAAGGGCACCCATCATCTCCATGGAGCCACCTGCTGCAAAGAGACTCTGGTCCCAGCCGTTACAAGACTCAAGTGGGGTGTGTGTGGCTCCTTGAATGGTGCATGTTTGAATTTTTTGTGTTTATACACATGTACACATTTATATTTTGATTTAGAATGCCCTGTAAAAAGTTAGTGTGAATCTTGTCACTCTCAAATCTGTAATTAAGTCACCGTTAATACATTCTACTGAATCACCTTGTAAAACCTTAAGTGGGTTAATGATTAAGTGCCCGTAAAATCCAACCTTTTGATCTACCTCAAACAATTAATAAATCTTGGGTTGCTGCTAAATTGCAACTGTGTCAAATATTTCATCCACGACACCTCAGCCCTCCATTCCTGGGCATCACAAGCACCACTTGAAAGACAGATGCACAGATCACGTCACATTTGATGGACCACAGCAACACAGAGTAGCTTTGTGCTTCTTCAGAAAAGCCACAGAGAGCTGGTGAAGAAGCCTTGCCCTGTTCACAGTCTCCACAGAAATAAAGATCAGAGATAAATCCAATCACACCTTGCAAAAAAAAAAAAAAAAGCGCCCATGAAATTGTGTTTTAAAAAAATGAGATGAAATTAACCACCTATGTAATTTATCTTACTCAACATACGCAACTATTTCCCACTTCTCTCATACCTCTGTTGTCCTTACATAGACATTTGTATAAGCAAAATTTTAGATTTTTTTTTACTGTTGAGGTTTTATTAATTTCTGCTGCTCATCTCCCCAGGAAATCAACGCCTCACCCACGTTACTGGGATTATTTCCTCAGTAAGAGTTGTTACAGGTAAGGTACTGTTAGAGTTGAGGAACAAATATCACCCTTAATTTTGAAGGAAACCCCTGATTTAGAAAAATTTTAAAAAGAAATAACTGCTCTTAGCTTAAATTTCTCCTCACGTCATAAGAATTTTAGTAAAAAATGGAAAAAGGAATACCACTAACAGAAACATCAAATTACTGGTTACCAAAGTTTTATCAGTCTACCAGAAACTGTGTGCATCTTTCTTCCAGTATGTTCGAATGAGGTCTAGAGCAAAATTTTCTCCTTATTTCTATAGTATGAAATTAGTCTAGCTAAAGGGCCGCATTAAGCCTGGCCTCAGAAGAAAGCAAGATAAATTGTGCACCTCTGAATGAAAGAATAGGAGCAACCGACGAAGGCTTTTCCCACTTGACGTCATAAAGAGATTGGGATGTAATTGTGAGTGACAGGATGAAAGGTAAGAGCAGGCAGGAGAGCAAGACACACAAAATTAACAGCAGAGAAACAGGCACCTTTCCCTGCCCGTAGGCATCACTCACTACCAGGTTCCTGTGGCAGCATCTGGGATCCTGATACAAGTGAATTAAATACCAGATCCTGAAGCTCACACCTCATGTTGACAGACACCTCCTTTCTCTTACTGCTCTCTTTGTACCACACTTGAGGATGCTCTGAGAAGGTATAAATCCCACACGGCTTCAGAAAGTGACCTTTTGCCACACACAGCAAAGTTATCTCAATTTTGATTTTTATTACGTGGACAGACAGGTTGATATTGGGTGGCCATGGGGGGAAGACGGCCAAAGATTCACACCAAAAATCTACGGTGGTTACTTTCTTCCAGGTTACTCCTTACATTTAAAATCCTTGGTGGCCAACTGAAGTCCTTCCAATCAAAGTGAGAAGTTTCTGTAATAAAATAGAAGAGATTCTGCTGAAATATCACAACAGCACAGACTGCAGAAAGACTTTAACAGTCAGAAATCCCACCCTCAGGGGAAGGGTGGGAGAACCTGAGAAGGGTTCACTTGCCTGATATTTTCAAAAGTCTCTTTCTTTCTCTTTCTGAGTTGTTGGTTATTTCTTTAAAAAAATAAAAGTAAAAACGGAGAGGAAGCAGATGATGGAAAGCAAAGGAAAAATAAAAATGAAAAGAGAATGTTAAGGGAAGAGAACTTGGATGTCAAAACTAGGGACAGTAAGGACCTAGCAATCTCAAGGCTGAAAAATAGGGAGAAGAGCAACACAGTGGATTGTGTTTTCCCCTCTCCACATCACAAACACTATATAATGAATAGTTGTTCAACCAACATTACTAAAGCACAGCTACATCTTGTTTTATTACATTGCATACTTTTTCCTGTTACGTTTACTCGGGACCTCACAGGCCTTCAAGCTGAGGAGGTTCACGTGAAGCACCAGCACAATCTGATGGTTACTCTTTTCTGAGGGCTCTAGAAGGACTGTTGTGCACAACTCTTATTCTCTCTGGTAATTTTGCTCTTTGCTTAAGTAAATATTAGGCCAGGTTTCCCTGGCAAGCATGGTAAAAGGCAGGTGAGGTTTTCTGGCCATAATCCTGTACACTTTCTATTGCTTCATTTTGTTTAAAATTAGCGGTTAAATATCAAAGGATAGAGAAAATATTTTTTTTTTATTATCGTATCAAAGTAGCAACTGGAAGAAGCTTAGCCATGGGATGACACTTTCCATGGCAATAGTGGAAGACTGATTTAGTTTTCTTTGTATCTTTTAGATTATTTTTTTTTCATGCTAGCCAAAAGAGAGTCCTGCCTGTCTCAGCTATATGTTCCTGCTCCTTTGGCCATGTCCAAAGCCACAGGAACAGCACGGCCAGGGAAAAGAGGAGAGATGTGTCATCAAAAGATTTGTCTCATTAAAACCTGGACCCTACCACGCTGTTGTGGAGGAAGTCTTCTCCTGCAGGGAGTTACTGCAAAGTAACTGATGCACTTCAAACCCAAACATGACAGCTTTTATTTTGCAGCAATTTTGCTGATAAATGCTTAAACTCACATCAGGTTCTGTTGTCTTGTTCTACATTTGTAGATCATCTGGCACTTGGAATCCTGGTCTAAGGAGAATTTCTAGGCCCTAAAATAATACTGTTTTCACAGATCTCAGCATTTTTTAAATTCAGGATCTCTTGCTTAATCTCCAGAACAAACACTGATGTGCTGCCAATGCTGCAATAAGGAGCTCTCACAAGAACTCGAGATTAACCCTGTGTTTTCCCAGAGGAACACTGTGACTGTTTGCTCTCCCATTTGAATAAAAGCACCCTTGCACGGTGCCAATCCAGAAGCATGATCACCCGGGCTAAAGTCTGGCCGGGGGTCTGCATGACCCGCATCCTGTGCCTGACAGGGAGCACGAGTCGATTGACAACCCCAAGAGATGCTTTTTGCTTTTCACGTACTTTTTAAATTAGTTTTTTTTTTTTTTAACATCCTAACATTTGTATAAGCTGAAAAGCAGCCTTTCTTCCAAAGGTATGGTTACACGATATGTGGTCCCTGCTATCGCAGCCGATGGCTACCCAAACGGGGAGCCCTGCATGGCCCTTCTCCCGCCCCCCGCCCCCCGCCATTGCAGCAGTGCAGCCCCCTCTGCTCCCCAGCCCCAGCTTCGGCACCGAGTTGGACCTTACACAGCTTATCTAAATTCACCAGCCCAGCAGAAAACTAACCTGGGGGGTCAGCGGGAGCCCTCACACCAGGCAGCGAGTGCCGGAGGTGGTGAGGGGAACAGGGTGGGAGGAAAGGCACTGCCTGCTTTCGGCAGCAGCTCGGCCAGAGGCAGCAGACACAGATCCAGAGCAGCCTAAACCCTTCCAAAAACTGGTGCCTGGTGTCTCACTCTCTCCCTCCCACAGCCAGCAGGACTTTTCCTGACTCATTTCAGATGTTCAACTAGAGGGAGAAAAAAAAAAACCCAACCACCAACACAAACCCCCACCAACTAACCTCCCTCCTCCTCCCGATACAAAGCCCTACCAACCAGCTCAGCAGTCCCAGCTCAAGGGCTTTGCTGGGCACCAGAGCTGCTGTAAGGAGGATGGGACTCTGCAGCGATCAGCCCTCACACAGCCTTCATCTGCAACAAGGGACCCCCAGCGTAACCACCCGATGGAGACACAGATCTTCATGGCCAAGTCTTTCTGCGCAGAGCGTGCCATACCTTGGGTTTGTGGTTTTGGTTGGTTGTGTTTAGTTTGGTTATGGTTTTTTTTGTTTGTTTTTTAAACCAAACACTGACTGGGAGTCTTCTTTCATGACTAAGTACATCTTGCCTTAATTCTACGTCCCCTAGAACCAGCATAAGCCAGGGCTGCAGAGCATTAGACTGCAGCATCAGGTATCAAACTGGGGTTTAATGACATTTTGTTTCAGCCCAGTCCCGAGTGGCTGCTGAGAAATAGAGAGGGCTGCAGGACACTTCTGCTGTGCTCGGGACAAGCAGGAGAGGAAGGCCAAAAGCCTTTCAGGAGCAGCACGGCAGACAGACAAAGCAGGTAAATCTAATAGAAACAACCAGTTTGTTGGATGCAGCAGTCAGATAAAGGTATGGACAATGAGACAGGGCACTCCTGCATATGTCTTTCCCTTCTTGAATCACACAAGGAATAAATAAATAAATAAAACAATTTCCAGGTTAGTCACAATTCTTTTCAGGGAAAAGAATAGAGCTCTCCAAGTTTGTTTCTTTAGCATAAAAACATTTTAACCAATAAACCTGGAGGTTTTTGGGGTAGTAGCTTAGTGTCCCCACACTGAGACAGCCAGTTGGTATCACAAGCAAAAGTCTTTCCTGTGTGCAGTGTTCACATTTGCAATATTATAAATAGATAACTTATAAAAACTTGTGGCTGACATAGGGCTAAATATTTGGTGAAAATATTTTTTTATTTGCTTACCAAGTATTTTAGCATTTGATCATATAAGAGGACAATACCCCTACCAGATGTTCTTGATGTGATTAATCATCTGTGCTGACAGCACCTCGCGAGATCAGCGCTGTCTGTACTACGAGGTTCAGAGAGATTCCCCTCATCTTCCTGCATCAGTAGTTGGTACAGGGTAATCAGTAAATGACCTGCAATGTCATTTTTGTCACCAATGACAAAAATGCACGTAATCAAATCAAGCCCCATTTGAGAGGTTTCAATTCCAACTCAAACTATTCAATTACTTTAATTCTGTTGTGAACCTCCACTGTGAAAATTCAGAAACCTTTCAAAATGTCAGCTTCTGCTTTTATAACTGTCCCAACAATCCCAACACAGGGCACGTTTGCCTCCAACTCCTCTTGCAACCCTCAGGTCATGCTCAGGTCAGGCACAGGACACCGGGTGACACAGACCCCTGGCCAGGCCCAACTTGGATGATATTCCAGTGGTCCTGTGTTGTCTGGATGGGAAAAATTTAAGCCCCAGTATCTGGATTTTTTTTTTCTGGCTCAATTTGCCCGTGATACAAGTTATTTTATTTCTGTGTACCTCAGTTTACTTGTTTTAAAGCTACAGATTAATCCATTTTCCACTTTGGAAAGAACAACTAATGGAAAATGGTATAGAGAAGTTAAACTAGCACTGTCCAGCTGGATCCAGAAGTCCTTCCTTCTTATCACAATCTGCCTAGAATATCTCCCATAAACAAACTGGACAAACTTTGCCAAGTTACCAAAGGGTTCAAAAATTCACAAGACAAGCAGGAACACGACAGCGTACTTTCTAATACTCAGTGGCACACTTTGTCATACCAAATGAAAACATTCATGAAAAATTAACACTTCAATATGTAGACTTCTGTTGCAATCTCCTGCTGCTGATTCTCTACTGAAAAGCAGAACTGTCACTTTTCCATAACTTGGTAAAATACTGTTTTATTGCTCATACAGTGCTTTTCCTAATTAGACCCAGAACAGTCAGCATTGCTCTCCAATGGGGAAAACAGGACTGAGATGACACAACTCACAACAGATTGCCACAATAATCAACCTGGGAATAAAGTCCAGCTCTCAGTCATCCTAGACCACTGCTTTCACTTCTCCAGACAGGTTTTAAATTTCAGATAAAAAAATAAAATAAAATATGGCTTTAATAACAAAATGCTGCCTTCTCTTTTCTCCATTCAGGCTTAAAAAAATACCAAACAACCCAAAACAAAGCAATTCTCAAACCTAACAGGAAGAGGTTAAAAAAAAAAAAAAGAAAATCAAGTTGGGTGATACTAAATGCACCTTAAAAATTATAGAAAAAACCAATGTTCTTTAGATGCTTGGTGAAATACAATACAAGAATGAAACACATTCATAAGTGTGACTGATTACCTTTTCCTTCATGCAGAATTAAAGCCAGTCAGTCATGACTGATGAAACAGAGCATCCAGGCATCCAGTGCTAGTGCAGGTCATGATGTTCTCCTCTATCAACCCTTGAAACAGCTCCATTTCTGGAATAGTTTCAGAAGAGTCTTGATCGTCTTGGCGATTTTTGTTTAGATCTTCAAGACTAATAATATCATCTAAAAATAAAGAAATTACAAACTGCAGCCAAAGACACCTGAAACTATCTCACGTAGTCTGTCATTTATATTATGCTTGGATAGAATATTTCTAGACAAGCTTTTATTTCATCAGAATCCTTCTATTTCCAAGGAGATTTTTAATCTCGTATTAGGGAACTTGTGAAATTGTACTAAACTAATACAGAAATAATGGAAAAAGACAATCGGCAACTTTATCCCATAACCTCTACATTGCAGGAATTAACGCAAGCCCAGAGCTTCCCATGAACCCTGATATTTCTGCTGCTCACGTGTGTGAGCTATTATTATGCTGGCAGTTTCTAGTGATCATTAAGTTTAACTAAGTTGAAGATGCTCAAACTTTCAGAGAAATAAAGTCTAAAGTAAGACTTCTTCATGTTAAATGTGTTTCGATCTGGAATGGATAAACTTGAGCTAAGTATTGGATTAATTCCATATGGGAAACTTTAAAAGGCAAGGAATTTCAGCACTTGCATGAGGGAACGTGAAGTGATGATTCCCAGCAACCGTAGCTCTGCCGTACGACGTACACAGCCAACAGAGGCACAAATTCATTTATCACATCCTCGTGCTTTTGCACAGAGGGGTGTTACCACTCATTTGTGCTGAAAACCTTCAACACACTTCACCATTAACTATTTTCTATTCTGAACAAGAAGTATTTGATACAGTTTTTACATCACAGAATACACTTACCAGCTAGGGTGTTTCTATTCTGCAATCCATTTGTTTTCTGTTTTTCCTAAAATAGATAATAGTTCAGAGAAAACAAGAAGGTACATATCAAGAGATTTTGTTATTTTAGGAAAGAACAAGGTCCATGCTCTATTTTATAACTACTAAATAATCATAATTTATAATTTCATTGTATTTACAGAATTTTCCTAATTTCCACTACCAGACACTACAGTGCTCCTTAAATTAAAACACACTTTTGCAAAGCAACTGTCACAACAGGAAAAAAACCCTTAATTTGTAAGTTAACACTTTCTAACTAGACATGGGGAATTTATTTGCTGTCAGTTACTCAAAACGACTTCTCTGCTACAGCTCTTGGTAGAAGTAGTCATGAAGAAGCTACAGATAGTGGAGGATGAAATTTGCTCAGATGATGGGAGAAAAACGTAAAGAAAACAACATGATGATGGTAGGTTCTGTTTAATGAACATAGGCTAGGTCAGGATACAAGTATCAAGGAAAAGAGTTGGATTTTTTGGTTTGTTTTTTTTTTTTTTTATCTCCAACGCTTTTGTACACATTTCTGAAGCTGATCATTCAAACCCTGAATCCTACCATGGCCGGAAGCTAGTTCTGGAAATATTCAGAAGAGTATAAAACATCCATCTCCTCATTGTGGGTATTTAAAAAAAAAAAAAAAAAAAGCATAGCAAATTTACTATCAAAGAACAAAATCTTGCTTATGAACTGAAGAAGTCCTCTTTACACCTGGAATAGTGGAAAGCCTTCCGAAATCCCCTAAAATCCGTACCTCCACAGAGGTCTTCCACAGTAAATAGATCATCTTTGAAACTTTCCAGTCAAGAGGAACTATATAATCATCTGGCAACAAGGATTCTGCAGAAGAAAATATTTTTTGCAGTTGAGTGTTCAGATCTCTCCATATCCAAAATATACCACTGAATTACAATTTTTGCACACATTATTTATATATACTTTTTTAAAAATCAGCAGATAGTTAAATGAGCCAGCAGCAAAGTCAGAATTTAGGTTTTCTAGAATCTAAGGCCAGTGCACAGCAGGGGGAGGAAGCAAAAGATTTGGTTTTGGTTTCTTTATTTATGCAAAGGCTTTCCTACAATACTTTCATTTCCCCCACATACTCCCCCAAAACTAGGCACAATGCAACTTAAGTAACAACCTTTAAAGCATTTAATTATAGTAATTGGTGCAATTTCACTAGAGAAATTACTTTCTAAAATGTTTTAACTCTACCGCTGTTTAAGAAGCTGAGAACAGACTCTTTGTAAGAAAACAGTCTGAAATATATTCTAAGCTTATATAAGAATAATACAAGCAAGTCAGTCAACTAAATCCTTCATTTATAAATAACCAAATATATTTATTTCCCAAAATTCTTCCCTCCAAAATAACTTCAATAAAAATGCACTGCAATTGCCAGTCCTGTAAAAATACTAGAGCTCAAATGCGCGCATCAGTAAGTAGTAGCCTCTTAATATATAACAGGCCACAAAAAAGCACAAGACTTTTCAAAGTCATAGGAAAATTATAGTCAAATGAGGATGTGGCAAGCCTTCTGCAGCAGGTGCAATTTTGATGGAAAAAGCCTCTAACAAACAGTGATCACAAGCTGGCAGGGCTTCAGAGAGATTTTGGGGTGGGTTTGTATTTCTTAAAGGTTATTTCCAGAGGAAACTCATTTAAACACCAAAGAATTTTATTTGCTACTGGCTCAGAGAAGAATGACATGTGGTTCACTAAGCTCTTGAGTGTTTCTGAATGCTTCTTTTTTCAAGTCATAGCCAACTTCCTCTAAGATAATGAAATTTAAGATCACAAATATGAAGACTCACCAAGTTTGGAGGAGAAAAATGTTTTCTGTGTAATAAGTGGGGTATTACACAGAACCTCTCTGCTCTATTTCAGCTCTATTTGGCAAGTTCCTCTGTGTGTGGTGCCAGAGTTAGATAAAGCAGCACTGCAGGTCCTCTGGGGACCAAGCCGAGCAACGCTGCCAGTGGTTTCCATCACTGTTCTGGCAAGTAGCATCCCCATAAACTTTTACAATAAAAACAAAGAAGCCTGAGGTCAGTTTGGGCAGATAAACAGACCTAAGCTCTGCATCAGTTGTCATCTTAAAATTTTCATATGCTAATACATGCTTAACTTTAAATTCTACTGAAACAAACAGGTGTAAAGGTCTAAAGGTGCTGAAAAAAAAAAAAAAAAAAGTCTGTGCTTTTTAATTCTATTTGTTGACCAAAGTTACTGTTTCTCTACTGACTAAATTTGGACCAAAGAAATTGCAGAACTTTATGCACAGGGAACATGGCTCTTTCAGCAGGTGCTCACGCAGCACCACGTCCTGGGGTGATTTCCAAACAAATGGCTGTCCTTGTTGAGGTTACGTGAGCCTGCCCTAAATTTAGAAATCATGGTTGCCACATGCAACTCCTTTGAGGACTGATCATCATACTTCTAATTGCTAACTTAAAAAGATTAAGCTGAAAGTACAAAAATATGACAACTGGATCTCTGGAAGGCGAGTATAAAAGCCTTTGACACTTCTTAGTCATGCACAATTAAAAAGAAGGTATTCACTAACAGAAAATGAGTCTTATAAGTTTGATGCTCAATTTCAAATTAAATTAGACTCTGGGAAAGATTTTCAACAGCATCTAAGCCACATGAAGGTCTATGAAAACTTTACTAAATAAAGAAAAAGGAATGGTACTATAGGTGGACTATAAAAACAAACACGGAAGCTTTATGTAAGGAAACAACATATTGTGCTATATTTTCATTTAGTTTTGTAATAATCACAGTAAAGTCTTACTGAGTAGGATGTATTAAAACATCAACAAGAGCTGCATGCTTTGGATTTAAATTTGGCAAGTCTTTGTTACTAACAAGACTGAAAATGCGAGGCCAAACAGTCACCTTTGTCAGAGACTGACGATGATTTTAGGTAAAAAATAAAGTAAATAATCACTACAGCAGCAGTGATTCCTTTCAATAGGATTAATACTTGACATATTAGTACCTGCAATATGGGTACCTGTAATGGGGCGTTTTGGTGGTTTGATTTTTTGTTTTCTGGGTTTTTTTTTTTTGTTGGTTTTTGTTTTGGGCTTGGGGTTTTTTTTGTGTTTTGGAGAGGTTATGGTTTTTTTTTTTGGTTGGTTAGTTTTTTACATAGAAGTAGTGAGAAGAGCATTACCCAGTGGAAGACCTGGAGAACCAAAGAGCTGCACAAGCTGAAATGCAAATCCTAACGATAAGGGAAGTCCCAGAAAACTATATTTCATATTCACATCTTGATTATCTTCAACTTGTGAGGCCTCTGCTGGCTCAGGGTCGTCTGCTTCGTGCACGTTTTCACTGCAGCTTGCCGATATACTAGAATCTTCTGGATATTCAGAAACAACAGAAGTCAAAATATCTGGTTGGCTATTTGTAACCTCTGAAGAAACTTGTTCACTCTCATCCTCTTTTTCATCAACTACCTGTTGTTGCTCAAGAGTTCTAGCTTGCTCCTCCATTGTCCTGGAAACTGCATGAACTCTGCAGGAATATTCTGACACAGGAGAAGATTGTCCTGAATGAATGCAAGAAATATCATCTAAAAGAACATCTGCATCCAGGGTGGGTAAGGAACAGGTTGCCTCGGTGCCACTGTAAAGTGCAGAATATTCCTGCACTGCAGGGTCCTGTTCACATTCCTCTCTAAGGTCCTTCCTTAGAAAGCTCTTTCCCTCCACTTCCCAAACACTTTTTTTGGGAACATAATCTTTTACTTGGATTTCCTTCCCTCCCTCTGTAGGACCAGCAAGCTGTCTTGGAAGGTTAAACTTTGGTGCCAAGTTGACAATTCTTCTGTGTCTTTTCCTCTTCAATATAATTGGTGCAGCATCATTTCTTGGATCATTTACTTCACTCGAACACTGCCTGAAAGTAGCCCTGGCTTCCACAAGGGAATCAAGGTGCACTTCACCAGCTGGAGATTCCAACAGACCATTGCTTATTGCATTGCCAGCCTCCTCAGTTGCTGTCACCTGATGGTTTTCCTTTACCAATCCTCCATTTGACCAACAGCAGTTTAGGTGTGTTGAACCGTTCGTATGAGTTTGTTTGGGTTTCCTCATTTTTGGGGGTCTTTGTTCACCTACATATTTATCTTCACACCACGAAGAGAGAGGAGCTTGTGTGTCGAAGTCCAGCCGCAATTCCTCAAATGGTAAATTAATCGAAAAAAAAGCCCAGGCATTAGAGCTATTCTCTTCTGCTTTTAATACACCTTTGTGCTCTGTGTTATCATCAGGCACGTTATCATGTACATTTGAATTGTAACACTGAGAGTTTTCTTTTCCTTCCCCATTTAAGCTTAACAGTTTAGCTTCCATGTCAGGTTCATATGTGATTTGATATGATCCGAGTTTGTTTTCTGTGCTTAAGAGTGGGGTGTTATAATCTTCAGGGATGCCTTCTGCTCCCTGGATGGAATTTTTATCATTACTTATTTTTAGGAAATTGCTTCCACAAAGATTTTCTATGTGCCTTTCATGTGCTTCCTCATCGTCGAATGCATTTTTGGTTACGTTTTCAGTAGGCAAAGGGGTTGTATCTATTAGAAGTGAAGTGTCACTTTCTACAGGCAATTCATTTTTCAGTGGACTGTTTGCCATCGTGGAGACCTCAGACACAGTGACGGGAAACCTTTCTCTTGAAATCGCTGCAGCTTCTTTTAGGCTTTCATCATCACCATTGGGCTGTTCTTCACAAACTGTTACTGGATCCTCTGGACCCCCACTGAACGTACACAATGGTTTGCTGTTTTCTTCTTCTGAATCATCCTCTTCACTTTCTGATGTGTCCTGGTCATCTGGAATTGGATGATGAGCTGCTCCACCTAACTTTTTCTTCATAATTTCTGTATGATTGCCTTTTATTTTTTTGTTTCTTTTTCGCTTTTTCCTCTGCTTTGTTTTTGTCAATAGGCGCCCAGGGTTCTTCAAAATTGTACCCCTATGTGAAAATGAAAAAAAATTATATATAAAAAAAGAAAAAACAAATAGGCATCTTATAATTCAGAACTATCTTGAACATTTTAAGCCCTTTTAAACAAACATAGCTGCCGTCTCATTAACTTTGCTTTACAGAAAGTATCACAAATCATTGCAAGACCAAACATCATCTTTCTGGATGTCTTTACAAATGGTGTTTGACTAATGGATACTAGAGAACTACTGCTATTCTGAAATTCCTTTAAATGTCATGCTGAGCAGAAAAGTACAAAGTGGAGGACTTAGTAAGAAAATCTCATCCATTAAGATTAAATGGACTATACTTAGATAAACTGGACTTAAATTCAAAATACACTAACAAAAATTCTGAATAACATAAAGGTACACTGACTACAGCAACTCTGATATTTACTGCTCAGTATATTACATAGGGATGTATATGCATTTGGAAAAAATACTTCATATTTTATTAGCAAGAAAATAATACACTCTAGAAAAATTAACACAGTTGTAGGCAGTTATTTACAATGAATTTTGTAGCTCTTTTCAGAAAATCTAGGGGTGTTTTTGTCTGCATTTCTCATTGAATTTTAACAGATAACAGCCTGTGACTCCTGTGAAATCTTGATGTTAGCCTGTCAGCCAGCTAACCCTGAAATAAGAAAAACCTAGTCCAGAAATCTAAATTCTCCATATGCAACTCTTAAAAGATAGATGAGATTTTCAAAGCTAAGTTTGACTGATGAGTCTTTGTATTGAAGATCTGCTCCTTTTCTGTAACCCTTTGTTACTTTGCTGGTACTTCACACAATACACTAAAGCGAACTAAGCAGTAGCTAGGAGAATAATAGGGAAGCCAGAGTCACTAGCAGGCTACCTGGGACCTAAAGATCACCTATGGAAACCTATCCTTACGCTTCAATCATTCTTATTCATTCTTAATCTAATATAAATTCTTTCTAATTTGAACTCTACGAAGCAAACCCTCCTAATTCACCAAGTGAGAAGCACCTCAGCAGCCACCTTGGCCTCAGTGTAGCCACAAAGTCACTTGGCTGACACTTGGTGCTTTGATATTGCTGCAACAAGCACTATGGATCTCCAAAATGATCTTGTTGGAAAGCACACAAATTTTACTGCCCTATAATGGCATCCAGATGCGACATCCTACAAAGAAATGTTGGCATTTAAGTCAACATGGTGCTTTCCTCCAAGTTGTGAAAACCAACTTCTTTCGAAATCAGTGTTTTCAATACACCACCCTATGGTTTAAGTGCAGATGTCTATACTGCAGATGCTTGAAGTTAGTCAAGACAAATTCCACCCTGAATTCTGCTCGCAGTACATTCCCTACTCAGCAACATGCCTCCTTTCTCCCCCAGAGAGAGATATGGGATGCCAGGCAAAGTTTTAGGATTTAATAGCTCTTATTTTTCTATTGAATTAAATGATATAAATGTGAAGCATCCGCAAGGGTAATTGGAGAGATTACTTTCTTACATATAACCCAGACTTGCAGAAATCATATACTAATCACAGAGCATGTCTTAAATCCTGACTTTCTTCAGTGATGAAAATTAATTCCTTGAAAGTGTTTTTAGAAGAAGCTTAAGTTTTCAGGAGATAAAACACCTTAGCAGTGAAACAGAGAATAATATGCCATTTTTAACTGTTTTTAATGTAGCGGCAGACCATGCACCAATTCCAAGAAGAACTGAGTATTGTACCTAAAGGCCCCTGTGCTGCCATAACAGCTCTGCAGAGATGACAACTGAATTGCCAATGTCAGCTCTGGCACAGGATTTCTCCAGTCTCCAGTCTGGCTATTATTGCCACTATGCTCTTGCTTACCACTCACTTCTCCCAGAGGTGAATTTGCGCTGCTGCTGCTGGAAGTGAACTTCTCTAATACAGATTCAAGCGTGTTTCTGGTGCCTAACTCCTGACACATCTGACACCGCTTTCCGAGAAGAACCCAGAGGATCCAGAGCAACAGCTATTACTGCATTGAAATTGTTGCGCAGCAAAGTAGTAACACACACAAATGTTGGTCCTGGTTGATGACTTAGCATACTTGGGTATGACCTTCAATAGTGACATTCAACAGTTCATATAAAATACAACAGCGATGTCATTTCTTTGCTTTGGAAACACAGAGGCTTTATAGGAGTTCAGCAAAATTAGTTTTCTAAAGGTTTAGATTTCTTAAAGAAAAGTCTAAAGCAAAAAGGAAGGTGGTGAACTACTAAATACAGAATAATAAAATTTCTTTTTCTTCATTTTTTTCCAGGCAACTTCTGTTTTCCAACTCATTTTAAGAAAATACTACCCCAAAGAAACACTCTAATGCACCAAGATGGCGTGGCTAAAATTTCCTGCTTGTGGTATATCCAGTATCAAGTTAAGGTTTTTGCATTTAAGGAACAAAATTGTCTACTAGTTTTCTTCAGTTTTGTCTTACTTCCTCTTCTTTTAGTCCACCTACATGCATTTTGAGGAGTTTTCCTTACTGTAAAACCATATGGCACACAAAGACCAAGAAAATTCAAGAACCAGCGTGGAGATAGACATCTCTTCTTTGCGGGGGCATTTGCTAGTGAGTTGTTTATGAACACATATAACACATGCAAAAAGGAAAATAAAAAAGGTGCTATTTTGGTTGATATTTTAATTTTGCTATATATTATGCATTTTAAAAAAAAACAGTTAGTAATAAACAGCTAAAAAAATGTATTAGGATTTTTGTTGAAATAGGAATTCTCTTTCCTGGAACAACACTTTGAGATTTCTCAGCCTACCATTTAGACAACAACAAAAAGCTTTTTGCTAGAACTCTGTTATATGTGACTTCAAGGTTGTAACCTACTGCTCAAAATAGCACTGTCCAGCTTGATGGAGAGTCAGTGCTCAGGTGATGCTCTTTACTGGAGAAACAAACACAACTTTCATGACTGCTGAGGCAGAACATGCAAAGGAAATCATCTAAAGAAGATAGTCACATTTATTGGAAAACAGTAAAACTAGAGAAGAGCTTTTTTGCAGTTGTACAAACTTCAGGTCTAGCATACCTCTAAAGTGATGTCTGCTTGATATCAAAAAATGCCTATAGTCATTGCTGTAATGAAACATAGAGGAACTGATAAATGTAAAAACCAATTCTATATAACATGAAGCAATGAAGTACACGCTCTTTCAGAAATGTATGTTATCATTAAAGTCTCTGGAGTGGGTTTTCAACATCAAGGTTATGGTAGAGCTGCTTACATAAAACAACATTTACTGGGATACACTTCACCTTCTCTACCTGGGAAGTCCAAGAGCATTGCCGAATTCCTTGTGACTTAACTTTACCTTAGCAACATTGGAAATTGAAGTTATAATTTTGAAATTAAAAAAAAAAAAAGGTACCAGCCTTTTTGTTATATATATTGCCTTTAATACTGAAATAAGTAGATAAACATCCAGTTCCTCAAAACCAAATGAAATACTGGTATTAAGTGATCAAGCAACTGGAAAAAAACACATGCAAAATAACTTGTCAACATTATTTGGCTTCCTGAAAGGTGAAATCCCATTAGACAGCTGAGCATCCAACTTAGCATTTTATTGTTGCTGAAGAAATAGTCCTAGTCACTTGCAGCCCACCTAGTTGCAATGCTGCAATTTCACTACCTGTCTTTTGCTGGCTCTACCACCTTGTGGGTGGATTTACCTGCCCAAGCCGGCACAAATCGAAAGCGAGTACTTGCTTTGCTGTTGAGCTGATTCAACTCAAAGCAAGAAGTAAAATAAGTGTCTGGTTAAGACAAAGGACGTGTTTTGTGGGATCAAGGTGACTACTTTCAGCAGCAACATACTAGGTTGCCTCATAGCCCATCTTAAGGAAATTCACCATAAATGACTGGTAGGAAATGTTTACACTTTGCAGTGTTGCAAATTAATGCTCCCCACCCCAAATCAGTAAAAATCCTACTATTTGGATTTGATCTGAAGTAACTACTCATTATTGTCTCTCAATACCATTGCCAGTGGTGGTGAGATTTAAATACTCACTTTCATAAAATACACTATTCTATCACTCAATAGTAGGCTCAAAGAGCTACTCCAGTCCTTAACGTTTCTACAGGACTGATGTATACACAGTTCCATGTGATGTATAATGAGCCAGACTGCTGCCAGGCTATAGTCCAGGCTCAAGAGACACTGATCGAGAGTCCACAGAGAATGGCATACAATTGGTCTGATGAAAGCATGCCTTTAGAAGCTGTTCATTTTATCAAATACACGGCAAAGTGCACCACTGCACTTTTCACAGTAAAAAGACCAAACAGCCAAATAAAAAACTCAACCAACCAAAAAAACCCCACCAAAACCCCCAAGTTCCTGAGGTGCAAGTAACATCAGATGACAGTCCATTCACTTCACAAGAAGATTCAGGTTGGGGTGATCTAACTGATCTTTCTCCTGCCTAGTTCATCCAAGTCATAACATGTCTTCTGACTGAAAGAGTCAATCTCCTATTTTGGCTCTTTGGTCATAGAATATGTTGATTATTAAGGAAATTAAGGAATTATTAAAGATCATTAAGGAAATGAATCCCAAATATACTGATTGATATACATGTACATACACAATGAATATACTTGTGCCCAGTACCAGGCATCTACTTCCTGAACAAGTGAAACATCTCAAAAGCCTCTTTCAATCTTATTTAGGTGGCACAAATATCCCACCTGACACAATTCAAAATTCTAAGCAACAAAGAAAAAAAATCAACAGTAGAGGTACTGATGGATGCTAACAGAGACACTTTTCTTGTTTGACTGGATTTCTCTGCACCATTAAGTAGGGCTCATTGTTAAAAAGCAGGTCAAGGAGAAAAAAAGGATGAAGAAACACAACGAATGATCTGAATCCATCTTAAGTGGATATGCTTACAATGCAGAGAAGAAACTGTTTTATCATCAGTCTCCTGACCCATGAAGACTCATAGAATCAATTTTTATTTAAAGTTCTCTCTGTCAACATTTAGTCTTCTGTAGAGAACATGATGGACACAGATATCAATGTTATGCACTGGAAGTGCAATATGAGTCATCCTGTCAAGTCTGATGACATCAGCTCTGTTACTTGGATGATACCAGCTCAGGCATGGAGACAACATGACTGAAATTAATCTGGGCTAGACAAGAAATACGTTGCTTTGAAAATTAGTTTGGAGAAACAGGAACTCTAGTCAAATTTGGAAATCCAGTTAAAAAGGTTTGGGGTAACCTGCTGTGCATCAGTGCTCATTAATTTTCTAATGATATGAAAACATTTCCATATGAGATTTTAAGGAACACTTTCAAAAAAAAAAAAAATCTGTAACAGGACAGAAAAATCCCACCCTCCGAGACAATTGATCTCAGTTTTTCACTAACTTCTGGGCAAACCATAGCACTACGCCACACGTGGATACGAAGCAACCAGTTCTCACTAAATCCTGAGTGCCCTTCTCTCAGCAACCCCGGAGCACACTTTACACACCGTGTCTTACAAAGCTGGTGGTCCAGGTTGAAAACTGTGAAGCAGAGAGGTGAAAACTCCAACTGACCAGACAGAAAACTGCAAAGCTCATTTGCCCCATGGTCAATTCACAGCTATTGAAAAAAAAAAAACCACTCAAACTGTAATCATCACTTTAAAAGTCTCCACCCTTTTCTTACCAAATGAAAACCAGAGCTGTTGTTACAGATGCGTTGCATAATGCATATATAATCTAACCAAATCTAAGTTCAAATACAAGACAGTATTGAGTCTGTACAGATTCTTGATTTTAGGAGAAAGAAGATCTGAATTAAAAAATTAAATTCTGTAAGCTACCTATCAATCCATTTTTCACTTCCCCTCCCTTACAATCTGCTGCTTTCCAGGCATGCGCTTATGCAATTCCACTTGGGAAGCTCTACCCAGAAAAACACAGATTTACTGAGGCTTTCATGAGGTTGTGAAATACATCTTATCTTAAAATGCAGTCCACAAATAAAACTGACTTTCCAGATCCTAAGTCCTTAACAATATCTTCATCATGTATTTAGGCCACTGTAGAGTCTGCTCTTTAAATAAATCATGATTTTAACCAGGAAATAAAGAGAACTGCATATTGTGATATATTATCATAGTACTTGAAAGACACAGATTGCAGCCATCAAAACAGAATATAGAGATAACCAAGTAGAGCGAAAAGGTTTTAGAAGTCAAAATGAGATTTACAGGGTGAAATGCAAATTGTTTCACACATAAAACAAATGTAAAAAAAAAGTCTGAGGCAAGACAAAAGCAAAACCAAGTTGAGGAAAAAATACGGGTGGGAGCATAAGGAAGCAAGAGAGGTATAAAGAGAGCAGAATGGAATACTTGTAAGTATGTAATAAGCTATTTTCTCCTAGGAACTTTCAAAGATAGATGATGGATTTCAGCCATATTTGAAATAACCTAAAATCAACAAAATTGTAGCAAAGACATGTAATTAAATGTCCACCAAAAACCAGACTGTAATTATGGGAACAAAAGTATGAGTTTCAAAAAACACAAGAAGATGCTGCAAACATAATGACAGCAAAAAGATACTGCTTTCAGCAGAACAAGGGAAAAAAAAAATCAAAAGGACAGCCTGGAAAGAAGGGAAATACATACATTCTGCTCATCAGTTTGAACGGAGGCATTAAAAAAAGTAGAGAATAAGGTGTAGCTCTCTACACAGATTTATTGTTTAGGGGGAAAAAAAGGGAAGAGGGAGACAGATCGAGTTATGAAAACAACTGTAGTAACTGAACACACAGGATTAAGACAGATCAGGCAGACACAGTTCACTAAGAGAAAAGGGGGGAAAAATTACAAGAGGAAAAGAGTAAAGAAAACAGTATCAGTAAATATTAAATAACCAGCCTCTACCCTAGATCACAGCAACATTAAAATTCAGATACTGGTAACTGCAGACAATGTTGCTATTAAGAACACCTTCTCATTCTGTGCATCTCAATCTATGAACTATTGAGGGCTATTCAATTATAACATGCATTCTCTGCAAGGTATTACACCCTCTTCAACAAATCTCAGTACTTCCTCATACGGCCATGCTATCAGTAAGGTAGACATTAAATGGTCAAGGACTGCCTGCCTACCGGAGAAATGAAGAACCAGCATTATCAGCTACAAGGAAACTGCAAAGACCCATTCCTGATGCAATACTTCAATGCTTTTATTAGCCTGTTGGTATCATTCTAGATCAAGGGTATCTCAAACTCAAACCACCACTTGCCGCTTCTTCATTACTACAGAAATAAATTAGACGAATTTGAGATGATCTGACCTTGACAAACCCTGTTATTTACTAGTTTATCCTCTAAATACTTAAAAAGCCATCTATGTTTGCACATATTTTTCTGTGAACTCAAAAGAAGCTGATTTTCAGCTAATTTAAAACAGTTATGCTATAAAAAATAAAAAAAAAATCCGCCAAAATTGATGTACAAGTAGAGTCTCACCTAGGAAATGATTACTAAAGAACTTCAATCTCTGCTCTTGCTTTTATGTTGAAAGGATGAGAACATAAAACTTTGAAATGAGAAAGTGTCACCGTAGAAACACTGAAGTGAAATATTTCCACATCCCACCAATATGACACATCTGATCACTCTTTTAAATGGAGTACTTGATTTCCATTTTATGAACTGTATTTCAACACTATATGTTCTTATTGCTCTTTACTGGGAATTATAATATATGTCTCCTGTTCTTTTGTATGGAAAGCTCTCAAGTCTCAGCAAACACCTAAGTCACCTCATCTCCATGATGTACCAGAACAGGGAGAAAACACTTTTCAGAAAGTCTGATGGCTAGGAGGAAGCAGCAGTTAAAAACTACAGGTATCACACATGAAGGTGAAAATATAGAAGTAATTTTTTTTCTAATTCTCTGAAAATGAATCCTACTGGTCAGCTCAAAGAAGAAAATACCAATACAGTCTAAATTACATCAGGGAAGGAGGCCACAAATTAATCAAATATTAATGTTATGGGTCCCACATCAGATAGACAAAGGCTGGTTTTCAAGTTATCTATTAGCAGAGATCCAAAGAAAAAACACCATCTCAGCAGGTTTCGAGATATAAACGACAAGAGATAAAATCTTGGTTTTCTTCCTAAAGACAAACAGCTTAAAGTTATGCAGCATGGCTAACTAGATTAAAATGAACCTAGAGGACATGACTATAAGAACAGAAGACAGGAAATTATTTAACATCGTGTTAATAATAAAAAAAGTGTTACAATAGATTGTCATGGCATAACCCCAGCCATCAAAGAAGTCCCACAGCCTTGCTTGCTCACTCCAGTGAGATAGGGGATGAGTAAAAGTGAGGAAACTTGTTTTGAGAAAAAGACAGTTTAACAGGTAAAGCACAAGCCGTGCATGCAAGCAAAGCAAAACAAGGATTTCAACCATGACTTCCCCTTGGCAGGCAGTGTTCAGCCATCCCCAGGAAAGCAGGGTTCCATCACGTGCAGTGGTTACTTGGGAAGACAAACACCATCACTCCAAACATCCCTCCACTTCCTTTCTCTTCTCCCAGCTTTATACTGCTGAGCGAGATGCCACAGGATATCCCTTTGGTCAGTTGGGGACAACTGTCCCGGCTGTGTCCCTTCCCAACTTCTCGTGCACCCCCAGCCCACTCCCTGGTGGGTCAATGTGAAGAGCAGAGAAGGCCTGGACTCTGCGTGAGCACTGTTCAGCAATAACAAGAACACCCCTGTGTTATCAACGCTGTTTTCAGCACAAATCCGAACCACAGCCCCAGACTAATCAGTTTAGATGAAGCAGTAAAATTACAACTTTTTTTTTTCTATAGCAACATCTATACAGCTGATGCTAACTGGTCAGCTATATGAACCAAATTACGTATGTTCTGCAAATTAATTTTCATTTAAATTTTACGATTAGAAGAGCAGGATGTTAAAACTACAGCTGAGTATCTTAACTATTGTTTAAATTTACTTACCAAACGTCTCACTGAAGTGAGATTTTTACGAATTTACATTTGCAACATTAGGGTTCTACGCATTAGTTACATTTAAAAAAACAATTCTGACACTTATTTAATTAAATAAGATTAACTAGCAATTTACTAAAAATCTAAAGCAACAGAAATCCTTCATTCTAGGTACATTATTATCATCAGCAGGTGTACTGCATAAAAACTATGCCAGATAGTAAAAACTTTTAGATGCCCAGCCTAACTGAACAGTGAGTTCTTACATTTCTGGTACCTACTTTTTGACCAAGTAAATTTTCCTTGTTTGTGAGGGGGCAGGAGAAATTCCATACCTGCAACACGTATTTCACATCATATTTTTATTATTTTTACGTATAAGTATTGTAGTGTAAAGCAACTTCTGTCTGTGATATACATATGATCATGACTGCTGTATCCTCACAAAATATGAATATTTTGTTATGAAACAAAAATGTGTTACACGGGCAGTAATTCCATTGTGTCTTCACTACTTACCTTGGAACACAGCTCTACAGGTTAAGCAGTTCACAATAAATGTCTGATACGGTGCCAGGTTGCAAAGTGTTCCTTTGTTGCTACGTGTCCTTTGCAAACTGCAGGCCTATTACTGATCAACATGCTTTACTTATCAAAAATACTCACCATTCACCAATAATTTATTAAAATTATAACACCCCAAAATGCTGCACCATTTTAAAATAGCATGAATTCACATCTATTTAAATAAAGATTTCAGTTAAAGAGAACTTACATAACAATTAAGTACTCCTAAAAAAAGCTGTTTCCTTTAAAACTTGAAGACAGTAGGTACCAAAAGATACCATAGCATCAATTTTCAAAAATCAGCTCTTTTTTGCCATACCATACTTAGCACACTGTGTGAATATTACATAAAGTCTTAATAAATTTTATCACTTTATTATGGCTTAAACTAATATAGAGTAAATAAAATGAGTCTAAAATCTTTATCTTCCTCCCACTTGAAACACACTTTCCTTTTTAATATCAGAACTTTGGGATAATTAAAGTATTACTGACCATTTACAATGACTGCCATGCTTCTTTTAAGACACAGAAAAAGATAACCATGAAAACTGAAATACAGTAACATAACTGGTATGGATAACAGATAATGAAGGAAGACAACTAATATAGTTGGAGAGCTTTTTTTGTATATATATCTATATCTATGTACACATAATTCAATATACTAACATCCACATGCTACTGAAACATTTAGAATTATTTTTTAGTAATTAAAATTACTAAAATGTGAAACTGCACACTTCAACTTTTATAATTAGTAGAATCTCTGATGAAAATGTTATTTCACATATACATTAAATTGTACAAATTTAGATTTGCACAATAGGCACAGAAAAATCACAGAAAAATATTTCGTTATACACCTGGATTTTCAACTTTCATGGTATTCAGACTTCAAAGATGAAGTAACTTTTAGGGCCTATTCAAAAATTATCTATATGTAATAAAAAAAATTATGCTGGCTTTGGAATTTTCAAAATTCTGATGGCTATTACACCAAATTAGGAATAGGAAACCATGAAAATTCTTTTAGGTACGTACTCATGTTCTCGACAAAACCTCCTATTCAAGATTTACTCATTCAGTGTATAAAGAAATAAAATATAGTTAGACCTGAAGACAGATAGTTTCAGCTAGCAAGTTAGCAATGTTCACCTTTATAAAATCCTAAAAGCCTGAAAATAATAAAAACTGTTCATTGAACTAGTAAAACAACACTGAAGAAAAATACATTTTATTAATACAGCAAGCTGTTAGAAAGCAAGCAAAGTGAAAACATACAAATTAGTGTTTCGTTTTGATTTTTTTTTTTTAAGAGAAAAAGGGCAGTAAATCAGTCAATCTCCATGCTGGCTCATTCTTTGATATGCACTAAACAGATTATATTGGCTGTGCCAAAATTAGGAATGCAACATGGTCTTACAGAATTATGTCCACTATTTATAATTAATTGATGCATCCCAACTGTGGACTGGGACTTGACATCCTGATGCTTTAATACTTCATTTTTATCCTAAGTGAAGTTGACTTAGAAAGACACAGATGTGAAATTTTTAGTTTTTAATGATAAAATTCAGGGGTTTTTAGTTAGCACAAAACAGTTGGTGGTGTGCAGCCACCTTAATACTTTATATACTACCACTCAAAGCAAACAAATAAAATAAATAATTCAGGTTACACAGTTTAAGGCTGGTGAATGCTGTATTGGCAGAATGTTGCTTCAGCCTCCAGATGAGACATCCTCCCCCATCCAAAAAAACTAAAACACAGAACTGAAACCAGAAAACACATGCCAAAAGTTTGCCAATTGACAAGACATGCCAAATAGACCAAATAGACCAAAAGGGGAGGAGACTAAAGTGGCAATCATTAAAATTGGTTATTACGTAAACAGTCAATTCTTCTGGGACTGTCATTCTCTTTCAAAAATTATCTAATATGAATTCTTCTTTAAAAAAACTGCTCAACAGTTATTTGTTATATGACAACATCATTGTCTTAAGTTTCTGAAGGAAGACTCTGCTGTATGTCATACTATATTAAATATTTTACTAAAATCAAAGTTATTACAATTGTAATAAATATAGCTTTAAAAAACATGTAATGTACAATTTTATTTACATGCAAGTCCATTAAAGGAACAACCTCCAGAAGAAAAAGGTCTTGAAATAAGCCTATTTAAAACACAGAAGATCCACTACTTTATTGGAGGTGATGATGTGTTTTAGAAGGGCAAGTTAACACGTTTTTATTTACTGCCTGCAACTGTGTTATCGGTTACTGAAAATACTGAAAGAATTCCATGAGTCTGTATTGTCTCCCCACCTATGTCTTCGCTGCAGAGGTGGCCTTTGTGTGTTTTTGTGGGGAGGTATCACTGAATTCATGACAATAGGTATGGATATTTGATATTCATATCGTTCCAACATCTGAGCAATCTTCTCACGAGTGACCCCATGTTTATTCCTCCTACAAAATAAAAATTTAAATAAATTGTCTGATATGTTTATGTGTACAGTCTTTAAGAAAAATAAAGATTCTAATTTCAAAATGTTTCTTCCTGCTTTTCATATTTGAATTTTCACTTTTTACACCATATTTGCATTCTCTCAGTATTAAACTCGTATTAAGGTTTATTTTAACAATTCACTACTGCATATATGAAATAACAGAAAACAATACAGTCATTCTTCGTCATACAGAAATGTGATGTTATTCACCAGGACTATGTACCTAAATATCCCTAGAATGACTTTGCTTTCTATTTATTCATCAAATTTTATATACTAGCTAACGAGGGATGAATAATATTATAGACTACTACTTATGAAAGCAGTGTTCAAACTGTCATAAAAAAATGAAATGACATTGTTTCAAGAGTTAACAACAGAATATTTTTGCATCAATAAATCTCTGTATTAAATAAGGAGCAATTCTATTTTTAAACCAGAACAGCATGGTCACGATACCTTCATCTACTCACTCTTACTGATACTTGCTGGAAGTTTAGAAATGTACCAAAACTCATATCAGGGAACAGAGGCCAAAAGAATTCTTCTATCCTTGCAGTATTTAGTGCACAGCTAGCTACTTTCAGTGAGAACTTTGCCTATTAAGAACTTGAGACATTAGACATTACATTAGAATGTATCTATCTATCTATCTCCTTAGTTTCTATGGAATAGGATGTTAAAATCCATGTTAGCAGAAAATTGTTGTCTGCCAAAAAGAAAACAATGAGCCTCATACACAAACTCAGTGTCAGAGATCCGCCAGCCATGTAACAGAACTGAATCTAAAAGAACAGATATAAGACATAAGCAAAAGTTTTTGACAGTATGGACAAGCATTTATCATAACACAATTCTTATCACTAAGAAACCTTGTCCAAGCTGAATTATTTCAAGTCATACCAATATGGAATATATGCCTGCATCTTGTGTTTTCTTGACAGGGACAGAAGAGGCATGGGCCTCCTTATGACTTGCTCAGTTCTGCAGAGGAGAAATCAATACTGGAAACAAACAGGCTATACTGGAAAGTGGATACTCTACAGAAACACTTTAAAAACTGTTTTCCTTTCCTTCTGCCTGCCTCCCCCCAAACCCCAGAGTTTGTGCGTATTTTTACAAGAAAGAAGTACATAACAAGTTGATGAGCATAACAATCATACTGCAGGTAGCACATCAGATTCAGATTCAGAATGGAAGAAGAACCAGTCATCTTAATTAACGGTTACGCTGGCTCCTTATCAGCTTTCTTTCTGGGAAGAAAAGACTTAATAGTATTTCTTATAGACACTCTGCCCTGAGATAAGATCAGAAACTAGGGTGATCATCACAAGCAGATCATTGTTTAAATGCAAGTAATTTCCACATTGTGCTAAGGAAGTCCAGGAGCAGCAGCATGTTGAACTTATCAGTTAAGAAGTCTTAACAAATCTATTTTAATCTTATTCCTGTTCATGAGTAATAAAAGTAGAGAAAAAAAGCCAATCCGCTAGAAATATGGGGATTCTATAAAGCACTTCACTCTCATGACAGGAAATAACTGAGAAGAGGAAGTCTAAGTCCTTTTATGCCAAATGGTGGAACCATAAAGTTACTCAATATTCTACATATCTTAGTACTCCTAGAAAAAGATTACAGCTCAAGAGCTCTCGGCACTCATCCACTACTGAATGGCCCTGTGGATAATCACTTCATAAATGACTGCTTATTTTTCCATAAAGAACAAGGCAGGATAATAAAATCACCACCAGCAAAATTGAATCCAGCACAGAAATCCATTTTAAATAGGAAACAAATCTGCTGTATAGTGTCATTTAATAGTGGGATCTCCTATTCAGGCATATCTTCGCCCATCCTTTGGTGGCTTAGCTACGCTGAAAGAGCATGAAGCCATCTATCATTAACCAATACATACGTACCAGCATCAGCTCCTAACAGATAGTTGTGCTCTGGTAGCTGGTTTTACTTGGAAGAACATGGAATCTATTGATTGTCTAATCAATAATCAAAGTTCTGTCACTATTAAATGCTTCTACAGAGGAAGAATTTTACATACCAATATACTGGCAAAGTAATCCTGCACAGACATTACTACTTAAAGGAATCAGCACAAGCTTGATAAAGTCAGTACCAAATTGCAGTTTTATCATCATGCTGAAGGAAAGGGATTATATAAAACATTTTCCATTTCACTTCTCTGTGAAGTTACACAGCAGGTAACTTTTTTTAAAATTAAAACATCTGTCCCAAAACACAGTTTATACGCAGGATACCTGTTATTCTCCAAGAGCTTTAAACAAATATATACTTTTTTAAAAAAAAGTTCTGGTTTGCAACTGACCAGCTACTCAGAAAGCATACAGACATGACAGAGGGTAATCTTTTCATCCAACACTGATTAAACACTTAAAATATATAATTTTTAAAAAATATCTCTCTTCTACTAGTGATATTGGCACTCTCCTGTTCTCTCATCTGCAGTTTTCAAGACTTCCTAAAAATGACATTAAAGTAAAAAATCCTTTTTATATAAAGTCTAAATGCTATACAAGAAGTATTGACCACTACCGCAAGGTGTACGCTTGTGGAGTCAAGATGTTTTCACAAACCTTAGCTGCGCAAAACTGAACTAAAAGCAAAATCACCCATGAACGAGTCTAACGATAATTTGTACCTTGCAGACACACTAGAAGAACAAGACACTGACACCTTTTTTACACTAAAATCTGTCTCTCATTCTTGACATCAAGTATTCACCCAGTGTTGACCTACAGAGCTTTTTCACAGATTTCTCAGACACACTAAGCAATAGCAGAAACAACCCTATGAAAATAGTATCTGGAAATCCACCCGATTTCTAGAATATGTGTGTTTTATCACTTGATATAAGTATTTACTTGGAGAGAGAGATGGGGGAGAGCATCTGTCTTTCATCTCTGTGGCCAGTCGGGCCCAAACCACAACACTAACAATCTAGACAGCACCACTAAAACCAAATAAATGAGGAGGAAGTATCCAAAAATAAACAAAAAGGTCTTTTGCTAATTCAAGTAGGAGCTAGTGCATTTTTTATTCAACCAACCAGAAACAAAGAGTCTTAGGTGATGGTGTTTAGCTGCAAATTAGAATGTTATCACTCCAGAGAACTAATAAAATTGCCAAAATTTATTATTAGCATAGTATTTGCCTAGGTTCTGCACAAAATGTTTAGCTCAAAAATTTAAGGGGATTCCCAAAACTACAATAACATCTCTAGCATTATTTATTTCCCAAACACAAATCTGAAAAAAACAAGTCCTTTAAAAATTGAGCCTCTCCCCGGGCAATTGATAAACAAAATAAAATCTCACATCACCACCCGTTCTAAACTCCCAAGAAATAAAGTTTGCAGACAACGGGTCTCTATTCATATATTTAAAGCAACTGGAGCTGCTAAAGCATTTATAGAAAGCCCCTAGGAACTCACAGCAACACTTCACAGTTGGAGAGTTTTCTTTTGGCTTTAGGAAAGATATATACTTGTCTCCTACGATTAATCACCAGACAATAAGATTAAATGGTACTAACATTTCATGCCTGTTTATACTGTTACCCTGTGAAAACATGAATTCTCCTGGAAAATTAGTCTGTCTCATGTCTCACACTGAACTTATTAGAAATGTCCAATTAGTAAGACAGCTTCCTAACTTGGCTGGGCTGCACCCCAAATTAGAAAAACTTGTTGGAATTCACTCTACATAGAGAGGACTCTATCTCTAAAAATAAGTTAGTGGTAGCTTAGGAGCAAAAGGTGCAAACTTCAAAAGATATATAAACACAAAGTCCAAGTCAGTAATGTAAGTATTACACATGCATACTTCATGCATTGTAGGGGCTACTTTACAAAGCTGAAACAATTATAAACCAAGTTGGTTGGAAGCACATAAAATGACAATCAGCAAAAGAATTCTTTCATGATCAATCACGAAAACATTACATTCCATTTCAAACAATGAAATATCCCTAAGTTGCTTCGATATCTCACAGATTCCTAAAGCATCCAAAACAAAAAAGACATTAACCAAGAATAATCCAGGTTCCCAGGCACACTTGCAAGGCAAAAGTCCAACGACCTATGTCAAACAGTACTCTAAGTCAGATCCTCTGGAGACTGGGGACAACTTCACAAAATCTTGCAAGAGAATAATCTAAAACATGAGCTTTCTTTTTAACCTTTACTGATTACTAATGGACTGTTGCTGACACTGAGACATCCATAGAAGTAGACAGACCAAAGCACTTATACTGAGGTACTCCTTGCAAAATGCGCAATTTTTTTGTCTTCTACCTATTTCTTGCTGTCAGCATTTTGTAGGAACAAATTTCTCAGAACCATTATTCATTTTAACAGCAGCGATTCTTACAGGGGTCAATCATTTTTCTACTCATGTCCAACAAAATTTTAATATCAACTTTTTCGGCCAACAGGATGTCCATTTAATGGTATGTCTCAAAATACCTATTTAAATAAAATACATTTTATACTAGTAGTAAGTAGTTAAAAGAAATAAAACACTGAATGAAATATAATGTACTACATAGATAAATATGCACACACAAATATATATAAAAAAGTACAATGATTTCTCTAATATAAACCTTACTTTTCTAATTCTTCAGGATCAAATTTCCACCAAGTATCTGGCTCATGGAACTCCACTCTGTATCCCTTTTCTAGAGCCTGTAGCAAGCAAACAAAAAGAAAAAGCATGATAGGTGCGCCATAACAAGCAGATAGACGCAGTTAACTCTGAGGTGGTAGCATGCTGAATTTCACTTACCCCCAGCCCGTCTTAGCTTTCATTCCAGGCTAAGCAGATTAGATGAAGTCAACCCTTAAACTGGTCTGAACTATTGCCATACAAATTACTGATCAAATCAATAAAGCAGTCTCTCTTTACAAACTTGAGTAAGGAAAATGTTTCTGGACAAAACAGACCAACTTATCACACATGAAGGCAAGTTTGCAAAGTTGTAACAGATGATACAATCACATAACAAAACCTACCACTTCCACATATGGCTTCATTTCCCAGGCTTGAGTATTAGTATTGTCTATTATAACTGGAGATTTTCCTTGCTCCATCGCTTGCTTTGCTGCAATGAAAACAGTGCAAGTTTATAAGCAACTATGTAACTCAAATAAAATGGTAAATGTAAATAAACTGTTACAGATGGTTTTGGCACTTACTAGTCTGAAACACACTGTTCTAAGAAAAGGAATGAAAGCACTGAAAGGTAGAGACAGGAATGGAAAGAAGAAAGAAAGTGAGAAAAAATAAGTGAAGGGCATTAAAAACAGGTGGTAGTGAATTAATGCAAACAGGTAAATGGGAAGTGCAGAAATCAAAAGGAACACAACAGAACTGCTCAAAGTCTACAGCCTGCCAAGTACAGAGATCCCAGCATGAAATCAATCCAGTCCTGATAGATAAGACATAGTGCATTCACAACCAAGAGCTGTGGTTAGGTATTGCAGTTCTTCTCTGACAAAATGCTAAGAAATACATGATCTTCACATAAGACATAGTGCATTCACAACCAAGAGCTGTGGTTAGGTATTGCAGTTCTTCTCTGACAAAATGCTAAGAAATAC
>JAOQGH010000001.1:182998608-183014544 GCA_025769975.1 Gallinago jamesoni | reverse complement strand
ATGATCTTCACAGAAAGACATCATCTATCTGAAATATTTCTGAGATGCATTAAAAAAAAAAAAAAAAGACCACAACTATGCTGCCTCTGCTTGAATAATGTTTGAACTCACTGGTCAATTTTTATGAAACTCAAAAGAGGGCAGAAGCTTCAGGAATAATAAGCTGCTTTGAGTTTTACAAAACAGCAACTGATAAGAACGCACATCCAAATTAGCATTTTCATTGATAGAAAGGCAGACAGAGCACAGCCATGATACAATTTGTTTGGCAGGACTTAGGTGGAACCAGCAAGAGTATACCACTTCTTACCCAGCCAAAGCATCCTACAGATTACAGCACAGAGCTGAAAACTGGTTGGAAGTATTTAGGGGACAAAACATGCAAATCTGTTAGTTACCCGAGATTCATCACCTTCACAACACAGAAAACACTATGACGTTACCCTAATGACTAAAATACTATCTCTTTATAAGTCCAAGACTACTTTAGTCTTGATAAACTGCATCAAGTATCTATCTTATTTTGAAAGCAAGACCTCTGCCATTCTTTGTGAGCCACAAACACATCAATGATTTCACATCAAACTTTTTGCAGGAAAAAAAAGCAAGGATCCAGTCCTTCTCTTAAAAGACACAGAAAGAGTGCAAAAGGATTAATATAAAAAAAAAAAAAAAAAAAAGCACTATGTTTGGAAAGCAAAACTCTGAGCCTGGAAATACCTGAATTAAGGCTAGGTGTATAGTAATTATAGGTCATAGGCATTTGTGCACTATTTCCTCCCATATACTCCTACCTCTTTCAGCATATGTTATGGACTTGCACTATAGTTGAATTGGGGGGTATGTATCAGATCATCAGCCTGAACCAAGCATTCCTTTTTTTCTTTTTATTTAAAGTAATTGTAAGATAAATAACGAGTTAGGGTGACTGCAAAGGGAGAAGGATCCTTTTTTGGTGAAAGTTCTTGAATACCATTCCACCTCTTTCCAAGTGGTCAGTACATTGCATGATCTTCCTTTTTTGGCTGCCCAATTTCAAGAGTTACAGGTAACACAGAAGTGATATGAACTCATCTGAATATGAAGCCAGTGAAAATTTATTCCGAATATATTAAATTTAATTACTACTACATACCCTGAAGAAAATATCTAAATTGCTAAGTTTGTCATTCAAAACAGAAGGATGGTTTTAGCAACTGTGCCTTAGCTTGCCAATAAAAAAAAAAAAAAAAAAATCAGATTCTAATACCACTAGTGCTCACAGAAAAGTTAAGATGATGAATTAGATGAAAGAACTGAAATATCTGAAGCTCAAAATAACACTCGTACAATAAGGTTTCCAGGAGAATTTATAATTTTCCATTAAACAAAGTTAAACTTCTCTGAAATTCTCATTCCAGGTATTTCAAGGATCCACCAAGAGCTTCTGAAGTACTTCAAGTTAGAGAGCTCTATCTAGTCAAAGCAGGAGGTAAGAATTCAGTGTAACTTCAACCCAAAGCTATTCTGGCAAGTGTTTTGCAGTGGGGATGTTCTATCCAAAGTGGCACATCTGTTCTTCTTGCTAATCACTGAATAACTAAATTATATACTGCTCTGGTTAGCAAAACCCCTGTGTAACTAAGTGATACAGTTCTAGAGAGATCCTAAGGTCTAGTCAGAGACAACCAGAAGCCACTAGCAAGTAAGAATTGCTTGGTGGTCTTATAATTGTGAAGTGTTGAGCCCATTAGCTACTACCTTATCAACTCCACTACTCCTTAGGCTCCTTCTGGGAACTCCAAAGTTTTTATTATTGCCACACTCCAATCTCAAAAGTGTTCTTTATAGCTAATGTTCTAATGACTGCTCTAAAAAAATTCCCTCACTGCTCAAACCGAATTTTTCCCTGATGTATCATAAATTTTGTATTAGGGTGAGAAGAGGAAGAAAGGGAAGAATAGTATTTTTTAATGTGGCTCTCTTTTTCATGCAAAGAAGTAGCCCTCTAGGCAGGAAGGAAGCTTCTGTTTGAGACACTGCAGCACAGAGTAATTTGTATGCGCAGGCAATGGAGTTGCTCAGTTTATCCACTCCCGGGAGCAGACCAAACAGATGAGATTCTCTGAAAACTGCTACAGAAAGAGCAAGAATCTGTCTGCTACCGCTTCTTACCCCAGCTATCTACTTACTTACCAATTAAGCCCAACCTTTGGACACTCCTGGGTATTTAAAAAAATGACTTATTAAAGCTGTTAATCTACAGAAGTGAACTAAAATCTTCCTCAGAAAAATTATTCCGTAAATTTTGGATGAACCGCAGATTGAGAAAGATACTAGAAAAAAATTGGATACTCTGCTGTTGCCAGCATTAAAGAGGTTCAATTCTGCCATGATGATACTAGTAGCAAATGTAACAGATCAGCAGGTCATAGCACAAGGAAGAGAGATTTTCTGTTTTTAACTTTGAACCTTCTACAAGTTCAAAATTTAATGTGTATATATATACAGTAATTAAAATATAAAGAATGCATTAAATACATATTTCTATCGATATCTACCATATTTCTATCTTCATATTCTATAATTTTGTATATATATATATATATACACTCTTCTTCACACATGCATATCATGCTATACTTCTGTTTTCTAAATATAAGCATAATTAACAGGATTTCTCTTATGCATTCAAACCTCTCTTCTGGTTCCAGTCATGGGCATCACCAAGCTGAGCGGCATTATACGTATATCCATCTTGTTGACGAAAATAATCATCGGTGCTGAATACAATGCCATCACGACTTTGACCAAGCAGAATACTGTTAAGCAAAGAAAAACACAGAAATACTTTAACTCTTATTTTTCAGATAGGAAAAAAAAGACACAGGAAAAAAACAATACAGCTAAAATAAATTTAGCTGTGCCCTATTTCTGAACTTCTTGCAAACTTCAAACAGGTTTATTAAAGTGCACTCTAATCCAAATTAAATTCTAATCCAAATTAAAGCTATGTATTTTCTCCCTTTCTACTACTTCTGTATTTGTTGTTTCCTCTCCTCCACCCCCAAGAGATGTTTGTACCCATCTAATGTATGGTTATATTGCAGTAAATTCTATGTACCTCATAACAATTTAATGTATTTACTAATATTTTCCGTATCAATTCTCATTTCAAACTATCTCTAGAAACCAATCTGATCACGAGGAATTTGGATGTAGCTAAGAAATGAACTGGATATTTAAGTCCCTTTTCAGCATCTTAAACTTCCAACACACCCTCTTCTGACCTTTGCCCATGCTGCTTGCACATACAATTTAGGTCAAACAGGAACAACAACAAAAAAATTACTAATGTTTACAGCAATTTCCCTATTTTCAGAAAAAAAGTAAACAATCACAACAAACTCTCAAGATTGTCCTACTAATGAAAGTCAGGATTGCAGAAGAATGTCCATATTCTTTCAAGATCCTATACTTTTCTATTCCCGGTCTATGTCTTCTCCCCAATTCTGGTGACAGTCTTGCTCGCCTCTGTTTTCTCATCAACTCTGGGACTCACTGGATCTATCAGCCATGGAAATTCATGCTCAGAAGAAAGCAATCCTTTCCTCTTTTTCTTTCTTCTGTGTTACTTTTCTGAAGCTTTAGCAATTGAACCTATTTAAGAAAATCCCAAAAGGGGATAAATTAAAAGTGACTATCAACGGAGACCACCTCTGGTTAGCAGCAGCAAGCTGCTGTCTCTTAGAACTGTAGCTTCAGTCTAATAGAGGGTAAGAAATTTAAGATAGGATTTTTTCGTCTCTCAGTTTTATATCAGGGATTTATACTGCTTTTCCCTATCATTCATACTTTAGTGCTAGCAGGGTGATAGGAAAGCTGTGCGTTTTACTATCCCTGCATGCATTACTTCAAATCAGGAGAAAAACAATCACTTCTTGAACCACTTGATTAGAGTGTTTTAGCTTGGTTTCCTAAGGCAATGGTGTATCATGGTGACTTCTGGACACACAACTATTTCAACAAGATTTGACAGAATATTCTCTCAAAAATACTATGAATTTTTATGGCAGGAAAACTAAGAGACAAACCAAAGCAAAACAAATTTGTAAACAAATGGATATAATGCAGACATTCAAATTAGAATCCATAAAGACAAAAATAAGAGAAAAAGACTGCAACACAAGTATCCCATTTACCCAGTCTTTTATGTCCATGATTTCCAAGCAACATAGGTATTTTACTGGCGAGAAGTTTACTTTATTTCTAGGTCAGAATAAGTTGCATTACATTCTGCTTCTCGCACAGCTAACATTAAAGATTATGGGAGAAATTTAAGTATACTTTAGCAAACAATAAAAGACACTGTTGGGAAGCCAATGAAGATAAAAAGGGGAACTCAGAGGGACAGCTGCAATGTTCACTGTTAGCTTATTTATTTCTACTCTATGCTGTAATATTTTGTATTACTGATAACTTGTTTATTAATTTAAGAAGTTATTGTTATGGGTGACGTCAGAATACTACAAAAATCCATCAAGCGTTTCTAGAATTCTGTATTTGCATTGTCATGAAATGCCACAGTCAAACCTTCTATAAGCATCATAAAGCTCACTTCTGGATTTAATTAAAATTCATCTTAAACATTGCCCAGGCACACCAGCAAATACCTATGAGTCAAAGAAACTGATTATAGCAAAGTTACAAGGAATAATTAACTGCTGGTTGATCAATAACATCAGAATCTGTCAAAGCACATTGCATTAGTCCATCCCAATGAGCAATTGCCATTCTGCCAAATGTAAACATTGCAACACTCAGATAACACTGTCCTATGGAAATTTAGGCAACTATCCTGGCTCAGAAATGGGCAATGTACCTAAAGGCTATAAAACCCAAACTGCACTAGTAGTATGCAGTATGCACTAGCAGGATGCAGTACTGCTGAAGTAGCAGGAACAGGAAAAAAAATAACCAGATCCCAAATAATGTAGGGGAACAAATGTATGTTCCTTCTAAGACACAAAGCTTTCCTGTAAATATCTGCAGGAAGAACTACTGAAGCTTAATTCCTACACAAGTAATTTGCCATGTTCTGCCACCTGTCACCAACAACAGACCCTTTATGGATCATAGCTTATAGACTGGAATACTGCATTACATATTAACTTACATTCCTAGACATTTATTGTCCCACAAATATGTTGTTGGTTATTTTTGCTTTTAAAACACAAATCTTTACCAACAAAATTCAGATTACTGAGGACCAGAAGAAGCTAGTAGCGATGTAAATAAAGTAACATGATCAAATTTGCATAGAAGCTGTTTTTATCCTTCTTGCTCTTTCTCCCTTTTCCAGAGTAAATAGCCTCATAAATAGCAATGCTATTTCAGGAAGCAGAGTACGATAAACCAGAAGTACAGCTACTCTTCTTGGATATTGTTCAATAATTATTTTTGTTAGAGCCTGTGTCTTTTAACAGGATGTGTATTACACTGGTTTAGGAGAGCACAGAAGGATTTAAAGGCTATTTTTGTTCACAGTAGATAAAATGGAACAAGGAAATTATGTGCCATACACAACAGCATTTTTTCATAACTATTCCTCTCTTGTATAAAATATTTAATGGGAATTTATATTCATTATGTTACTTAGCCATGACTTTGCACATGGCCCAATTTTCTTATTTACAGTATGTTACATTTGCCAATTAATCATGCTAGAAAAACAGGATCCATCTTCCACCTGTTGTAAGGACCACCTGCCTTAATAAAAGAGATAGCAAATAATAACTGGTATTCTTCTACTGGATCAGTACATAGACACATCCCTACAGCTCCTAGGAGCCTGACCATCAGGTCTCTGTAGGAATACATATGAACTGATGAATCAACACTAATGGGGCATTCATTTTTATTTTTAATTTCTATGAACTCACTCTCTTTGCCAAGTGTTCTGGAGAAGAATTCACTTACTCAAATTCTTCTGTTGATCTTCCAAACATCATTAGTTGTAGCAATAAAGAAACGCAATGACAAGGGTTCAGGAATCTTGCAAACCCATCAAAGTTTATTCTTGAAATATTTTGTTATTATTCCTTGAAGTTCAGAATCCACCACCATTTATTTATGAACCTATGTAACTGATATAACAGATCTTATGTAGTAAACTATGTTTGCTAGAACAATCATAAAACTACAGAATTTGGGAAAGCAAAGTGACTACCAAATTTATCCCAGGCTCATGAACTAGGAAACAGAAACAACAAAAAGCACATCTATGCAAAGAAAGCATCATTACTATCTAAACCCACAAAAAGATGTTATTCCACTTTTGAGAAATGCAGAAGGAAAAAAAGTAAAACAAATACAGGAGAATCAAATTACAGATCAGTCAGCATCAATATGCACACGTGCCTGAAATGAGTAGCAGTATTATCCAACTGCTATAATCCAGCTTTTTCAACCTAAACCCTCCCTGCAATTGAATGCCTACCTCTGAACATAGGTCAAAATAAAGCAGATATAAGAATTAAAGCAACTCACCTACTTTTTTCAGAGATGCTATATGATCCAAGAGAAGATATAAACCAGACATACAAAACTCATCTTGAAATTAAAATGCTCACTTTAACAAGTTAGCAAACCAATACACATTTTCTTCAGAGCACGCGCAGGCACACCACACACACACAAATCCTGCCTTAATTTTTCTTCAAAACTAAAACGGTCCCCCAATCTGCATCCTGGTTAGCCTACTTTGAAGGTGATTTTATAATAAAGAAGATCTATTAGGATCTATAATTCACCTATTTAAAATAGCTAACATATCAGAGATGAGGAAAAATAGACAATAACTAAACGTAATTTAAAAATCTGTAGTATTACTAAGCTACGTAAACACAACTTTAAAAGCAATGCTTTCAACACTGTTTAAATAAACACATAATTAGAAACAATAGCACACAACTGTTTCTATATTCAGCTATAAATACTAACTCTTTAACTCTTTCATTCAGAAGATCAAGCTCTCAGAAAGAATGGTCCAAGATAGAGAGGACTGTCTCTGTACATTCCTGATAATGGATTTAAGTCAGTGTACTTTTAAAATTATACCAGTATTTGTTCTTTCAACCTCATTAAGCTCCTTTTTATTCAAAGTAATGTTCAGACATTTATGAAAGAATGGAAAATTACAATTGCTGCCAAGTTCAGTACCAAAATATCCTAAAAATACCAAGCTGTTTTCTTGTCTTCACATCGTCATCTATTTCTAATTGTAGCAGACTTTTGTTACTTGGGCTAAAGATACCATTGCTGGCCAAATCATTTCAGAAAATTTCAAACTAAATGTCCAATCACTTCCAAAACCAAGGAAGGAACCCAAAAACAAGGGGAGAAGGAACTGAGAAATCAGCTTAGAATTTAAGAGCAGATGTGGAGCCAGTAAACAAAGACCAAAAGCCACAGCGGGATAGGAACAGGAAAACAAAACTGGAAATAGATGGAAAGAGGTCAGAACTCAACTGAGCCTCAGGAGGCTGGGATTGCCTAGGTCAAGTAAACACAGGAAATAAATTAAGATGAGGGGAGGGAGCTCTCTAATGACCAGGAATCCGCTAATGTTATGCTCATATTTACAGCAAGTAAAGACAAGGTCCAAGGAAATAACCTCACCTAATATCAGTTCCTGCAAAGACAATGGAGTGCATCCCCTTGGAATCTATTTCCAAACATTTGAAGGAAATGAAGGTAATCAGGAAGAGTCAATGTGTGTTTTGCAACAGACATAATTCTTTAGGGACCAGAATGCACTCCCTGGTGAAACTGCCTTTATGGATGAGGACTGAGTGATGAATGTAGCATACTTCGAAATTACCACGGCTTCTGATATCATCACCCAGTCAGTAATAAGCAGAGTGCAGTAAGGAATGATACTGGGACCAACTTTTTCAGTATGCCTCATCATGATGACAAGGCAGAGAACTTGCAGATGATACCAAATTAGTAGCAATGCCTGACATACTGGGCAGTAGGACTTCTATCCATAAGGACAATGAGACATTTGAGCACCGGGCTAAGCAAAAAAGCAGGAAGCTCAACAAGGAAAAGAGCAAAGATCTGCAACTGTTGAAAAAGAAAACTAAGCATGAGTACAGGATGGAAAGCAACTGGTTAAGCAGCCCTGCTGAAAAGGATCTAAGGATTACAGTGGACATCAAACTGTAGATGAGCAAATGGTGTTCTCTCATCAAAAGAAGACCAAACCACATGCTGGGCTTTATTAGAGAAGATGTGGCCAGTAGATCAATGGAAGGTATCATGCACACTCTAACTGGCTCTTATGCAAACTCTTTCAGTCTCTGAAATATTGTGTACAGATTGGGACTTCCCAGTTCAAAAGACATGCTGAAAACCATGAAAGGCTACTAAGATGGCTAAGGGAATATGACCTAGAAGGTGAGGTTAATAGCAACTAGGCTTGTTTAGCCTGGCAATGAAGATAATAAAAGGCCACCTGCTATCAGCCAATTAGAGCAAATAAGCCCTTTACCCTTACCTGAAGGGAAGCTGAAAAGATGATGAGCCAGATTCTACCAGGTAACAGCACACGGTGTAACACGGGAAAACACACGCAAATTATGGCTTGGGAACTTCAGTTTGGAAATTAGGAAGAACTTACTTACTAGGGGACGGCAGTGCACCAGAAAAGTTAGGAGAGACTGTGGAATCTCTGTACTTGCAGGTTTTTCAAGATCAGGCTAGACAAAGACACAGCTGATCTGATCCAACGATGGTGACAGACCTGCTACAAGCCTCTTCCAAAAAACTTGCTTGCGATTCCAAGCAGATGGGGATAGAAGAGTCAAAACAGAACACAGACTTCAGTGAAAGATTCAGGACAGATATGGGTCAAGTTTGGGAGCAGGAGGAAAAGCGCCTGTGCTTACAAACCCTCACTTTACACGAAACACAAATAGGAATTCAAGATTTGTGGGTCTCACTGCTGTTCTGCTGTCATTTCATACCTGAGAAATCCATTTGCAAGATGCATCTCATTCCATTCTAGCACCGATCCACACAGATGATGCCAAGTTTCTGCTTTTCCTACACAGCCACTTTCCTAGCACAAGTCATAGAGGTTTGTTTGCAGGAGCTAAAGATGCCAAGCCTGCAGAGATATCTGTAGGTACTAATATGATATCAGAAGACTGTATTTACTGTTCTAGTCTACGCTGTAGAAGTCTATGATGTTACACACACATAGTCAACTTTATTAAGAATAAGACTTAATTAATAATACATCTATTTTCCTCATAGGCAGACATTAATTCTCAGTACCACCGCCACCAGGTACCTGAGACATGATTTTATGGGAATCATTAATTGCAACCAAGCTTTGAACATATGAAACTGGATGCAACTGAATACACTGAAAACCAAATCCCACACAGTTCAAATTCCACACCCAAATTTGGTGACTATTCTTGACCTTGGTCTCATAGTAATCACTTTCCCTTCTCTTAAATGAAATTAGTAATTGATCTCACTAGCAGAAGATGAAAAAAGGAAGAATATGCGTTCATAAAAACCTGAAGATATTTACAATCTCTCAGATAATATGAATAAAACATTTGGAGAAAGACTCAGGGACAACTCAGCACACAAAACATGGAAAACAAAATATTCTATTTTGAGATATCTTCACATTAAGTATGGCCCAATTCCTGCACTGAATTAGGCAGCATTTTTTCTACAGCTTTATTTTTTTTTTTTCAAATTTTATGTTGCTTTCATGTATTAAAGGAATTATTGGCATGATACCACACATGCTCATGTAGCTTCAGAAATGCAGGCTTGCAAAATAAAGTGTTCAGTAACCATCAAATGTTATAGGAATACCTAAGCTAGACATTTCTAATAGGTATTTTTCTATTATATGGTCTCCTACCTTTCAGAGAAAAAAAACAAACAGCAAGGTTACTGCTTTATACATAAAACAAGGAAGAACGTGATCACTGTATCTATTTAATAGACAGTATAGAACAGAAGATAACCACAGAAGTGATGTATAGTTTCTGGATGAAGCTCAATCAGTAAGTACTGATATAGTAACTTTTTTTTTTTATGGAAGAGAAACCCTATTTTCACTTAATACAGATAGCATCTGTGCTCTGTGTTAACTTCTGTGCTTTTTAAACTAGGCCAAGTTGGAGGCGGTACCTGCTTTTAGCCCTCGCAGACTTCAACAAGTACATTTTTATGGGAAAACAATACTTTTTTGTGCGTTGTTCACAAATAAACAGAGAAGTTGACAGATCAGAGTATGAAAAAAACCAAGTGAGATTATGCTCAGTTTCATCATCACAGCAAAAACTAATTAAGTATTTTCAGAGTAGCAAAATTCTTCTTACAGTCTTCGAAGACTTTTGCATAGGCATAGAAAAGTACTTCTGGTTCAGTCAAATTGCTATATTTTAAAGAAGATTTTTTTAAATGAAGGAACTTCAGGGAAAAAGAAGAGGCAGGACATCATATGCTAGTATACCTGAAAATTTCAGGATAAAAGATTATGTAATTTAATGGATACAGAACACAAAGCACTCCTGTTCATCAAAATTCTAAAGGAGACAAAAAACCCAAGCAAATGTTTTTAATATTTATTGTCATTTGTCCTCATTAACTAAATATGACTGCATTTTAATAGCCAAATTTACAAATACTAAAGTTTGCCAAGTGCTTACAGATATATATGTATTTTTTTTTAATTCTTAAAAATTTTGAATTGACTAAGCTTCTCAAGCTTTAAGTCTTCACTTACCGAGAAAGTGTTGATTTTCCTGAACCAGGTAGCCCTCTTAATATTAGGAGCCATTTCTGGGAAAGACTGAATCTCTCTTCAGGTAACTGCAATGGAGAAAAGCTGTGCATTTCTTCCGTATCATCAGCTTTTGGATCCTTCCAACACTCTTCTCTGGTTTCACAGAAACCATTATTATGGAGTCCATTCTGGTCATTATTTCCATTTCTGAAGATCTGAGTGGTATGGAAATCAGTATGACCGGCATAGTTGGTACTTTGATCAAGCAATGGACTGTCACTGTTGTAATCAGTATTTCCATGGTAACCATGATAATTTTTGTAAGCAAGTTCATCATTGTGAGAAGGGAGAGCATTTGGTTTTTGTGGTGGGGAATTAAGTATCTGAAAACGTGATTGATGGTCAAATCTAGGAGCAAGAGATCCCTGAGGTACTACAAAGGACTCTGTTGCCTGCCAAGCAGGTCTGAATTCAGGCACTGAGTAGTTCCAATATTTAGAATCTACTTGTCCCGTAATGGTATTTTCAGTTTCCCAGCCACTTGTTTCCACAATAAACTGCTGCTTATTGCTTGCTTTTCCACTGTTCTGTTCTCCCAAGAAACTCTGTCCATTCTCATAAAATGGCTGCAGGCTGCCCAACGATACACCTTGATCATCTTGTGATGTTTGACTACAGTTATATGGAGAATATTGTTCCTGAGAAGTTTCAGTTTCTTTTTCCTGAATATTAGCATCTACATTTTCATTTTCCAGCTGGTGAATTTCTTTATAGAACTGGTCAAGTTCATCATCTATTTGTGGTACAGCAGAAGAAATAGTCTGAAACTTCTTTGCCTCCTTTCTTTTAGCTCTGTTTTGATGCAATTCATTCTGATCTTCCTCACTGTTTCCACATTCATCACAACTCCCAGATTTGTCCTGTTTACTGCTTTCAGCAGGCTTGTAAATCGGTCCAATAAATTCTTTGCTTGTAAAAAACTCTTCATCTGATGCATTTCTATTTACTGAGAATAATGTACAGCTATTTCTAATATCGTCTTCACCAGCATTATTTGTAATAGAAGGGCCGTTCTTTTCTTCAACTTTAGTGTCACTTATTGATACAAATGGAGGATTTACACTATGCACAGTTTCTGAATCAACTGGCTGACTAAGTACTATGTTATTTTCAGGGAGCACTTCATCTGGTGTTCCCAAGATACCAGTATGTACTTTCTCTTGCTCCTGCATTTCATGTTGCATTTGGTTATCTGAGGCAAAAGCTGGTATCAAATTGTTTGATGTTCTCTCAGAATCCGCTTCCTCTTGAATATCTTGGTTATCATCAGAGAGTTTCTCGTAAGCCCCTTCCGTTGATTTCATTTTTTTAGAGCATGGTTCAATTGAGATTTCATCCTGACACTCCAAGAGCCTTACTCTACTTTCAGCATGAAGCATCTTAGAAAAAAATTAATACATTATCAGCATGCACATTTTTAAAGTATAAAAAAGCAGAAATCATTCAGGACTACAATATGCATCCTAGGATTTGTGACCTTCCATGGTCACAACTATTCAACACTACTCAACTACTCAACCAGTAGTAGTAGACAACACCTACTGGAAGTCTTGTTTAAACAAAACTGCCACATTATTGCGCATTTTTAGCAAAGCAATACATTAGTGCTGTACCAGTCTAGCAGTAACATCTTACATCTTAAATAATTTACAAATCATGTTATTTAAATGTGAATATTTGAAAAATTAATTACATCAACAACCTCTGTTCTCTACTGACCTATGTTATTCTGACATGTATTATAAATCTCTTTTACTGCATAAACATGTGCCAATTTCCAATGCACAAACTGATAACTGATCTCAGTATTAATACAACCAACAAAAATGCAAATACCCCAATCACAAGGATTATTTTCTGTGACACAAACTGAACTCAACTAATTCATTTAACACCAAACAGGTGCTGGAGGGCATTTATAATTTAGTATTAGTCAAATAAGACTTACAACTGAATCTGCAATCTGTTATGGTTTTGGAATAACTGAAGACTTGTTAGAGACCAAGACCACTTGGTTGCAAGTTTTCTAAAAATATACACACAAAAAAACAATCCCTGCCCCAAACAGATTGCAATCTAAGAACGAGTGAATAAGTTCCAGAAAGATTCAGAGACATAAGAACAACTAAAAATAAAGCAAGATGGCACTGACCACTGTGACATGCAGTCCTGCCATTATCCATCTATTAGTTAGAATTACTTGGATTTTCCTTTGTATTCCTGAAGTCTAAATAGAATTCAAAGCCAGTCATTTTATTATAAATCAAGTGCCAAGTAGTTTATTCAACCAAAACCCTCCAAAAAACCAAATGCAGTACCAAAAAACGAAGTATTTTTCCTACTAGAGGGTTTATTCTACTGCTTTCTGCGAACATTTCAAGTTTCTAGAAGTAAATATTAACAAAATGTCACATGTACCTCATTCTGAACAAGACATGAAGCTCTGTTTCTTTATCTGAAAAGGATCTGTAGGTAGTATTAAAGGAAGATTTGTAAGTAACCTTTATCATCTCATGTTCACTTGCAAAACTAACAAAAAAAAGGTGTTACTTCAGGCACTTTCTCACCTACTACCCAAAGGAAGAGAATTCTGCCATCTTCAGTCTCCAAATGTCTAAACCAAAGAGTCTTTACTGTTTGCATTTTACTACTGGGAAGACAGCACTAATACCATGCAACTACGCCTCTTCTTCAGAACTGGTGGAATAACATTGTGGGTACTATGGTCTCTCCTCCTCTCAAGGTATGCACGTCTTATGCGTACCTCAAGGTCCTCTGTTCCCCTTTTTTTTAAAGTGAGAAAGCGAGATGACATCAAATGATTTGGGGACTCAGTCTCCCATCTATCCAACTCAAAACCAGGGCTGGGATAAAAAAGTTGCTTTACTAGCTTCTATGTCTTCTTCTATCTTCTGGGATGGTATTTAAGCAGAGTCCGTATTCTGATGTGGAACCAAAACAGAGCATCTGCACACTTGCTGCACACAATCTCTCTAATGATGCAGGATGATGTTCTGTGACTGTCCCAGACACAAATATCCTTTCTTCCTAAAGAGACTTGCACAGATTATCCTTTGAGACAGTGAAGCATCTCCACAGCATTTTTGGGGAGTACAGAGTAAGTATGTACTCAGAAAGCACAACCTATGTGACTGTCTTGCCTCTTGAATGGGACAGGCTATCGCATTTCTGTAAAGAGCTGGTTGTCAGCATTGAACCTGAGCTGCTGGCATATGATTCACCAGGCTGGCATTTGCAACACTAAATTATCACTTTAACTAACCTGCCAAACATCCAGAAGACTCCACGAAATAACTCAAGGCCTTAAGCTCTACCTGCACAATACACAAACGGAAAAAGAAGGCCTATGTGGCAGAACTTACAGATTGGGGAAAGTGATTAGTTTTGCCTGTGTGACCACCTCGTTCTGGGTTCAGAGGTGACAAAGCATGTTAGGCCAGCGTGCCCCCAACAGCGGCAGGCCGCACCGCAGAGCCGGGGGGGGGAGGGGGGGGCACAGGCGCTGCTCCCGCACCGAGCTGCCGGCGCAGGCAGCGGGGCGCTGAGGTGAAGGGGCGGCTGTCGGTAGCCGCCGGCGCCGACTCCCAGTAGGTGTGTCGGCCGCTCCCTCCCTCCCTCCCTCTCCTCTCCTGGGCCCCCGGGTAAGGCACCCCGCTCCCCACCCCACACAAATTTCCCTCAGCCCGGCGCCGGCGGCGCATAAGCGCAGCAGCCGGCTTCCGTGCACCAACACCGCCGCCCACCCGCCCGCCCGCGGCGGCCCGCCCGCTTGGCCACGGTCCCTCTTTGCTACACACCGGTGCGGAGAAGCGCCTCCCCGGCCCCGCTGGACAAAAGCCACAGCCACATGCGGACGAAGAGGCCAACCTCAAGGCAGAGCCACCAGCCTCCCGCCGCCTCAGCAAGCAGCTCTCTCCCGGCCGGCGGGGAAGAGGAGAGCAGCGCTAACCCCCTAACCCTCAAAATGGCACCGCCTCCCGCTGCCCCTTCACCCCCGCAACCGCCGGCGTTTTGGGACTTGTAGTTCCGACTGCCCGGGCCTCGGACTACAACTCCCAGTTTTCCCCCGCGCCCGGGGAGAGGGTCCTTCTCTGAGCGCGCGGCCGTTGGGAGCAGGAAGGGGAGCTTGTGGGTAGGCCGCGAGTGGGCGAGCCCGTGCTCATGCGCGCTAGGCCCAGAGGCGCCGGCCCGGCCCGGCTGGGCTGTGGGCGGAGGTTTTCCCTTCTCACAACCCGCCACCCGCTCCCCGGAGCAAAGTGCTGTAAGGCAACATGGGGGAAGGGCGTTTGGGGCTATTTTAAACGGTTTTTTGGGTTCTCTCAGCGGGCAGGGAGGCGGTGGGTGCGCGCAGCCTGTCCAGTGCGAGCAGAGGCCCTCTTCAAAGTTTCCCGTCTTCGGGAGATGGTGGCTGTACTGCAGTAAAATCTTAGAATCATAGAATCGTCTATGTTGGGAGGGACCTTTAAGATGATCGAGTCGAACCATTAACTGAACACGGCCAAAACCACTATTAAACCGTGTCCCGCAGCACCCTGTCTACCCGTCTTTTAAATACCACCAGGGATGGTGACTCAACCACTTCCCCAGGCAGCCTGTTCAAATGTTTGATAACCCTTTCAGTGAAGAAATTTTCCGTAATAGCCAGTCTGAACCTCCTTGGCACAACTTGAGGCCATTTCTTGTTGTCATGTAGCCTGTTACTTAGAAGAGACTGACCCCACCTCTCTACAGCCTCCTTTCAGGTAGTTGTAGAGAGCCATAAGGTCTCCTCTTGGCCTCCTCCAAGCTGAACAATCCCAGTTCCCTCAGACACTTCTTGTAACACTTGTTCTCCACACTCCACCATCTTTGTTGCCCTTCTCTGGACACGCTCCAGGAGCTTGATGTCTTTCTTGTAGTGATAGGCCCAAAACTGAACACAGTATTTGAGATGGGGCCTCACCAGTGCTGAGTACAGAGGCACAATCACTTCTCGAGTCCTACTCACCACACTGTTCTTGATACAGGCCAGGATGCTGTTGGCCTTCTTGGCCACCTGGGCACACTGCTGG
>JAOQGH010000001.1:182966066-182998508 GCA_025769975.1 Gallinago jamesoni | reverse complement strand
CACACTGCTGGCTCATGTTCAGCCGACAGTCGACCAACACCCCCAGGTCCTTTTCTGCCAGGCAGCTCTCCAGCTGCTCTTCCCCAAGCCTATAGCACTGCATGGGCTTGTTGTGACCCAAGGGCAGGACCCGGCACTTGGCCTTGTTGAACCTTGGACCATTGGCCTTGGCCCACCCATCCAGCCTGTCCAGATCCCTCTGTAGATCCTTCCTACCCTCAAGCAGATCAATATTCCTGCCCAAGTTGGTGTCATCAAATTTGCAAGCTGATGTCCCTAAATCATTATTAAGACACCTGCTGTTTTATTCTTGGTGGAAGAAAAAATGTCAGAAGCTCCAGCCAGCAGCCTGGTTTGCATTTCCTCTCTTTTGCTTTTCCACTCTCCTGCTTGGGCTGTTTGCTCGACCCACACCACATTTGGACTCCAGTTTCAGTGGTATGGCCCACCTTCTTAGAACTCTTTGGTGGTTGTGTTTAGTGTTGGTTTGTTGGGTTTTTTTAATAAATCAACTTTGCAGGCAGGTTCTGCCTAGACATTTAGGCCTGTTGATGTTAATATGAATAAAGCATTATTTTTTTTGGCTGTAACCCCAAAGGAGAATGTTTATTATAATTGATTACATATACACCTGTGCTAGATGAACTTACTCTGACTACTATGTTAAGGATAAAATATTTTCTTCTGTAGAGTTTTGAGGATCAGAGCATTTATTTTGCTTTAAGTGGTATTCTGATTTTTGTGTGAGAACAACAGAGATTTTAGCAAGATTATGAAGTTATGATAAGGATTGTCCCCAATGTAGGAGCTGCCCAAGTTTCCTAGAGATGTATTGTACTTCTTATGTGAACTTGCAACTTTTCCTTGCAGCACATAATATATTTTTTCCATTATGTGGCTACATTCTGGTTTTCACATCTTGTGGTATTATGCAAAGCAAACCACATTCTTCCTAAGGAACAGTCTTATAACAGTAATTCCCCAACTTTCATTAGTACACAGAAGAGTTCCTGTAAGTGATGTGTCCATTCCAAATACCTGCAACATTTATACTTTCAGATGACCTGAATAAATTATAATGATTTTAAATTTTATGTAGTCTATAAAGTCTCTGAAATTAGTTTATTTGCTATTCAAGGTAAAAAGAAAATAGTGATTCTTAAAATCTGTGCTAGGCCTTTCCTTCAGTTACCCCTGTGATGAAAACATAGTCTCCTTTCCTATGCGAGACAATACCTTGTTTTGTTAGAAGGTATGGGAGGGTTTTGGTAGGATTTTAATTTAGATCAGAAGTGAGATTTTGAAGTGAATCTCCTGATTCTTCCTATTTACCATGCTTTGTTAAGATTAGTGCTCATCCAGTTTAAAAGCTACCGAAATGTTTATCGTATGAATGCCACAATCTTAGCATCTAATATTTTTCCACATTGATTTGCACTTAACAGCGCTGCACTAATTACATAGACATCACAACTAGACCTGGGAAATCTGTGTGCAGCTGCTTCTGAGGAATAAGAGTGTCATAACCTTGTCACTCCATTGCAAACTGGAAAAACAATATGTCACTTCTCCTGGAAGACGGCAGCAGTCTGTATTTTGTAATCTACAGTCAAAGAGACAAATTCTAAAGCTATTTTTAAGTAAATAAAAATTCAGAAGGAACTGGTCTTTTCTACTGTAAGGAGTTTTTTCAGGCAATAAAACAGGAAATTTCATAAATAACTGGCCTTTGCTACCAAGAAAAATATAGAGACACAAGATATACAGAGGAGAATATTATTGCAAGTTGGTGGAACATTTCTAACACAAGTATTTTTGGACAAGCAAAGGTCTACACTGCTTTATTATTCTTTGCTTTTTCATGACATTTATCTAAAGATGATAAGGCTAAGTCTTAATTTTAATATTAAAAATATTTTGCAACCAAGATTCTTGACTTGGAGAATTCTTTTCTAAAAGTAATACTATCAATTATTTAATCCTAAGGAAAAAATATTTTCCATCTGAAATAATAATATTGTTTGCTTCCCTACACCTGCTAAGTGATGAAAAGCCCAAGTTAACCATTTAGTGAGAATAGGAGCGTGCTGCACAAGGACCTTTTAAAGGTAGTATCTGGAGATCAAAGTTCTCAAGTGCTGCATGTTGTGTATCTGCTAATTGTCTCAAATGTATTTCATTTTGGGAATTCTCCTGGTACTTGTGTACCTAATTAAATAAGCCACGTGTTGCAGTTGACAATGCCCTAATGTCATCTTTTCAACCTCATTGAGGGTAATAAAATATGCTTTCCCTGATGATAAGTGCTACAGCTGCTACAGATCCCATATGGGAAGATGTTGTACTTATTTGAGACAAAGCTACAAACAATTCCCCTAGAATCATCAGGCTGCACTGGATGATAAAAAAAGTTCCATCAGAAACATTGACAGGAGAAGCTGATAGGGTAGGTAAAAATATTGTCCAAGGGGGTGAAGACTGCAATGGTGAAAATATTTACAAAGAAGCATTAACAGATTGTGGTTTTTCTTTGGTTGCACAGGAGTCTGATTTTTATAACTTCATTTTTTTAGTATGTTTATAAATTTGCTTAGAACTCTACCATGTACCTCTACTATATGTCACCCAAACACACTTCCTGTAATGTACAAAACTCATTTATGATTTTGGTAGAAGCTTCTCATAGAAGTAAAAGTATAAGAGTGCAGTACTCTTATTGCATGTGTAACAAATTATGAAAAATTATCTATTCTTTTGTTCCTTAACATTCATGCCATCACCTTAGTATTAGTTGAAGAAATGTTGGCTTTAACTGAGAGAAGAGTGAAAGGACAATTTTCAGCTTTATATAATCATATTCAGTTTTCCTTACAAGGGTCTTGTAAGTCTGAGTTGTTTGAATATTACAGGTAGCATCACAATCTGTATGCATAAGGGAAGTGAATAATGTTCTATGAAAAAAAAAATTGTTTTGACGTTATGTATCTTGAATGTTTGAACTTAGAAATGGAGCATTTTCTCAGAGTAGTTTTTGTATTTATTTGATTTCTTTAATTAAAAAGGGAAGATGGCACCTGTTCCACTTTAGAAGATCATCCTGATTCCTACTTGGTTTCCCAGTACAGTTGATGCTTTAGATCCATGGCAGGGATCACTGGTACTGGTACTAAAGGCAGAAGGAAGATGAATATTCAGATTTCTCAAATTGCCTGTTTCTATTTCAGAAAGGGGGAAGCACTGAGTATTTTTAATTAAAAAAATATTATATCGTTCTTTTCTGTAAGAAAAGATTTCCCTTAAATTTATTTCTAGGAACACTTTAGATAAAACTTCCCAAAATAACTCAGCATGAAGAAGGTAGCTGATGTGAAAAATACTAACCCACAAAATTAAATGTTGGTAAAACAATAAATGCCTGTATTCTGCCTTTTAATATAAAAGATTAGGCAAATTTAAGATAGGCAGAATTATGAGACTCCACATGTAATAACAAGGAAAAAAAAAAAAGAGAAATAACCAGCGGGCACCACTTGATATTGGCTTTTGCAATTAAGGGTTAATATGGAATGATAGTTTAATCATTTAGATCTTATGCCTTGATCTTGTTATCAGACTTGATATAGCAGAGTACTCTTTCTTCTTCTCATAACACTGTTCTTCTTCTAATAACACTTTAATAAGACATACATTTCAGCTCAAGAGGACTAGTTACATACTTGTATTTAATCATGCCTCTTCCTAAAGGATAATCACCTTGGGTCTTAGTTTGTCTCTGTACTTCACTAAATCTTGTTAGAAAATGTGAGGCTTCAAGATGATTTAGGAAATACAGGAAATACTCTTGTATAATTCTATGAATTTAAATCAAACTATATCAAGAGAAAAATTTTGGTGAACATTAAGAGTTGGTTTACTCAACCAACTAGGAATGTTGTTTGCCAAATGGTTTGTGTGGCAAAGAAGTATACTGATATGTGAATGTCAGATCAAAGTTTCGATGATAAAAAATTGGTAACAGATTTTGGCTTATTAATTTCCACAAATAGAGGTTTTTTTCTAATTTCCAAATTTAAACTTGAGAATTAATTTAGGAATTCTGTATTATAGTTTTGATAAAATCCTATCTTTTTGCCAAAATAATTCTATACTGGCCTGTTGGTTATAGGACATAGAAGTATTTTTGCTATATGTAGCTTATTCTAGTGATATTTAATAAATGGAGAGATGAGTGTTTATTTTGATTATGTATAAGTAGGTTTTCATTTAACTATTGTTATTTGATTCCCTTCCAGTATAGCATGAAGCCTTTTGAAGATAAAAATAGTGGGGGGAAAATAAAAGGAATACCTCATTAGTTTATTTTGGAGGTTCTTGAAATCTTTTATTGAATATTTTTTGGTTGAAATTTGCATTATATGTAGAGGTACCTATGTGTATTTTGACAGTAAACCACCTGTTCTGTAAGCTAGGTCTCAAGCGCTATAGCAAAGCAGAATTAAATTAAATGTAAGATTTAACCTTTGTTTTAAGTCAGAGTACTTCAGAAATATATAGTAATGGCTGGCCTACAGCAAAGCTGAGCTTATATGTGGTGAAATATTAGGGGACCAAGAAAACATGATTCTGAACAATTTGTGTGTTTTGAAGTAGAGAAAGGGACATTTCTGGGAAGAGACACTCAAAGTGAAGGTCTAGGCACTGCTTAGTCTGCAAGAATATCTAAATAGCAGCTCAAATTTATGTAAAAATGGAGGAGACCGAGTATAATGTCTTCAGTAGGCTTAAATTCAATGGGATATTAAAATAAGTAGCTTTAAATAGTGACCAGACAGTGGAATAGTAGAAGGAAAAGGTGTGAGTAGAAGAAAAAGAGCACCAGATAGAGCAACTGAAAAATACCCAGCACTTTACACAGCAGAATATGTTTAAGTGAGACAAAATAATGTCATGAAGTAGAATCACAGAATCACAGAATCACCTAGGTTGGAAGGAACCTTTTAAGATCATCTAGTCCAACCAATGAAAAAAACCAACAAAAAAACAAACCACATAAAACACACACCACACCCAAAACACCACCAACCCAACACTAATCCATATCCCTGAGCACCATGTCAACTTGTCTCTTGAATACTTGAATACCTCCAGGGATGGTGCCTCAACCACCTCCCTGGGCAGCCCATTCCAATGCTTAATAACAGTTAAGTAATTAATGATTTCTTCAGTAAAGAAATATTTCCTAGTATCTAAACTGGACCTCCCCTGGTGCAACTTGAAGCCATTACCCCTTGTCATATCATCTGTGACCTGGGAGAAGAAACCAACCCCCACCTCTCTACAGCCTCCTTTCAGGTAGTTGTAGAGAGCAATAAGGTCTCCCCTCAGCCTCCTCTTCTCCAGACTGAACAACCCCAGCTCCCTCAGCCTCTCCTCATAAGACTTGATCAATACTATAGAAGTTTAGTGCAACATGAAATATTACAGAAGTTTAGTGCAACGTGCTTAGTTATGGCATTGTTAGCATCCCCAATGTTTTGTAGATTACTTTTTCCTTTTAACTACGCAGTTGTTACCTGAAATTACTTTTATTTGAATACTTGAAGCTTAAAAGCCGAGGTGCTCACCTTTCAGATGCAACTTACAGTAAAAATTTCTTAAATATTTTTCCAATTTTTTCATACTAACAGGATTGCTTACGAATATTTAGGTTACGTACTCTCCCACCTCCTATCCTATATCTCAATTAAGGATGAAAAGCATTTAAATCAATTAAAGGTAACTCAGAGGAGAAACTAATTTAATTCCCCAACAAACTGAGCTAATCATCAGGGAAAGAAAGACTGATGGTACAGACTCCCAAAATACTAATTCTCTACTGTCATACCTGATAGGAAGGCACTAAGGGAAGAACAATTTTTTTTTTCCTGACTACTGTGGCTTTTTAGATGCTGGCTGCCATAGGTTATATTAGTGTTAAGTTGTAGGCACACACTCTGCAAATAGCTGGAGTGGTCAGTGGTCAGCAAGAAGATCCTGTGACATTTGGCAACAGAACAGCTGTTAAGCCACACTAGAATGAGAAAAAAACAAACTGGTATTAGAAGCCTTAAAGGTTTGTGTATGAATGCTCTCTAACTTATCGGACAGCAAGATAGTCAGATTCATTTAGCTAAAGCGTAAAATATGCAGTGGTTGGTAATGAAGTAAAGCAGCATCACTTCCTGACTGCAGTAAAGAGACAGATTCTGTTTCAGAACATTAAAAATCTAAATGATGTTTTTTGCTCCTGTGGCTACTGTAACATGAAACATTTTATTGTTCTCTTCTCATACATGTCTCCAAAGGCACTGACCTCTTTAGGATCCTATCTGAAGAAGAGAGATCAGAGAGAAAGATACACGTACAGCTGACTGGCTGTGGCACGTTTTGGGAGAGGGTAATAGTTTCGGTTTTAATAGAAAGACTTTATTAGGTCATTTAATCTTACTAGCATCCTACTGTAGCTGTTAACTATTAGATGAAGACAGAAGATGAGTAGGTGGAGTGAAAGGCTTCCTGCAGTCCTCACCCTGAAAAGTAATATAATATCTCCGGTAATATTTTTTGTGAAATATCACATAGTACTTAATGACTTTAGTCTTTTTATTAGAAAACAACCACAAGACAGATGCAGATAGGTTCAGTAGTCAAACTTGTTAGCTCTATGATTAAAGAGATACTTATTAAGCTTTAGAGTTAATATTGCGTATGTATTAAAGCTTGTAGCTTCTGAGCATCACTTACTCAGCTGCTTGATTTTTGTTTACAAGGAGACAGTGTTGGAAACAGCACTGATAGAGACAGTAAATCTAAAAATTCCAGTAATCTTAAGTCACTGTTTCCATGTGGCTTCCTTGCAAATTGGTGAAGAGACATAGGAGATACTAAAATTAGTTGTGCAGTTAACTCAATGTCAGCCATTTAGTTGACGAGCCAACACAAATAAATGAACTATTGTTTTCTTTGTCTGAAACAAATCACTACACCTGCAAGTTGAAGGTGTATATAGGCACCAATTCTCCCTCCTGTATGGCTAAAACCCTTTCAGTGTGAAGGGCTCAGTATATAAACAACAGGTATTTAATCTGAATCATTTTTCTAGTAAAGTATTTTTTATGCAATTGTTCAAGAGGCATAAAAGAAACAAAGAGAATGGAAAGGTGTTTATACCTGTGCTGGAAACAAAAGTATGCTTTTCACAGAGTTGCTACATTAAGAAAAGGAATGTAGATAAGCAAGGTGAAAAAAAAGAAAGATGAAAAAAATGCCCACTTCTGTTTCGTAAACTTTTTCTATTTTTACTTTTCTGTTCTGCCTTGATTTTCCCCAAATCACTTATAAAAGGAAACAAAAGCTACTGTAGGATTCAGTTAAGTGGCTTTGATTTCTCTCGGGTAACTCATGTAACGTTAGAAATGTAACTTGTTGTTTGCATTCAAATAAAAGCCCCATGAATGGGCTTTCAGTTTTTGTACTGGCTCTACGTCAGACTGTGGTGATGACTGTATGGAGAGATTTGCTCAACAGTTACTCTGAAGTCACATAACATTAATGTATAGGTAGGGAAGTTGATAAAACAATTCACAACTTACTGCTATCAAAAGCAGGTGTTGTTGGGCTCTGCAATGTAGCCCCCCCTCTTCATTGTGGGGATTCACCCTCCTATTACCTGAACTTGGTAGATGGGACAGAGTTTTATAACATGGTTAAATTAAAATATCTGCTTCTCATGGAAAAAAAAAAATAAAAAAAAAATTTGCTCCCTTCAGTCTATTCCTATTCTTTCTCTTGTTCTGCCTGGGCCTATAGGATTTTGTCAGGCAATTTTAATTTTCCACTGCTGTGAATCTACTGATTTCTGAGGTCTACAGCACTGAGTCATTCTAGAACCCGGGTTCCTTCCAACTATCCCTCATCCCACAGTGGGATGCTGGGGTGATTTGAAAGTCTGTGCCACTTCTCACCTGTCAGCTTTCTTCCCAAGCTCCCTGTCTGTTCACTTCCATGAAGTATATCTTCGAGCTTTTATTTAAATAAAGGTATGACTGGTTGTTGTGGTTTAATCCCAGCTGGCAACCAGGACCACGTAGCTGCTTGCTCACCCACCCCCCCCCAAGTTGGAATGGGGGAGAGAATTGGAACTATCAAAACTATTTCTTATCCCAAATCCAAAACATAGCACTATACCAGCTGCTAGCAAGAAAATTAACTCCATCCCAGCTGCAACCATGACACTGGTAAAGTTAGGATGTTTGGCTGTTCTATATTAAGTATCCTAAAAGTTGGTATGTCTTCACAGATTCCTTTGGTTCAAGTTCATGAGTGGAAAGAACTACAGAAAACCTCACAAAACTGTATGGGTAAAAAGATGGCAGATAGGCTTTGAGGTAGATCAGTGTAAGGTAAAGCATATAATTACCTGTCAGTCCTGAAGTTTAAATTCACCTAGTCTTGAAGTCACGGTTGTGATCTCTCTGAAATCTGGCTCAAACTGCAGCAGCCGCCAAAAAACTCCCTCTAAACAACAGAGATATAAGGTATCATCAAGAAGAGTACTGGGAGCAAGGCAGAAAGCAGTTTGCTGCTCTGTGGAAACCTTGGTGCACTCCTAGCTTGAGTACAGTGTGCGAATCTGGTCTCCAAGGACACAACAAATTTAAGGAAGGTATTGAGAAAGATGACTAATATGGTCCAAGGAGAGAGACTGGCAGTTGCACGAGATAGGGGCTAAAAGGGCGATTTTGAGAAGACAAGGCTGAGGGGCATATGATCACATATATTGTCTAGTGGGAGGTGTCCCTGCCCATGGCAGAAGGGTGGGAATTAGATGATCTTTAAGGTCCCTTCCAACCTAAACCATTCTATAGTTCTGATTCTATGAGTACCATGTGTGCGCAAACATGCATGTAGTGTCTCTGTTACAGCAACTACAGATGCTGGGAGTGTACAATGGTCAACAGAAAGTAAGCAGGTCTCCCTAAATAGTATCTCCTTTGCTATTATTCTTGTTGTATATAGAGAATATTACTATTTCAAATTTTGCATTTAAGTTCTCTGCGTTTGGGGAAATTGCAAGGACCTGCAAACTGGAAATGCAAGGTTTGAGTCTCACTCTGGGAAAACTATGTCACCGATGATGGTGCCAGTATCAGTTACCAACTACAAGGCTAGATGGACTATTAGTTTGGCTCAGAAGGACATTTTATTTTCATTGTTGAGAAGATTCTGCATATTTCTAAGGTACAGAGCTGCCCTTGTCACTGCAGTCTGTTGTTTCCATGCAATGTTTTTACAGACAGAAAGCTGAGAGAAGGATACTGATGTGTAGGATGTTCTTTGGCTGAGAGGTTTATTATGGTCGCTTGAGCATTGAGATGTGAGCAGTGTCTTCAACACATACATTCCATATAAAAGATCTGGTCTTTGGAGTCACACGGCTCTGGCTTCCTCTGTGTGCAAATATTTTGAATTTTATCTCAAGTATACCACGTCTGTAAGTAGCATATATTTATCCTTTTGTCCACACTTTCAGGAGGGGGCAAAACTAGTATAAACGAGTCTGTTTACAGTCATCAGTGCCCTGTGAGATGTGACATTTCTCGTGGGCGAGGCTGTGTGTGCCCACATCACAGCCAGCCCTTGCAGAGACTGCAGCGCGCAGCTCTTTTGGGACAGCATTCCAGAGGGAGTGGGTACCTGTTCCTCCCTCCTGCAGGTAGGATATCGCCCCTCAACACCTTCCGATTTATTTTCTGAGGAAACTCCCGCGCAACGCGTCTACCTAAGCCACCGAACGGGCTGGCGGGGCTTGCCGGCGGGATTCGCCGCCGCTGAGGAGCTCCGCAGCTCCATGCTGCCTCCTGCCGGCCGTGGCGCCCAGCCGGCCCCGGCCCCGGCCCCGGCCCTGGCCTCCGGCGCCTCCTCGCGGCGACGCCGCCCAACCACCGCCACCAACGGCCGCCACCAACCGCCGCCGGCCGCTTCCCCCCTGCCTTGGCGGGAACCGGCCGCTACCCCGCGGCCGGCGGGGGAAGGTCAGGGGGCGGCCCCCGGCCGGCTGGCGGAGCGGTGCCGAGCGGGCTCCCTCCTGAGGGCCGCGCAGGCTGCTGCGGCGGGGCGCCGGCAGCCCAGCGCCCGTCACGGAACGCGGCCGCGGGCTCCGCGCTTCGAGGGTCGCGAAACCGAGAGGGAGAGTCGGGGACGGGGCGGGGGGTGGTGCGAAAAGAAGGGAGGGGTGAAGAATGACCTCCAAAACGTCTATTTCGGAAATGTTAAAAGAATCTCAGTGCCGGCACGACGTGAAGGGCAGAGCGTAACCGGGGGGAGACCCCCGTTACACAGCATCTTGCTCCGCTTTTCCAAGCCTCCGGCGCTCCAGGCGCCCTGGCCGCCGCTGGGAGAGTTACCTGCTGCTGTAACCCCCCCGCCCCCACCCCCCCCCCCCCCCCCCTCAAAGCCCAGCAAAACTTCTCCGTACAAAGTAGTTATGTTCACAGTTATGTGCCCGGTTGTGCCATTTCAATAGCTGTACGAACGTCTAACTGTTCCGCTGGTTTGTAAGTATCCCCGCATACGCGTGCAAGTCCTCCAGAGGAGAGTGATGTGTTCCCCAACTTCAGATTTTGTATTTTACCGAAGTCGAGATAAATGGCAGTGGGGGCACTGAGGGGAAATTGTTCAACCCGCATCCAAAAATTATATCCTCGACAGGTGCAGGATCCTTCCCAATAATAAGCAATATAAAATGATCAGATAAAGTATTCCTCTCTTTTCTGCCCGTGCAGTTGTACTTTTCAGGAAGAGCAGGACAAACACAATTCACTCAGAAATGTAAACACGGAGAGTTTTGGGGCCTGAAAAGTGAATTTTATGCAATAGCTCCGGTGAGTTATCTTGGTGTGACCGATGTAGTCTTCATTAGTCGCAGAGGATATTGAATTAAGTTTAAAACGTAAATGAATATAAGGCAAGCTGGTTACAATGTGTTAGCAAGTTCAGAAAGCATGAGGAAACTTATTTAAAGGTTTAAAATACTAGCTACAATGTCTTAGCCGACGTGCTATTTAAGTAGGTTTTTCACTGCGGGCGAAGCGCGGAGTGTGTTTCAGCAGATTTGCCGAGCGTGTTTGTAAAATCATAATGCCCTGAACACTTCCATGTTCTCCTGGTGTGCCATTCACAAATGCAGCACTTTGGCTGTAGCAATGAGACGAAATTACGTCACTTTTCTGTTTGCGTTTTCCAGTAAGGGCGCCCCTGAAACTCTTGCACTCGCTGGAGGAAAACCAAGGGGGGTTGATGAGCGATTTCTGCTACTTTTTCTGCTCTTCCCCTGCAGTTGGGTACCTTTATTCCTTACAGTTTTACAACAATCCTTTAATAATTCGTCTTCTTGGGGTGAAACACTTCACTAATTTACACAGAGCACGCCCACAGACAAGCGGCCGTGCGTGGTTCATCCGTCAGCCGCCTGCCCCGTGCTCTCTCCGCCCGGGACGTTTGCTTCAACCCCCCGTCCCCCGTTCACCGCCTCCGGTTCCGTAGGTGCTGAGGTTCCCCGCCGCCGGGGTGTTCTGCCCCGCCAGTCTGGAAATCGCCTGGCCGCCTTTCCGGACCTACTTCCTCGCTTTTGGCGGGGCTTCGTTCGTACCGATGCTCTGCCGGGGTTAAGGCAGGCTTAGTATGTGTCCGTCCCCCCACGCCTGGAAAACGAGAGCCGCACCGGGCCCAGCACAGTGGGGAGGGATCTTGACTTTCTTATCCCCCACCAGTCGCCCGGCGGCCGCACGGGGGGCCGGGGGCCGCCGCTGACGGGAGCGCCGGCCGCGGGGCCCCGGTGACCGGCGGCGTCGGCTGGTGTCAGCGGCGTGGCGACTGCGAGGGCCGGCAGGGGGCGCTGCTGCCCCGCTCTGGCCCCGCTCGCTTCCCCCGGCGGTTCCATTGGAGCAGCCGGAGACAAGTTGGCGCCATTTTGAAGCCGACAGGGGGACCGGGGCGAGCTGCGGAAGGGGAGGGGGTTAGAGGCGATTGGCTGCGGCTACGGCGGCAGCTCCTCTCCCAGCCCGGAGCAGCGGCAGCGCGGAGCGGACCCGCCTGGGACCAGCGAGGAGAGGCGGCTGCGGCGGGGTAAGGAGCTGGGCGCCTCGGCCGTCCTTATCCCTCACCCCGTCCCCGCTCCATTTTCCTTTCTCTGGGGCGGGGGGCGCCCGCTCGGACCGAGCTCCTCGGCCAGCGCTGGAGGAGGCGGGGGGGAACGCCCCCCCCCCCCGGCCCGTAGCGGAGCCCCCCCCCCCCCATCCCCCTCGCCCCTTGGCGGGGTTGCTCCCCCTCCCCCCTTCCCCGTGGCCGGCGTCGCAAATTAAATTTGCCGCCCCCCCCCCCCTGGGTGGTCTCTTGCCCCCCCCCCCCCCCCGCGCACCCGCCCCGGGCGCGGCGGGGCCCCGCGGAGAGGGGGAGGCCGGGGGGGGGTGACCTTGGCCGGGGTGCGCTGTGCCCCTCGCCCGGCTCGGTGGCCTGGGGAGGGGGGAGGTCACCCTCTCCCCCTCAACGCCGGGGTGACCCGGCGGGCGGTGTCGCGCGCTCGGTGGCGGTGGCTCCTCGCGGCGGGGGCGGGTGGCGGCGGGGCGGGCTCGCCCGTTGTGGCGAACGGCCGCCGCTCCCCGGGGTGTCCCCTCGCAGCCGGCCTAGTCCCCGCTCGGGCTGCACCGGGGCTCCCGCGCGGCTGCCCGGGCTTGGATGGTGGGACCGACACCCCCCCCCCCTCCCCCATGCACCCCCCGAACCCTCCCCTCCCCGCCCGCTTGTGTCTCTCCGCTCCGCGCTCTGATCCTCAGCCGGGAGGAGGTGGCGGCCGGCGAGGACCCAGCTTTGGTTGGTGGGTCCCTACTTGTGCGAGCCCGTTTCTTTCATGCTGCCTTCTTTATTTCTTTTCTTTCTTTTTTTTTTTTTTTTTTTCTCTCCCCCCTTTCTTTTTCCCTCCCCCTTTGCATCAGGCTCTGTTAGAAAGCGCTCGGGAAGGAAGGCGGGGGGGGCGGTGTGGGGGGGTGGTTGCCGCCGCCTGGTAGATGAAAAACTATGAATTTTACATCTGAATTGCCAGATGGAGAATGGTTAATTTATAGGTTATGTATTGTTTACGTTGAGAGCCCCTGGTCAGGAATCTAAGTCTGTAACTTCATCCTGCTGCAAATAAATCACTATCTGCTCTTCAAAACAAATCAACAATTAATGATGGTGAACAATCCTGGAAAATTAAACTGTAGCAGACCAGCTCCTACAGAGCTGGATTTTGTCGTGCAAGCCTTATTCTGACTTTTACGTTTGCTCCCTGCGCGGTTGCTTACTGAGAGCTGTGATTATTTTCTTAGGCGTTCTGTTTTCCCATTTAACACAACTGCTGAAGTATTCTCGTGTCGGTCTTTGTTTTGTGCTTGCTGGGTAGGTGCTTTGGCTGTAACCGATTTCTCTTTGCTGGGGATGGACTAGCAGTGTTGAAAATGTGAGTGGCTTCGTAGTTGAAAGTGGGTGTCAAATCACATTTCGGGAAGGAGATAAAGTGATGCACATTCCTTCAGGTTTTCCCCTTCCAAACTAGTGGAATTGATCAGTTTATGGATTACAAAAATTTTGATTGGTATGTCTTGTATGTTATATAGATACGCTTTAAATATTCCATTGTGTCAAGTAGTACCTCAAAAAGGTGTGAAACAGCTGAGTGTATGCTGTGCTCAGACCACCCTAAAAGAAAACTGATAGTGACAGACAATCAGGTAAGGTAATTTAACGGAGGTGCATATATCGTGTTCATCACCGGCATCGGAAAGCGTGCACTACTGGAGAAAGTAGTTTAGTACTTTAGTACTTGCATGGCATCTTGTGTCTGTATTTGAAGGAAGGTTGTACTTCATTACTGTGAGGGTGGGGGTGTGTGGTGTGATTTGTGTGTGTAGTGTTTTGTTCGATTGGGTTTTTTTTAATGTAGTTCTTAACAGTGGTATTTGCTTATGTGTCTTTTGAGTTCCCTTTAATAGTTACTACACAGAGTGTATAAACTGTAGTTCAGTTCTCGATGAAACAGCTAAATCAAATTAAAATGGAAAAGCATATGTGTGCAACACTTGTACGCTATTTTTTTTTGTGTGCCATATAAATATTGGGTTTAGACTGTATCTTAGCAAGCATACTTATGGACTCGAATTGAGCAAGTCAGTTAAGTCATTATTAAGCTGTAATTAAAAATATAAAAACCAACAGTCATTGCTAGCATTTGGAAAAGCATAGTAATGAAATATGGACATGACCTCAGGCACTATCCATTTTTGGCTCTAGAACAGGAGGCTCTGTTACCTCCTGTAGATCAAAAGAGATGCATTTTCTTTTGGGATACGTTGCTCTCTATCAGGTTCTTAGGTTATGCTTTTTTCTTCTGTCTCTTTCTTTCGTCAGTCACAGAGTTTATATTTGTGCAGAAGAGTAAGAGTTTGTATGGGTATGTGTGGAAGTCTTTTAATAAGAGATTTTCATTTAAAGTTTTTTTTGAGTAAATGTTTTTTCTTAAAGCTGGAGTTTGGAAGAGGTGATAAAAGCTACTTGTTGCACAAGGAGAAATTTCATGGGAGCAATGAATAAGAAAATGTGAAGCTGAACAGTAAAAGCACACGAAGTGGGAAACCAAGGAAAATATGATACTACAACTCATTATTTTTCCCTACTAATTTAATTGTAATATCCCTTTTCCTTAATATTACTTAGCCCAAATATGTATATCTTCCTCTTTCTTGACAGAGTCCCGCCTGCCCCCTTCAGACAAGTTCCTTTATTAGAACTAAAAAGTAGTTCTGGTGTGTGGTACTGACAAGTGGTAAGATAGTGTATCATACTCATACACACTTATTGCTCTTCTGTTGGTGGCATCTTCAGTTGAATTTAGTCTTGTAGAAAACTTACGTTGTTTTACTTTTTGCTTAGTTCTGATACTTAAGTAAAAGGTACCATAAGTGCAGTGTATGAATGAAAGTAAACTGTGTTATTTTAGCAAGTTAGTGCTTTATTTCAAAAATTCTTTGGAACATTTTGGAACATTTTTGGAACATTTCCACAGTGAAAATGCTATTAATGTGGATAATTACTGTAACACATCTAACTTGAAACAATTCCATGAAATAAAACTAATATTTTAACTTAGTTTTTAAGAATCAAAATGTTAATGCCTCCACTCTTTTAAAAAGTTATTACTGTCTATCTCTGTATATACTGCTTTTCAACCTTTTCTAAAGTGTGAGGAAATCCTTGAAGTAGATTCTGAGGATAAAGACCTCCATTACTTTGTCTTCATCTGTGGAATTTACTCTTTCACATCCCATCTGAAGCATTGGGAAAACATTCTGCATCATTCTGCTTGCTTTGTACTGCCTGATCTTCAGCTCATGACAACTTTGGTATTAATATGCTTCAAGAAATAATAATAATAAAAAAAGTGCTGGACCTCATTAGGAACAGATGGGCGTGTTTGTACTAATCATCTTGTGTCTGTCACCATTTATATGGTAGTACCATAACCAGGGATCAGGACCCCATCTGGGGTTCTCTGATTTAGACCCTGTTCTTTAAAAATTGATTCCAGAAAATACTGCGTGTACTTTTTCTCCAAGTTAATTAGAAATCCTGGTGGATGCTTCTGCTGCTGAAGTAAGAAGCTTTACTTGCACACTCTTTAATGAACAAAGACGACATGAAGATAGCAGTCAAAAATGTTATTGTCTTAATTGCTTCCATTGTATAGTCACCTAAACTACATTTGGTACCTCTTTTGAAGAGGACTAGATTCAGCTAAAACTTAATTGGTAGTCACTTAGAAAGTAACTGTTTAGTGAGGCTTTCCACCTTTTGTGTAAATATACCCATTAGTTGTCCACAACTTCTGTCAAAGCTGCCTCGTTCTCTCTAAGACATCCCTAGTGTCTCCATTCAACATCAAGAATTAGCATTCTGAAAGCCTTAGAAAGGAGGGGAGGAAAAAAAGATGATTATTTTTTTTTAAAAAAAAAAGAAGAAAATTAACCATTACCCACACTGAGTGCGAACATGCTGCTCATGAGAAAGTTTTAAATTACATCAGAACTTTTTGTGTGTAATCTATGGGCTGCCTTGAGTTTGACTTTTCGCTTCCAGTAGTACTGCTTTGTTACTTGGATGTAGAGTTTCAACGAAGATAGTCAGATCGCTGGGAAATCTTTGTTTGGCGCTATGTATGTTAGGTTTCTGTTCTTAAAAAAAAAAACAAACACTGACAGCATCTCATCTCAATTATGAGAAGTGAGCAGAAGATACTTCATGGAAACTTTTTATTGTATTTAGAGATTATGTTTTTTTCTGCATCTACCTACTTAAAGTTTAAAGAAAGAGTTTTCTTGGGGAAAATGTACAGAGGTGTTAAGCAGCTCACCATTATAGATGATACTGTCTGTGATGATTATTTTGTTATTTGACAGTCTAGTATGAAGCATTGTGTGTAGTTCATTATAACTTTATGTACATAGAGACGAAGTGTATGGAAGAACTATAGCTTTTTGTACTATCAATTTGTGAAGCTTTTGTGTGGGACAATGTCTACAGACACTCTGTATGCCACCCAGTGCTTTTCAAAGGTCTAAGGCAAATTGTGGACACTTAATGCATGGTATATAATAAAGTTTACATTGGGTTTTCCTCTCCTGAGAGTATGGATTAGTCAAAATAAGGCTATAACTTTTTGCTTTCCTTGTTTTGGAAAGGGAAGAAAGAATGGATAAGCCCAATAATAAGCTCTTCAGAAGATCTGTGAGGGAGTTTTTCACAGAGATAGTAAGTAGGAGGTGTATTTCCCTTCCATTTGCCCAGCTTAGATTATGTAGTCCACAGTTCTTGGAAACATTTCTGTTATTGAGGGAATTAAGAACGGAGGTTTGCATGGATATACAATTTTTTTGAAGGAAATATTGTGCTCTCATTTTTAATGACTGGTATTATCTATACTTTGAGAACTTGAAACATTTTGAAACTCTTTCCCAAGTTACAAATGTTGCCTATAGCAAGTTCTCCATTGTTTTTCATACAGTGTTATATGTGAGCACATTTAGAGTAACTTTTTATTTCTTAGTGTGTCATTGCACCTTCAGTCTTCCATATCGCATACAGAAGTGCCTTAAAACAATATTCAAATTGCAATTTCTTTTTTTATAAGTTGGAAACTTCTGTCATTTCTGCCCTCATAAGTCCATGTTATAGTAGTGTTAGTTATGATTTATATATAATTTTCAATTTGCTGTATTTTGGAATTGGAGCTGCATATCAAAGTTGGTTGACATATTTTTCCCAACAACTGGAAAACATGAAACGAATTGACGGGACTGTGGGAAAGGAAAGCGCATCTAGTGATTTGGGTGATTGAATGTCACTTTGGAATACTGGAACTTTTTCCTTCTGTCAGTTTCTTGTGATCCTAGATAAGTCTGTTTAAACCAAACTTTCTACAAGTTTTTATTGGTCATGCATTGATTTTCTGGGAGACAAGCTCTAGACCCTGACTGCTTGTGCACAGCTCAACAGAAGCTGTAGTTTCAGCTACAGTGCTGGATAATGTGGTATACTTAAAAAGTTGGTCCCTACATTTCTCTAACTGTGCAGGCGAAATTGGTGGGTAGTTCTTAAATTTCTTAAATAAGTAACTTAGTTAAGTAAGTAACTCAGGTTACTTATCGATAAGATGGGAAGAATACTCACTTCTATGATTTTTTTTTTTTAAGTGTTGTGAAAGCAAGTTAATTTTTATGGCATGCCAGTATATTACAGTGGTGAGTCCTGTACAGAAGCCCAGTAGGAAACGATTCTCTTCAGAACATGGTTTAAATAGGGTGTAATAAGAGACACACATTAAATTACAAGGAGAAAAGTTGAGTAGTTTCTTTGATTGCATTTTACTGCAGGCCCTAGAAAGGACTGAATTCTGCTGGACATGTATTCTTCTCCTACCCCCTGCAGCTCATCTTTCTGCTCTGGCCTCTCTCTCCAGTGACCTCTCTGTCTAGTTAGTCCTCCTACCTCTTAAGGCTTCTGATTCCAGTCCTTCACTGTCCAACTAAATCCTACTTTCATGTTCAACATTTTTTAGACTTCCAGCCTTGAGGTTCCTAAACTCACAGTGTATGGAGTTGTTCGGGTTTTGTGTCGTTTGTTTGGTTGCTGGTTTGTTGTTTGTGGTTATTTTTTTGTTTGGATTTTTTTCTTCCTCTTCCATTAATTGTGTTTCTTTGCCCATAACCCTAAACTTTCTACCCCATTTGCCTGATACAGCTTGTTGGTCCCTCCAGCAGAGGTGGTAGAAGTGTGTCCCTATCTCAGCTGTTTCAATGCTAAGCTGTTTGTCTTAAAGACTTAATTAAGACAAACTCTGGAGCTGAGAATCTGGCTGAGGTGTAGACAATTCCAGCTTTTTCTGCTAAAGAAGCAGCAACATCTGAGCAGACAGGTGGATTAGTGATGGATTCGGTTGTCAACAGGATTTACTAGAGGTGTGTGTTAGTCTGGTTTGGCTATGTTAACCTTCTCACTTCAGGGAAATTGGGAGACAGCAACCTATAATGTGGACGTCAGCAGTTCTTGTACCGTAAGTAATAGGTGGAAATCTGCTGAACTATTGTATCTTGATTGTATGTTTACAGTCATAGTGCAAGCAGCTATATTTATTTGTTAATACTTTAAAGCTTGCTCTTTTCAATTGCAAAACCCATCTTTTTAACGAGTAAAGATTAGTTTCTTTTGAGTTTTTACTGTGTTACTTGTGTCCTAACTGTTTCTATTCATGGAACGTATATCAGTGTGGGGTGTGTAGGGTCATTCATTGTTGTTTTGATTTGGTTTTTTTTTGTTAATGCTGATGTGCTTTAGATTTCTCTCCTGGGTAGATTTTTGTCCTTCTTGGGGAGTGAGGTGGTATTGGGGTATTGTAAGGAAGCGATCCAGTTTAGTAAAATGAGGTGTGTGTCCTTACTATGTATCAGCACAAATCTGAGCCTAAGCATAGCCTACACACTACTAACACAAAGAGTTTGGCTCCCACTGTGCAGTGACTATGTCATAGAATCATAAAATATCTCAAGTTGGAAGGGACCCATAAGAATCATTGAGTCCACCTCTGTGCTCCTCATAGGACTGCCTATAGCTAAACCATATGACTAGGGGCGTTATCCAGATGCTCCTCAAACTCCTACAGGCTTGGTGCTGCAAGCTCTTCTGTGGGGATCCTGTTCCAGTGGCCAACCACCCTTTCAGGGAAGCACCTTTTCCTAATGTTCAATCTGAACTTCCCCTGATGCATCTTCATTCCATCTTCTTGTGTCCTAATGTGAATGATATGCAATGTGAATGAGCTGCAACTGAAGGATAACTAAATATTAAGCGTTAGTTTCAAAAGGGGAAAACAAACCACAAAGTTTGAAAATATACTATCAAGAAGATAGGCATAGCTGTAATAGTACATATGCTTCTGCTTGTACCTAAGCTGAGATTAAAATGTATATGTAAACTTCTGAAAGGAGGGTGCAAAAATGATATGGCCAGGCTGTCTTAAGTGCTGCCCAGTGACAGAACCAGAGGCAATGGGAACTAACTTAAACACAGGAGGATTCCTCTGAACATCAGGAAACACTTCAGAACTGTGACAATGAACAAGCCCTGGCACAGGTTCCCCTGAGAGATTGTAAAGTCTCCATCCTTGGAGATGCTCAAAAGTCATCTGGATGCAGTCCTCGGCAGCTGGTATTAGGCGACTCTTCTTGAGCCAAGGGGCTTGGACAAGGTAACCTCCAGAGGTCCCTTCCAACCTCAACCATCCTGTGAAAACACAATTCCACAGGGCTAAATAATTATAAGGGATAAGTAACTGTATTAGAAGAAGCTATAGGAGCGAATAAATTTTTGGCAAAGAGAGCTTACGTGTTGGTCAAGCATAGAGATAGGTGTCAAAGGTAAATTAAGACTTTGCGGATTGAAACGACAAAAGAGTCTTCAGCTTCAGCTTTTTTTTTTTTAAAAGTGATCTTTACTGGTGGGTTCATATATGATAGCAGATGACTAGACCCTGTCACTTGAAATTGATTCTTGTCCTATGGTCTTGAAAACCTACTGCTGATTCACTTTGTTTGCCTGGCTGTAGTAAGTTTTCATCTAATTTGTGTTTTGTAATCACAATTATAATTTCTTTACCTAGCTTCAGTGATACAATTATTTTTTCAGTCTATGGTTTTCTGCCACTTAAGAGTTTTGAGAACAGCAAATTAAAATGTTCTAGTTAGGTGGAAAGAAAAGGCTAAACTGATTCAAGCAGTCTGGGTAGACAACTTTTATTTGTAGGACACCCGGCTGAATGTGATTTTAATACTAAGATTTCTGTATGCAGTACTAGTATAAATGTTTGTGTATAATTTGTATTAGTTGTTGTTTAGCATATCTGACTTTGCAGTGCAGTACCTATGGTTTCTTTTAGGTTTCACAATTCAATCCACTGCACTAGCAGTTTTTGTTTTATCTTTAGTAATTCTGTTATAGATTGTTTCCAATATATTGTGGGGTGTTTAATTTTGCATTTTTAAACATTATATACAAAGTTAGGAATGGACAATAGTCTCATTTACATATACAAATCCTGACTTCTTACTAAAGCAACTTTATATTGGTTGTTGTCATGGTTTAAATCCATCCAGCAACTAGGACCACTCAGTCGCTCGCTTGCTCTCCCCAGCCAGGGTGGGGAAGAGAATCAGAAGAGGAAAAGTGAGAAAACTTGTGGGTTGTGATAAAGACAGTTTAATAGGTAAAGCAAGGGCCACACACACACACAAACAAAGCAAAACAAAGAATTCATTCACTACTTAGCACTAGCAGGCAGGTGTTCAGCCATCCCCAGGAAAGCAGGACTCCATCCTGTGTAATGGTTACTTGGGAAGACAAATGCCATCACTGTGAATGTCCGCCCCCTTCCTCCTTCTTCCCCCAGCTTTATATACTGAGCGTGATGTCACATGGTATGGGCTATTCCTTTGGTCAGTTGGGGTCAGCTGTCCTGGCTGTGTCCCCTCCCAGCTTCTTGTGCCCTCCCAGTCTACTCACTTTGTGGGGTGATACAATGAGCAGAAAAGGCCTTGATTTTCCAACAACAGCTTAAAACACCAGCGGGCTATCAAAAGTATTTTTCATCCCAAATCCAAAACATAGCACTCTTATCAGCTGCTAGTACAAAAGTTGACTCTGTCCCAACTGAAACCATGACAGTTGTCCATATGTGAAATTTTACAAAATGTTGTTTTGCTTCTAGAGTAGCATGTTAGTATTCTTAATGTTTGGGGTGTTTTGCCTGATTTTAATTCTTGCCAAAAAACCCCAACAAACTTTAATGGTAAGGGTCAATAAGGCATTTTTTGCCGAATAAATGGTATACTAAAATAATACCAAGTGTTGTTTCCTCCCAAGGGTCATTACAGAGATTAAACGTGATTTGTACTGAGTGTCTGTTGTAGTTGTCTTCTGCTTTCTGTAATGTTCCCCTTATTTTCCTCATGGCTTCCATGCTGCTCTTGCATGTTTTCTTTTCTCCCTTGTGTATAAATGCTACAGATGTTAGCCTTCTAAAATTGTGTAGTGCAAGTCACCTGAGGGTTTTATGACTTTTTTATTTGTTATGCTGTTTTGAAAATACAGTTAATGTAAAGGAAAATAGTAGTTCCTGCCTTCTTCCCTCCATTCCTTTTTAGCTGCTGGAGAAAGCAAACAAATAATTCTTGCCTCACTAAATCTTAAAGTAGCTTCCCTGCTAAAAGGGTTGGTCAAAATTATGGTGGTAGACTAGTGATACTGTGAAATTTTGATACCTAGGCTGGTTGTCAGTTCTTCTCTTGCTTTAGAGTACCAGTCTAAGAACTTTCTGTCAGTGTTTCTGGTGATTCTGGTAAAATAAGTGTTTTGTAGAGTGAAAGGTCTGCTTTTTCGAGTAACTGTTGCTGTAGCCTACAACAGCAAGTTACTAATTTCATTTGTACACAGATTGAGTTCTGCTGTGTTCTATTTGTGTGTTTTGTTTCAGTTGTTGACCAGAAAGTTGTTCTGAAACTTTAAATTAAAAACTAGAAGTCTTCCTCTGATGATCAGTTTTTATTTTTTCATTGACTGAGCTATTTATCTTTAAGCTTTTATCTTATGGTGGTTCATTTTCTTTGAGTGGGATCTCCCACTATTCCTGGTATTTATAGTGATTTCTGCCTCTCTTCTGCTTATCCTACTGACTCTCTTTGGTTGCCTCTGTAGATATACTCTCCTGATCTGTAGACTTTATGTGTACTTTTTCCAACTTATTTTGATGATAGGTGCTGGTAGTTGTATGTGACATTCCAAGCAAGTTCTTGCCCGTACCTTAAAATCTGCGTTAGATGTTGAGGTTTGGGGTTTGTGGGATTTTGTTTGTTTGTCTGAAGTACCTTGTCTACAATTAATGTTGCATAGCACTGGTGTATAGTCTTACAATGATTTTTCTATGCCTGGACCTAGGCATAGAAACCCCCTTCTACCCCCTTTTTTTTTTTTCCCCTGAATGTCTTTCAGACTTGTAGCATATACTCCTGTTTGGAGGTATAGATGCAGTCTTACAAACGTTTCTGCTTTTTTAATCTTTTCTTTTGGTGTTGATTGAATATACCTGTTGCCAATTGCCAGAGGAATGAAGTTTTATCTGGTATTTCTTTGAAAATGGGTGTTCAGCAGGTATTTCAATATCTTATTGATACCCAGTTATTTCTATGCACCAGCACTTCTTTTTCCTTGGTTTTAGCTATTGAAGTGCAATCCTTTAATTTTTTTTTTTTTTTTAATTTACAGCTGCCATTTCAGTTCGGCTCCAATTCTGTCTTTATTTCTGTATTTCCCAGTCTTTGCGATGCAGCTTTCCTGTCTTGAGGGCTCCCATAACTACTTACAATTTTTTCTAAGTGGTTGTTTGAAGCTACTTAGTATTATGAAAACTTTCCTTGCACCCCAATGAAGGGGACAAGCAGGTTAAAACTCGGTTTTGTTCCTTTGGTGTGGACACTGACTGTGACTGCTGGGTTGGAATAGTATACATCTCCAAATCGCTTTCTGCTTTCAAAACAGACACTTTATTTATGCACTGCTTGTGTCAATTTGATATAAACATGATTTGTCTCTGAATGTTGGCAAAATCGAATCCTGTGTGATTATATACCTAGATGATGTTGTTTGTCAAACTTATGTTTTGTCATTTGTATATAGGCTGGACAATAACCTATATCCTAAGTGTGACACAGAGGGTAATTTTGGTTGAACAGTTGTACATGTGGCTTTCTTGATGGAAGAGGGGTTTTTTTATTCCAAGTTTCTTCCTGAGACCAGTATTCCCATTAATAGTTGATGAGGAGGTTCATATGGACAAATTTTACTGCTGCTCAGTATTGTAGAGCTCAAATGTACACAAGGAACATTATGAACATTTTCTTACCTTTCTGAAAACCACCTGTATGGCTAATGTTGGGGTGTGTGTTGCTTTCATATGGTAGAAGGGAAACAGAATTATCCTGCAGCTGATCCATTTGCTGTTGGTTCATTATCTGTAAAATGCTGAAACATGTAGAGTACATTTATGCTTATGGTCTCAACTCATTCTGATAGTTCACTGAGTTACACTCTCCATTTTTTCTGGAGGTATGAGCAGGATTGTATGTCCCTTGACAAATGTATTTTGAGCACCAATACGTCTGATTTCTCACCAGCAACAGAAAGGCAGAGTATCTCAAAGGCATCCCCTAAAGGTGTCAAGGTGAGGTAGTGTATGAAATGAGTCTTCATTCACCAGTGGTAGCCTAATGGGCTTTTGTGAGCTTTACTGTCTTGCAGAATTCTCCCTGTCATTTGTAATAATTAAATTATCATGCTTTATTCTCAGATCTTGTCAGTATTATTTTGAAGAAGTGTGCCTTCACACAAACCGCCTTTCAGTTTAGTATTGATTAGTTTGAGTCTTCTGTATGAGCAACTGAGTTAACTTCTTTGTTTTATTGCAGTCGTAACATAAGCAAGAATATTGCAGGAGTCTGATCTCTTGAGTTAGGTCAATATATACACTTTAATTTTATCTTGCTCTGATGGTGCTCTTATTGTAAACTCCAGGTATTTTTTTGCCTGCATTCTTTCCTAAACTATTCAAATCATCCTAAAGTATAGCCTGTGAAGGCATGGACATAATCAATTAAAGACCATTTTTTAGGCTTTAATATTAAAATCAACAGTCTGTAAAGAATATGTATATCATATGGCTTTTCAGAAGCTTTGGGCAAGTTTTCTTGGGGGCAAAGAATATACTCTAGTACTCTCATGCTAAGGAGTACTCTTTTCCTAAACCGGTATTGTTTTTCTAGAAGACAGGGAAACTCATCTTTTTAGATAGCTCTGTCAGATTTGTGATATATTGAGTTTAGTTAACTCTATCTTGGATTTATTTTTGGACATGATTGAGCCATTAATGTTCAACTGAAGATCCTTTGCATAGGGATATGTAAATATTTCAAGTTTTTGAAAGATGATGTAACTGAGGATTTTGTTTTTTTTTTTAATGGAGACTATCAAGAAAACTTAACAAGAAGTGTTGGCAGCCTCTCTAATGTGGCTAAACTTCATAGGGTTTGATAGTGACCTTTAGTATGTGAGAAGGCTTCATCCTTTGAAGGTTATGGTGAAGAGGTCATTATTATATCATATTTCCCCCTGTACTTGGCACTGGTGAGGCCCCACCTCGAATACTGTGTCCAGTTTTGGGACCCCTACCACAAAAAAGACATTGAGGTGCTGGAGTGGGTCCAGAGAAGGGCAATGAAGCTGGTGAAAAGTCTGGAGAGTAAGTCTTATGAGGAGAGGCTGAGGGACCTGGGACTGTTAAGGCTGGAGAAAACAAGGCTGAGGGGAGATCTTATCGCTTGCTACAACTACCTGAAAGGAGGCTGTAGAGAGGCGGGAGTCGGTCTCTTCTCCCAAGTCACAGGTGACATGACAAGAGGAAAGGGTCGAAAGGGTCTCAAGTTGTCCAGGGGAAGTTCAGGTTGGATATTAGGAAAAATTTTTACACTGAAAGGGTTATTAAGCATTGGAATGGGCTGCCCAGGGAAGCAATTGAGGCACCATCCCTGGAGGTGTTCAAAAGATGGATTGACATGGTGCTGGGGGACATGATTTAGTGATTTTTTTTTTTTTGTCAGTTAGGTTGATGGTTGGACTAGATCATCTTGAAGGTCCTTTCCAACCTAAATGATTCTATGATGAAAAACTTAATAGCTTTTTTTTCCAACTTAATGAAACTTACCTCTGTTCTCCATGCCTGCCTTTCTTTCCGCTTCTCCTCCAGACTAGAAAAGTGTTATCTTATTGCAAAATCCTTTACATCCGACATTACCTTACTGATTTTCTGAGAATAATGACATCCTGCCTATTTGCAGCTCCTTCTGTGCATTCTTTTTCCATTTTTTTAAAGAACTACACTTTTGTAGAGCAAAATAAATTACTACAGGACTGGAAATGTTTAGTAAGTATATTAGGTGAAAACTGTCATGCTCCTGTCTAAGCAAATTTAAGTTCAGGCCAATTTGAATGAGTTATTGTACTTTTTTTGCAATGTTACCATTTTTGTTGTTTCACGTACTTTGCATTCAATGTTAAATACTCTGAGGACTGCTTATAGTCTGCTTGTTATGCATTTGCTTTTTTTAAGCTTTTATGTAGTATGCTTGTGTAATATGACCACCTAACAAGCAGTGAGGTGGAATTTTTTCCCTAGTATTTGGCTAACTGACAAATACATTGCAGATGTCTATTTTACTAACATCATATTTTGTCAGCCTACACTCTTTTCCACTTTATGAAGCAAAAAATTACACTTAATCTGTATTTCTTTGGTCAGTTATTTTTTTTTCTTTTTCTTTCTCTGTCAGCATCTTTTGCTATCGTCTTCCAATTTTTATCTTCTCGTCATTTTTTATCCTACAGCCATGGACAAAAATAGGAAATTATAATTGTAAAGCCTATAGTCTGTTTACTTAGTCTTGGGTAGAAGTATGAAAGCTGAGGTCCCACAATAGCAGAGCAATTTTGTTTTTCCTTAGGTTGTTGATTGGTTTAGTGGTGAATTCTGTTATGTAGTTTCTCATTTTTTTTTTTTTTAAAACTGGGTTTATTTTGGTGAAAAATACTCTTTCATAAATGGCAAAAAAAAAAAGAAGCAATTTTATTCTTGTCATTTTTGTTTTCAATCACATCTGAAAAAATGCTGAAAATTACAAGTTGGGTCACATGTCTCGTGGAAGCTGCAGGTGTCTGCAACACCACAGGAGAGAGCTGTATGCTGAGATAAGTTGGTACTGAATACTGTCTATTTGCTTAATCTTTGTGAGACTTTCTCTAATAAAGTTTGGGGGGGGAAAAAAACCCACCACCTCATCAGCAGAAATGGGGACCTGCCTTGGATCACTTTCTAACTGATCGTAAGGGGGAATTCTATATTATATGTAAGTTGTTTGCAAGTCTTTTAGCATGTGGTTTTGGTATCATCTCTTTTCTTAATCATCTGTTCTTTATTCTTATATGTTAGTTCTTTTCCTTTATCCTCCAAATTTTCTCTACGTCCTGAAAATATCTCCTCTTATGCAGTTACTACCTGCACATCTTTTCATTTTCCCCAAAGTGTTTACTTAATATGTTAATAAAGAAACTTAATGGACTTTGCCATCGTTATCTAATGGAAGGTTGAAAAATACAGTTTCGTAATTTAAACAGGCTTTATTACTTAAGAATTGACTCAAAGGATTGCCATTAGAGAGACTTCTGTGGTGAAACCCAGTATTTTTCATGTCATTTGCCAGGCTGAGAGTGCTACTTTTGCTTTACAATGTGGTTCTTCATCCCAGAAGACCTTTATATAGTGGTTTCTGTAAATTCTTCCAGTATCAGTCCTTACTGTGTATAGTGCTGCGTTACAGAAATACAAAGTTAATGTTTTATTGATACTATGAATAATACTAGTACCTTGATTTAATGATGGTTAAGTAAACAGTATAACATAATTTAACACTTTTAAAAGAGAATAGTAAGTATTTTTCTAGACGTTATATCTGAATCAGTATGGAAAATGACTTGGATTTATGTGAACACACTGGGTCCAGCACTCTAAAGTTTTCTATTTTACTCAACAGCAGAAAATTAACTGCCAAGCTTCAGCTTGGAGTGGCTTTTTATGACCCAGTTATAACTCCTTAGCAGTAGATTTATTATGGAAATAGATTTAATTTAGTGGCACTTAAATAATGAAAGTCTTTAAACCTAAGTTACTTCTCACCTTGATCAATTGTTGTCAATCAGCTACACATAGGAGGAATTTACCAGGATGGAAAATTTTTCTGTAGGTGCCTTAAACCATTAAATTATTTGTTTTTTATTAATAATTCTGCTCAAACAGAAATATGCCTGCCTGTTCCATTTCTGTAAATTGCCGAGTAATCTCTTCTGAATACCTCGTTTTGTCTTTTGTGGAAATGACAGCTTGATCAATTTCTTCATACACGCTATATTGTTGAAGCAAAGTTAGTGCTGTCAAAGTATTTGAAATGGTTTATATTTATTTGTACAAGAATGTTGTCTGCTGAGGGTACAAAAATAAAAAAAGGGATATAAATAATAAAAAGGAATGATAAAACAGCCTGTTGACAGAGAAACAGAGCTTTGGAGTGAACTCTGCATTTTACCTTACAAGATGAAAAAGATTTGACTTTTTTTCACAATATTCCCCAAGAGAACTGAGGGAAAACTTTCTTGGGTCTTCTAAATTTATATTCTTGATGGAATGGCTTGTGACAGTGAGAGGCCACTAGCCATACTGCTTAATTGTGGAGGATAGATTGCTGAATACTTGCAAATCCCTTTTCTTGGTTATACTTTCTTGTTGTTGAAGTGGTATGCACTGTGTAAACACATATAAATATATCTCCACACATTGCAACTTTCTTCCATGCTAGCAATTTATTAAATTCACTTAGGCTTCTAACAGCTCTATGAATGTGAAGAAAGTGTTATTCCCTGTGGCTCACTGTAAAAGGTCTTGCAAACATAGATTTACAAGTATTTGTATAGGTCAAATTTATGTAAACTTTCTTAAATCTTGTATGCGTAATTTTAAAGTACTCCTGTCAAGATGTAGTTACATAAATAATTATATATAGTTCAATGAAAGTTCTGAAAAACAAGAAATAGGAAGTTTGTAAAGTTCATCACTTTTCCTATTGATCCTCCAAGCCCTCATGTTTGGATTCTGTATTTCAAAGAGGAGGCAGTAGAAATGCAGGGGGCAGACTTTCAAGGAATACAGGAATTGATTTGCTAAAGCTTACTTTATCTCTTGGAAAAAGATTTCTACAAAAATATCTGAAGGATTAAGACTTAAACACATGTATAGATCTCTGAAAAAGTACTGTTGACACACGACTTCATGTATGTTAAGGCATAGTTTGATGATTAGCACAGTTAATTAAATCACCATATGCAGTGTGAACTGTCATCCAAGCAAAATACAATTAAGTGGAGTGTGGTTTAAGTCCTTCTTTTAGATCATTGAATTCATGTCCCATAATGATATTTATTGACCTATTAAGTAATTGCATACGTACTTAATATGCAAGATATCAATCTATGTTTCATTTGCATGTGTGCAATCTGGTTTTGATGCTATGGAGCAAGCAGAGTATGTGTAGTTGAACTATTAATAACGAGTTATGTACTATATAGTAACAATCTGAATATTGAATCTTTTAATATTTAATATCACAGTCAGTAGACTTAGCTGGAACCAAGTAGCTATGGTATCCTATTAATTATATGCAGAACTACTTGTATTTCATTTATCTGAGTTGGATCAAATTTTGGCAATGGTACCTGTTAACTAATTGACTGTTTAGAGTAATGAATTATTCCCCCGTGGCCTGGCTGAGAATTGTAACTTTACATTAAATATGATCTTGGAATTTAACTTTTGTCACAGGAGGAGATGGATGACTTTAATTCATCCTATTTTAATGTCCAATAAATGCAACTTCCACTTTTGTTGCTTTTTCCATTATTTAATTTTCCTATTATCATTGTACAAAGAGTGTGTATTTTGTTGTCTGTCTTTGTTTATTTTCTTGTACTAGTTTGTTCCTCCAGCCCCCAGTGTATAATTTAGATTTTAATTTGTTAAGCTTTTTTATACGTACTATTTTTCAGTGTACTTCTACAGACTTGTTCTTGGTTTCCGATTTCCAGTCTTTCAAGTTACAGTTGCAATGGTGCTTACAGTGTTTCTGTGTTGAAAGAAGCAGTATCTAGACATCTTAAGTCCTACTGTATTATCTCCTTCTGTACAAGGAGTGGAATTCATATTTTAAATGTTATATTAGCTTCCATAACCATTTGAATCATGGGTTGGTTTTTTTTTTCTATATATTAGGATTAGTACTGATTTGTTATGTATTTGGAGTTTGTTATATTTATCTTTTTTTTTTGTTCTCATGTAACAGCAGAAACAGTACATGTCTTGCTGATTAGTTAATAAGCTTACATTCTGGCTTTTGCAAACCATCACAGTGTCTAGAGTGTTTTCTTGCCTTAAATGTATCCATGTGAGTGTTTTCTTTTTCTTTGCCTTTTAATTGTGTATATGGAGTAATACTGGGTTTCTGAAAACATTGGTGGGAGCTTCTAAAGTTTTAGTTCTTAAAAATTAAAAGATTATGTCAACTGAGTCTCTTGTTTAATCTCAATGAAACTTTCAAAGAATTGCCGTCTTTCAAAATGCTTATCGTCTTCCAATACACTCGAAAAGAAGACAACACGTATTTAAAAACAAATTAAAAAAGCTTTTTGAAATTCAGTCATTAGATATCATCTCACTGGCTTATGGATTTTTATGCTTTAGTGTGTTCTAGATACTGCTGGCCTTGAGGCTGCTGTTCTTAGCTGTCACCGTTTTCTCTGACAGAAATGAACTGAAACAGCTGGTGTAACTGTTATGTGAAATCATGGAGACTTTAATTTGGCTAGAATCAGGTGGTTAAAGGCACCGCACCCTCCACCCCCAAAAATAAAAAAATCCTAGATGTTACTCAGGGTAGTGATTGTAGTGATAACTGTTGTCCGAGGGGATAGTTTATAATTGAATTTTCTCTTGTTGAATTATAGGTTTTGTTTTTTGCTATTTCTTTTAAATGATCCCACCCCCAGTAAAGCTTACCACTAATCCTAAAAAACTTTCAGGATTGATCTGCAGATTTTTCTTCTATAGGAAGTTTAAAAGATTTATTATTTTTTGTGCCTTATGGCCGAAGTAATAGCCTATTTCACTGAACCTTTTTAAAATTAATTTTTGGTCCGATAAGATCAGATGTATTAATCTATAGAAGATTAATTCCTATGCAATGTTTTCTGTACCTCTGAGAGGTATAAGTTACATATCCTATTGTGCAACCTTGGCTGGCTGCTAGGTGCCCACCTAGCCACCCTACTGCGCTCTCATTCCCCCTGCTCAACAGAAGGAGAAGAGATAAGATGAAGAAGCTCATGAGTCAAGATAGATACATGGAGATCGCTTACCAATAGTGATCATGGGCAAAACAGATTTGACTTGGGGAAGATTAATTTAGTTTAAAATAGGCCAGAATGGTAAGAAACAAATTCAAAACTAAAGACACCTCCCTGAGCCCCCTTCTTTCCAGGTTCAAATTTACTCCTTCATTTCTAACTCTTCTACCTTCCCCATTGAGCAGTGCAGGCGAAAGAGGGGTTGTGGACAGTTCATAACCCTTCATCCCTGGAAGTGTTTAAGGCAAGGGTGGTTGGAACTTGGTGGTCTTTAAGGTCCCTTCCAACTCTAACCATTCTATGATTCTATGATCTCTCCTGCTCCTTCTTCATGCTGCTTCCCTTGCTGCAGTGCAGATCCTAGCCAAGGGATGCAGTCCTTCACGAATGTCTCCAATGCCAGCCCTGCCTCTCGCTTGAAGTTCTTCAAGAACTGCTGCAGCATGGGCCCTTCTCATTAGGTACAGTCCTTCAGGAATAGATTGCTCCAGTGTGGGTCACCTACAGGATCAGGAGCTTGCTCCAGTATGGGCTTCTCTCCACAGCCTGCAGTGTGGATATCTGCTCTGACATGGTCCTCCATGGGCTGTAGGAAGACAACCTTTGTCATGGTCACCTCCTCTACAGGCTGCAGGGGAATCTGCTCCAATACCTGGAGTACCTCATCCGTCTCATTCTTCACTGACTTTGGTGTCTGCAGGCTTGTTTCGCTCACATTTTTCTCACTTCTCTCTCATAGCTGTTGTGCAGCGTTTTTTACCATTTCATAAATATGTTATCACAGAAGTGTCACCATTGTCACTGATGGGCTCAGCCAGGGGTGAGACCATTTTGGAGCTGTCTAGAACTGGCTCTGTCCTCTGTGGGGGAAGCCCCTGGTGTCTCCACACAGAGACTATCCCTGCAGGCTCCCCTGTTGCCGAAACCTTGCCATGTAAACACAATACTGATGTTCAATTTCAAACTCAAACCTTGGGTGCTGCTCAAGCTTAAAATCTTGGTGGCATGCCAGGGATACATACCAGCTGGACTGGTCAACTTCACCATAATATGAGTTTCAGCCCTTGGATTAGTGTGCTCCAAATAGGACTACATTACAATGTTCTAATGAAGTTCCTGCTGCAGTTGATATGATCTGGGAGCTGTCCACTACTGGAAGGGTTTTTTTGTTCCCCAAGTTCCCTTAGTTGCTGTTCCTTCCTGTCAGGTAGCTTTGGTGATTGTTATGTGTTTCAAAGCTAATTAGGCTTGTTTTTCTGACTTGGCCAATTTGGTTGGTCCAGAAAACGTCTGATGCTTCTATACGTTCTTGGACTGAGCAAGACTCTCTTCTGCTGTGATGTGCTGTTAGAATGAATTTCACCATGATATATAACATCATTCCATCTGAAAGCTAGAAAGGACGATCTACATCAAACGGCAAGAAGAATGACCTTGATCCCAACTTCTATGTGTGTTTGAGGAGTCTTAGACTTACTGTCGTGATGGTGCATTATGAAATTTAATGGGGATGAAGGTGGCATAATTCTGGAGCACAAGCCCTGTGAGGAGAGGCTGAGGGAGCTGGGGTTGTTCAGTCTAGGGAAGGAGACTGAGGGGAGACCGTATCACTCTCTACAATTACCTGAAAGGAGGCTGTAGAGAGGTGGGGGTTGGTCTCTTCTCCCAGGTCACAGATGATAGGACAAGGGGCAATGGCTTCAAGTTGTGCCA
>JAOQGH010000001.1:182936274-182965966 GCA_025769975.1 Gallinago jamesoni | reverse complement strand
GTGGGGTGTGTGGTTTGTGGTGTTTTTTTTTGTTTTTTTTTTTTTTTCTTCATTGGTTGGACTAGATGATCTTAAAAGGTCCCTTCCAACCTAGGTGATTCTGTGATCATATTTTCCTGGGAGTATTAGGAAAAGTTACTTCAATGACTTTTGTCCCAGCTTTCTCATTCTCTGTTTCTACTACAACTGCAAGTACCTGGTGTTTGGTTCAGCTGCTGTGTATGTGTAGGTACCAAGAAGATGACAAATTGAGTTGGCTTTTGTGTAGATACTGAATTGCATTGATATTATGCCTGCTTAATTACATCTTCTCTGTTTATTGCACTCGTATTTTCCTCATTTCTCCTAAAATAAAGATGTGTTGTGCTATATGTATGCTTCACAAAAAATATTTAAATATCAACATTATTTTATTGTTTTGTAAAAGATTAGCAAAGATGAAGCAAAATTTGTGACTTAAGTTGTTACTGTGAAATGTGGGCTGAAGAATACAAAACACATTAGGATATTTTTTGGGAGTGGGTGGGTGAGTATATTTCATATTCCAGTTCTCCTTCAGTGTAGAATGACCATAGCTTGGGTCAGTAAGTCTCAGTTATGGCAGATTACACCGTCTTGTTATGGAACATTCTTCTAACCCCTCTCTTCTTGTGGATTCTGGTTGATTTTTATTTATGATGTTATAGTTCTGAGAAGTTTGACGTGTACATAGATCTTCCATGTATAGGAGTTCAGTAGGAAAAAAAAATGTCTGTCAGGGAATTCACTGTTCGGGAAAGCAGTTACTGTGAGGAAGTGTTTCAAATTTTTAAATAAATAAAAATATCAAGACAATGGCAAGGAAATTTTATTTCCTTTGGGTTTTTTTTTTGTTACATCCTTGACTTGTAATTGCCATGGTGTGCTCTTTTCCAAAATCCTAATTATCCCAACACATGCTCTTTAGTTTTGTGGGTTGTTTTTTTTTTTACTGCCTTTTGTATTAATTGCTTTAATTAATATGAATTAAAAGCTTTCAATTCAGATTCCTTCTCTACAGCAGTGGAATTTTGCACAGTTGAGGCTGGATTAGGTGTCAGTCTGCGTTTGCATCAGTTTAAAAGGATTGAGAAATCAAGTAACTGAGTTGCTTTCCTAGGTGAATTTTGGAAAAAGGTACTGTTGCTTATCTGCAGTCTTTTACTTAAAAACTTGGCTTTATGACGTAGAGAAAAGACTTCCATTTGGTTTGCTCTGTTCCTTTCCCTGCTTCTTTCGCTTATCTGCCGCTTGTCTGGCAGTATTGGCAAATAAAAATTAGTGATATGTAACAGTTCAGCCACACTGCTGTTTAGACTTCTCGGGGAATTGTGCTCTATTTAATCATTTGGAAGATGCAAAGTTCACTTCAGATGTCTGCTCTCAAGAGTCTAAAACCCAAGCTGGTTAACATTTGTTATTACCAATTTGTTATTACTGTAACAGTTCATACAGTAGGATAAGAAGACTCTTGGTTGCATCTCCACATGTGAAGATGAAATACACTCAGGAATGAGGGGATTTAGTTTTTCTCTTGTCTGCTTCTTGAATGTGTTACTGTAGAATAGGACAAACTACCCGAATGTCAACCATTGCTGTCTGCCACAATATAGATTACTGAAAACAATAACAATCTTTTGTCCAATTTTTTTCTTTGTATGGGTTTTGCCTATATATTTCTGGTTGAATTTTATTTGTAAAAGTGGGACAGGTAAGGTAAACAAACTAGCTAAACAACATTGACTTGTTGATTTCTTTCCACAGTTCTAAAATTGTGAAATCATGGCTCATTCAAAGACGAGAGCCAACGATGGAAAAATCACGTACCCTCCAGGAGTCAAAGAAATCTCTGATAAAATATCTAAAGAAGAGATGGTGAGAAGACTGAAGGTTAGTAAGCAAGTAACTGTTTGGAGAATTAAGTGTCTTGTATACAGTGCTCAATGATCCTATTACTATATTTTTTTATCTGAAAGATTTTTTTCTTTTAGGCTTTACCTTTTCTGTGCTCAGAGGAGGAACTTGTTGGCCACTTCCTTGCAGTGACTTGTCCAAAATATTTAAATAAATTAAAAAAAATCACAAAGATAAATAAGCTATATTAATTTCAAATGCTTCTTAAACTTCTCCTAGACTAAGTCAGTACTTAGAGAAAAAAATATGGGAAAACATAGAGAGTCATAATTTTGGAAATAATACAGATGTGTCAGAATACACTCCTTTTATGCATTTGTGTTCTTTGAGTTGATTATAAAACCCACTTTTAATCTCATTATTTTAGCCTGTATCATAATGGAATTATTTGATTATACTACATATATCTGTCTTCTGAATTTCTTGACCGCTTTATTTGGCTTTACTCTACAGGAACATTGGAGAGATTTGAGGAAGAATTATATTATTACCTTTTTTTTTTTTTGTCTGTCCATGTGCTCTCACAAAAAGGCAGGCCTGTTAGTGTTGTGCAGAAGGAATGCCTCCAACTTGGGTTTGCCCTGTGAAACAGGAGGGAACAGATGTGGGAGAGAAACCTTAAGTCTTCTAACAGCTGGAAGAGCTTAATTTGTAGGTTGTTTTCTTAAGAAGTAGTTTTAAGTCAGTTGGAACTACTGGTAAATGAACAAAAACCAGTAAACCTCACAAACTCAAGGATTCCTTCTCCCAGTAACCTGTCTGTGCTTTGGGAACTGGGCTGAAAGGCTTCAGTTGGTGTAATGCATGCTCTAATGTTGAACAGAAAACATTTATAACTTTATATAAGAGAGTGACTCCTAACGGAAATTTGTTAGCACTTGTGTATTTTCTTTCAGCTTGTGAAAATGCATACAGTTCTCTACTGATACCTTTTCTCCTATAGTTACATTCAATTTTTGGCCTTGAATGTCTAGTCCCTTCTTTTCTGTCATCTTGACCTGTCTTGCAGGAAAAGTGTACATTGCAGGGTGCCCTGTATTTCTTGTCAGCTGTTTATTCTGGCCATGCATTCATTGGTCCACAGGCAGGGAGAAAACCACACGGTGTTTCTTTTATGGAGGATTGGATGATCTATGCTATACTACAAGTGTATAGACCTACAGTATAAACACAGTTTCAGAGTACTAAAGAACAGTAGTTGATAAATAAGTGAACTAATAGCCTCTTCATTTCCCTGACTGCCAAATTCATATAAGTATTAGGGAAGAAGCACTTTTCTGTGGATTTTATTTTAATTTTCACAAGCAGATAGCCTGCTCTTTGTTAATGACAGTATATTTACATAAATACAAATTATTGGGAAATCTGAGAATAAAATGGAAAATATGCACAGTGAATTTATATATTAGCATAACATACCTCCTTAATTTTTCTGATCCACACCACCTCCAAATTAGAGTAGATTTGGAAAGGAGATAGAAACTAAATGGTTGGAATTATGCAGTAGTGCTAGAGACAGCACGGTGAGCAACATTTGGAAATGATGAACAGTGTGAGAAGAGCATTTTTTCCACAGTTTCTCTTCGTACACAAGAGAAAAGATATCATCTAATGAGAAATATTAATTTTAGACCAGCATTCTAATAACATACTTTTCTGTAAGTTATATAACTAAATTCTAAAGCTCATTAATGTAGAAAGGTGTAGGACCCAGAAAAATTGAATAGGCTTAGAAGTATGGGCCATATTTGGAAGATTAGGCTCCAGGAGTAAGAATCGTGGTGGTTTGGGTGTGATTTCAAGCTCAGGAATCCTCTAACCTCTTGGAAGCTTGAAAGGTATCTTAGGAAAACTTCTTTGGTTTTCTGTCAGCACTGTGACAGATTGCTCTGGAGACAAGATGACGGATTTTGTTTTCCTGACCAGTATGGAAGTCATGTTGTCAGAAACTGAAGGCTCTTTTCTAGAGTAGACCAAAAAAAAACTTCTACAGAAGTAAAAACAATTCTGTATTTTTAAATTCATAGTGTATAGGGGCACCAGTGCACTTCAAATGGTTCATCTTCTGTCTGAGTGGAGAAGACTTTCTCTCAACAGAAGTTAGATGTGTGCATAAGCTACTATTCTTCTGTGCCTTTTAGTAAAAGACTGTAATATGCTTAAAAACTTTACAGCTGCTGTCATCCTAATTAGATAGAAGTCCTTCTGTTTTCAAAAGCAGGATTTGTTGCTACCTGACCATTTACAATAAATCTTGGAGGGGTGCGTGGGAATTAAATCAAATTATTTTCCTTTGCTATAGTTTGGTTTTCAGTGTTGTAGGGTTGTGGGTTGGGATTTTTTTGTTTTGTTTTGGGGTGGGTTTTTTTGTTTCTTTTTTTTGAGGAAGTTAACTGACATCATTATTCTTGAAAAATATCTCTTCCTGCACTGGTGAAATAGACAGGACTTTAGTTCTCGGGATTGTGTAACTAAGCCTTTATTACCATTTTGTAAATTTTAACAAGAGTTGAACTTGTTAAAATAACTCTGCCTTCTGTAATTCAAATAAGAAATTGGAACAAAGCATAATTACTTTGTTTTGTCAATAGATTTTTCTCCTCCAAACAGTTTTTTAAATATACGCATTTTCACCAACTACCAGTTACTAATTATGGCTTTTCTTTCTTTTGTTCTATTGAGGGTGTAAAATACTTGGTGTCAAAGACTTTTTTTTTTTTTCTTTTGTAACTGTAGTGTCCTAGTAACACTAAAGAGCATTTTAGTCCTGCTGGATTGCACTGGATTTATATATGCTTCTGCTGAAAGTGTACATTCTACTTCTGGGAAGCACAGGGGTAAGATTGTCCTCAGAGCAGTAGTAGAGAAAAATCTGAAATGGAAAGAGAATAGAGGGAGAGTAAACTGTAACCCTAAATATGTTAGGGAGAAATAAATATTTTGAATAAAGTTTTGCTGTTTTCTAAATTTTTCAGTGAATGCTATTGTATGTTTTTGAATCGGCCAACTGGATTTTATGGTTTCTCAACAAGGTATGTGAAGTACTACAGCCAGAACTCTGCTGAGACTGTGTTGGGATATTTGATAGAGGACTTGACTAGGTCCTTCCTGTACCTTGAAAAATAAGACCCTAGTTATTCAAATAAGTACTAGTGCATTGCTAATTAGGCTTCTGATAGAAGTTACACAAACCCAGGAAAGGAACTTTCAGTAAGGACTCTGTTACACACAGCCCTTTATTTTATCTACTGATGTCTTCTCTCTTTTTAGATGGTTGTGAAAACTTTCATGGATATGGACCAGGACTCTGAAGAAGAAAAGGAGCTCTATTTAAATCTTGCTTTACATCTTGCTTCTGATTTTTTCCTCAAGCATCCTGATAAGGATGTACGTTTGTTGGTAGCGTGTTGTCTTGCTGATATTTTCAGAATTTATGCCCCTGAAGCTCCATACACTTCACCGGATAAACTAAAGGTAAATTGAATTAATATCTTTTTCCATACCACGTTTAATGATTGATATAATTATTTTTTTTTCCTGCCTTTATTTCTGGTTCAGCCTAAGTAATCCAAAGTTTTCACTTGATTCTGGAGTAGGGGTGTTTGATCAGATCAAATATTCATCAGATAAAGTGAGATATAGTACATCTTTTAATAGCTTCTAAAGTTTGGATTTATATTTAAAATAAATATTTTCTTGAACTGTTATTGGGACTTGGAGATAGTGATCTGTTACTTCAGAAACATTGATATGTCATAATCTCTTGCAAGACAGCTAATTCCTTCATTGGGAAAATACTCCTGCTGTTGCCAATAAAACTACCACGAGACGATTACTCTATTTTTATAGACAAAGGCCCTATTGGAACAAAGAAAAAGGTTGGGGTTTTTTTGTGCAGAGGATAATGATTTCTTATGTGAATTGGAAAATTCTGCAATTACAAACATCACTGATCCCACTAGATGGAGATGGTTGATAGAGAAATGCCAGGTTTGAAAAGGCAGCATGTATCTGACCCATTTGTTTAAAAATAATAAAATTATAGTTTGTTTTGTCTGTCTTTTTGACTGTTTTTAAAATAGAAATCTAACTTTCTTCCTAACTTACAAAATCCAGTTCCCTTATGCAGTCTGAACCTAGAGTGATGAACCTAGTCTTATAGAAAAATCTTGCAGGGGAAAATAACACTGAAAAATGTGTACTTTTTTTTTCCTTGATTTAAGAGTGTGTGTGGGCTTTTATATTTTGGTTTGGTGTTTGTTCTTTTTTTCCATGGCATAAAAGATGTTTGTTTTCGAAGGTATATCTGTTATCACTCAAGGAGAAATTACTCAATTTCTGATCTAGTGGTTGCTTCATAAACAGGGCAAACAGTACACTTTCAACTGTAGTACATTGTTATCGGACATACTGAAGAGCTACCTAGGGATATCTGTTAGCTGTATGTTCTTAATTCTGAATTGTTGCACCTCTGATTACACACTATCTAGTTACATTACTTATTCATTACACCATCTTCAAGTGGTGACCAAACATTAGCTTTCTTTACTGTGCTATATTTAAGTCTGGTTTTGAGATATCCCAATTTCTACTTCAGTTTTGAGTATATGTTTTCCTTTGCTTGTTAGCCTTTGAGGCTTCTTTCCTCTCTTTCTGAGTTGGCTTAGGAAATTATAGTATTCCTCCTTACAGAACTTGATCTATCAAATGGTACTAAGTTTCAAATTTTTATAGTATATAATATTGGAAAGTTTACATTACTTGATCTAATACTTGCAGCGTAAGCATGCTACTGCTACTTGGATAGAGCATTGAACAGACTAGGAACTTCGATATCACCATTCAATTCTGTAATCTGTGCAAATTGCAGAATTCAGCTTCTTATTGCAGATTTCCAAACACATTTTGAGAAATAAAGAAAGGACAAACAATAGAGACCTTTGCCTAAGGCTACTGAGGTTGATTTTTCTAAACCCTTTTCCACTGAACACAACTTTTGTGGTTGCAGGAAAAGCTCCAATACAAATGTTGAAGAGTTCCCTTTACTTTATGACAAAGAGGTAAGAGGAAGAATGCTTCCTCTTGGGTTATATCTTGGCACTGTTTTTACCCAGCATTTATCATATTCATACTGCAGCTTTGAGCCTGTTGTGTGTTTAGCACCAAAGTTAAGGACAGTGAAAGGAAGGACTGAAAAGGGTAATTGCTTGAGAGAAGAAGAGAGGTGATTCTGCCCCTCTGCTCTAATAATACCCCACCTGGAGTACTTCATCCAGCTCTGAGGGCCCCAGCATAATAAAGACGTAGACCTGTTGGATTGAGTCCAGAGGAGGGCCATGAAGATGATCAGAGGGCTGAAGCACCTCTCCTATGAAGACAGGCTGAGAGAGTTGGGGTGGTTCAGCCTGGAGAAGAGAAGGCTTTTATTGCAGCCTTCCAGTACCTAAAGGGGGCCTACAGGAAAGATGGGGAGGGTAGTATTAGGACATGGGGTAACGGTTTTAAATTGGAAGAGGGGAGATTTAGATTAGATATCAGGAAGAAATCCTTTACTGTGAGGGTGGTGAGACACTGGAAGAGGTTGCCCAGAGAAGTTGTGGATGCCCCATCCCTGGAAGTGTTCAAGGGCAGGTTGGATGGGGCTTTGAGCAGCCTGGTCTTGTGGGAGGTATCCCTGCTCATGGTAGGTGGGTTGGAACTGAATGATCTTTTCCACCCAAATCATTGTATGATTGCTCTTCTGGGACCTGGAAACTTCTAACTTAAGTCCCCCCACAGTCTGGGGAAAGCCTAGAGCAGTAGTTACTAAGGTAGGGATTCTTCAGATTGGCTTTTGTCTGTGGACTGAATGCTCTTTAGCGACATCCAAAGGCCATTAGGTGTGTCCTTTGGGCTGTGTCTTTTGGTTTAATTTCAACTGAAGAGTCTAGTTTGTGTGCTGTAACTGATCTGAAGTGTGAGTCAGTGATTCTTCTGGTCATCCTTACTTAATACTTCAAAAACAATCTTCATCCAAATTCAAACATTAATGCAGCTGTATCTCTGAACAATATGCTTGCTGTGCTTTTTTTGCCAAGTGATGATATGTGTAATCTAATTCTTATTTTTATGTAGAACCACAGTAAGTGCTCAGCTTAATGATTAAGGCTGGCTTTTGTGGTTGTAGCCTTAGAAAAAAGGAACCCTATTCTCGTCTTTTTTCCATCTTGTTATTCTTGGGGGTGGGGGGAGGGTAAGGGAAATGGTTCTTTGAAAATATTATATAAAAGCTTTCTAGACTATTTTTAAGATAGGTTTTTTTCAGGGTTAACGGTAAACACTTTCTTGTATTTATTATTGCAACTTTATACCTTTTGGAATTTATTTGATTTATACCTAGATTGTTAGATGAAATATTATGCAGTTGAGGTTGTGAACACTGTTTCTGGTGATATGCACTTCTGAATCTTTTGAGTTTATGTGGTAGTTACGAATTTCTGGCTGTTAATTATCTGAATGTAGAAAGCATTTGTAGTAGACACCTTCCTGTGTGTTTCCATTCTGTTTGTAATCGGCTGGTTGTTCCTTATAACCTGCTTGGATTCATTTGTGCGAGACTTTATGAAGAAGTGTTGCGATGCTGTAAGTTGATGAAGGAGGAGAAATTTGGTTTATTGTTTTTTGCAAGAAATGTGGTCTGTGTCAGTAGCATGGTAATAGAGAATTGCACAAACAAGACAGTGTGAACATGTAATATACTCTTAGGAAAGCTGCAGTTGCCTACTGCTTTTTTTCCCCTTCTGTCGAAACCTATTGCAGTATAAAGTAAAAATGTAAAATTCTTTGTCCGTCTGAATAGTTTTTTGACTTCTGCAGAATGTCAACCAGTTGCAGCTCTGTTTGTGAAGTTGAGTATTTTTCTTTAGAAAAGAAAAACTTTGGCTTCCTTAGAAAATAGTTACTTTCTCAACCATCTAAAGAAACATGAAACGTTTTAAGATTACTCTTCGACATTTTCTGTAATGCTTTTGTAGATCATCTTCCTTTGGATAGTGAAACAGTGTGTCATTGCTGTATATTTTGTAGTGATGGATAATACTAGGAATTTAAAAGGATAACTATTTCAATTTTGAAAGTTTCATTGCAATTGATTAAATAACTGTTGCTTCTTTTTTCTCAGGATATATTTATGTTCATAACAAGGCAACTTAAAGGTTTAGAAGATACAAAAAGCCCCCAGTTTAATCGTTATTTTTATTTGCTTGAGGTAAGCTTCATAACTTATTTCATGATAACTGTTAAATGTAGTTATTCAACTTGTATTAACTACTTTTTTTTTTCTGTTCAACACAGAACATTGCTTGGGTCAAGTCTTATAACATATGCTTTGAATTAGAAGACAGCAATGAGATTTTTACACAGTTGTACAGAACACTGTTTTCAGTAATAAAGTAAGTATTGCCACCCCCAATTATAATACATTACCACATGGTTGAGTTCAGATGCTTCTAACCAAGTTGTTCAGTCTTTTGGGTTACTTTTGCATCAACGAGTTTAACTAAAGGTAGCAGCATAAATATGATAAGATGTTGATTTTGCCTGTTTTAATTAAGACACTGCAAATCATCTTTCTTTCTGAGAAACTTATTTTGATTGTCTTTTATTGTGTCTATTTTATTCTGTTCTTGAAATGTAATGGTGCAATATGCAGTTCTAAAGGATTTGCTATAGAAATGTGAGTCAGAAAATAGTGAATGCTGGAAGGTACTGCTAGAGATTGTGTAGTCTGTCCTTCTTGCTCAAACCTGGTCAGCTAGAGCAGATTGCCCAGGACTGTAGCCACTTGGACTTTAAGCATCTTCAGGGATGGATACTCCATGGCCTCTCCAGGCAGCCTTCTAGTGCTCAAACACCCTTACATTTAAAAAGTTTCTCTTATGTTTAAATGTTATGTCCTGTATTTCACCTTGTGCCCATCGCCTCTTGTCCAGTCACTGGACACCACTGAGAAGAGTCTCGCCCTGTCTTCTTTACTCCAAAAATCAGGTATTTAAACATAATAAAAAGTTCTTCCTTAAGCCAAAAAAAAGGTTACATGTCTCTCAGCCTCTTCTTTTATGCAAGCTCTCCTGTAATCATCCCTTAATCATCTTTGTGGCCCTTTGCTGGACTGACTCTGGGATGTCCGCCTATCTCTTGTGCTGGGAGTCCTAGAACTGTACACAGCACTCCAGATGAAGTCTTTCCAGTGTTGAGTAGAGGGGAGGGATGTTCTAATACACTATCTTTTCATGACAGGGACGGATACAGTCCTCTTACTCTTTTACTGCAATCATAAATGAAGAGGGCATGAAATTCAAGAACATTTTGGAAAGTGGTATATGCAGCTGAGAAACTGTGTTTTGATTTCTAAGAAAACTTATGATGTGATTATTATATTCCTTGTTGTTTGGCATCACCAGAGGGAGTACTCTGAATGGAAGTTGTACTTTACATGAATAGTACACTAAGAATTCTTGTTTTTAATTTCAGCAACGGTCATAACCAAAAAGTACATATGCACATGGTTGATCTAATGAGCTCTATCATTTGTGAGGGAGATACTGTGTCGCAGGAACTTTTGGATACAGTGTTAGTCAATCTAGTGCCAGCACATAAGGTAAGACTTAATAGTGACTTATTTATTATTTTTTTTTGTAATCATGATTTCTTGGATTTCTGTATTCAGATATTTAGATTTCATTGAGAGAATAGCTGTAACAAATGTATTCCTATTACTTGGATCTTTTTTAGCAAACAGATCGCTTTTAATAGCCAGAAAATTCAGTAGAGTTTCATTGCTTTGGTTCACTTACAATCAGTGGTCATAGTAACCTAAAAGCTTTAATGTTATATGAATTTATATACAGGTTTGTTTTTTTTTTTTTATATACAGTCAATACCAGTAAAACTTAATATGATACAAGTATCCTTTGGAAAATTTTTAATTAGTGTAATGCTGTATCAACAGTTCAAACTAACGTGCTGTTAAAGTGGGAGTGAGAAAGTCATGACTGAAAGCTGCTGATTTGTAGCTGGCTCTGTTGTGTTTCAGAAATGTTGGCTTGCTGTTATTGAAAGCACACTGGTATCTCTTTGATGCAGCTGTAGAACTAACTATGTTTAGAAATGATGCTCTCTGGAGAGCCCAAGTGATGACTGTCTTTCCTTAACAAAAAATGTTTTGTCAAGAAAAATGTAAGTCCTACACATCAACTGAGGAAAAATTTCAAAGTGTACATGTGTTGTGACACTTAAACATCTAAAAAGCAAGGAAGCCTGGCTTCGTTGTTCAGAAAAGTAGCTGGGTCCTGCTGGAATCTCTTAGGCTACAGTGTAGAAGGTGACTTGGAAGTTGTGTATGGCAAAAAAAGGATTCTGGGAAATTATCTAGGAACTGTGTACTTATCTGTATTTTGGACAGTTTTGGTTGTCATCTGACAGCTTTTTTTGGTGGTTTTATTTTGAAGCATGTTCAGGAAAGGGCTAACTTAGATGTGAGGCACTCTCTGAAGAACAGCAAGTAGCGAAACACAGTGTGCCTTATCACAAGCTGTCAATTTCAGTAAATAAACAACACAAATTATTTTTCTGTTGACAGTGAAGGGCCAAATGCCTAGTACAGCATTAGTCTTTTTGGTTTGTGTTTTATACTGGAAATGTTTTAGTACTAGGAGTCTAGTACTTTTGTGCCAGGTCTAGACTGAAATTTGTGTGGCTAAAATTCAGATTTATGAAATAAAGCCTTGGAATACAAGAAAAAAAAAGCAAGGCTAAGCAAAATACTTTAGTTTTTATTTGGTCAGTTGTTAAGCATCTTTTTCATTTTGTCAACTGTGTTCAGCTTGATTTTATGGTACTGGTTTTATGATTCATGTTTAATAAACTGATTTTGGGTTGAAGAATTTGCATCCTGTTCAATTGGCATTGAAACAGAACTGTTTTAGAATGTATTTAAAGTTACCGACTGAACATTTTAATAGGGTAAAAAGTATTTGAGGTTTTGCATTTTCTTCTGCTTCTGTTTTAATCAAACTGGCTCTTTGAATAGGATGCTACTTTATAGCTTGCTTTCTAACTGAAATAGTTACTTAACTTTGGAACGTATTCCAAGTGCTTCAGCCTTTGTTTTAATTGTTTTAAACCTTCTTTGTACTAAAGGAAAGAGGCTTCTAATGTTATTCTTTTTAATCTAGATATCTTCATATTGTGTTTATTTAAAATTTTGGTGCTTCCATAATTATCTAACCGCTTTCTGTGCTTTCTTTCATGTTGGAAAAGTGCAATGAATTCAGACTGAGAATTTTTCTTATGTCAAAAATATGAGGGGGTTAAGGAGAACTACATCTTAGCCATTAAGCTGTACAGACTGTGGGAAAGGGAAATTGAAAAATCAGACTGGCCACCAAAAATGGCTTAATGTGTTGATGTAATGGTGAGTAGGGAATCCTTGCCTAGTCAGATTCCTTGGGGACCAAAAGAATATTTTGATGGAGTAGAAAGAGCATAGATTTGTTACTAGCTCAGGTTTGAAAATAATCTGATTGAGAGATTGTTGTAGATATGACAGCTATGTTTGTAGCAAGTCACATAGGCAAGAGGTGTATTTTTAATACAGCCAGAAGGAAGGTTGGGCTCATGAGAATGTGGAGTTCCCTTGTGAATGTGTTCTAGAAAATAGTGGTAGTATGACTATTGGTGTATTAAGTTGTATGGAGTAACAGTAGGTAGAAGACTTGAGGAGTATAATCTGTATAATTTATCAAAGGAGCAGTCTCTAAGTGTGTGTTTGGGAACAGAAGATTCAAAGGGCTCCTTTAATTTTGGATCCTAGATGCTAAGGGCTAATGGCTGACATTCAAAATTACAGATTGATGCGAAAAACTATATGAGTATTTTTAAGAGTTGTAGTAACTTGTTGAACAATTTACCGAAGGTTAATTTGATGCTATTACTTCTCACAATGAAGGTCAGTATTTTTCCGAAGAGGACTGTAAGATACGGTCCATAGTCCTGAGTAGTAAGTCTAAAAAGCAATGGTGCTAGCAGGACGGCTACAAAAACTCAGGCGTAAGGAGCATTAAATTGGGCACACGACATACTATCAAACGCCTGTCCTGTCTACCATAATTAGTAGTCGCTGAAGTAGCTTAAGCTGCTCACTTCAGTTTGTCATCCATCTCACTTGGCCAGAATAAAACTGATATTGATGTAAACCTGAATGAAAGTGGCTGATGCTAATATCACAAAACAGGTATGTTAGAGTGTGCACAGTCTTGCTTGAGTAGTGCAGCAGGTATCAGATAATTCAATAAAACAGTAAACTTAACGTGTCTGACCATATGCTCAACTCTTAATTTCTTTGATGTTTGATTATTTTTTCCTTTTGTGACTTTGCTTTTCTTCTTTTCTATGAATTCTACTGAAATGCTTTTGCTAGATAAGATTATCTTAATATGATCATTAAGAGAGTATTAAATAAATAGTGAGCTAAACCCAGAAAAGACCAGAAACAAGGGAGAGGTAGTAGGTAGTCAATATGAAAATTAATAGTTTTCCCTTTTAGTTGGTTTTTTTTAGATTTTTAAAGCCTTTATGGCAGCACCTGTAAACAATTTTGTGTTTGTGCAGTGTGTTAGAAGGCAAATTGTACTTTATTTCCTTGAGTGTTTGCCAGTGTTCCATTGCAGCCTCAGGAAAGCTACAGGGAATCCCGCACTGCACTTCCTGCATGCTTTACATGTTTATCTTTTAGAAAAAGTGATATTGACAATTAAATTCCTAACTTTCTCTACTAGGAACTTGCTTAATAATTAGTGTTATCTATCTTGGCAACACTTCAGCTGAGCTTTTTCTGTGTCAGCCACCCTTAAAAACCTGTTTTCCTCCTGCAGCAGAACTAGGGAATCTGTTTTGTCAAGTGTTCTTGGACACAAATTCTGCTGTTGTGCTACTGATAGCAAGAATGAAATTGAAGACCCTTTTCAAATACCAAGAAAATAATATATTAAAATGTAAAACTTTTAAAGAATGCTTGCTCTAGGTACAGACTTAATTTTAGGAGTAAAATCAAATTTTATAAAGTTAAGGACTGGATTGATTCTAGCTAGCCGTCCTTTTTGAAGAAAAAATAAGGGACATGCATTTGTTTTCTGCTGGGTTTTTGTTTTTCTTTTTTGTTTTTCTTTTCTTCTTTTGAAATTATTTCACTCTTAATTTCTTTGAACTGTGTTAAATTGGGAGGCAACTGGAAAAGTTAACAGAAGAACTTCAGTGGGTATGTGTTTGCGTCATTGCCAACCCCATTGCAGCGCTTATGATTTTTAGCTCTGTGGTGAACTGTCCTGGAGAGCATTGTCTGTTTAGACACAAAAATGTCTGTGCTGTGCTGTTAGAGAGGTTGCCACTGCTGCTTGCTTCTGCAGTAGAAGTTTGTCAAACAATCTAGAACTATGAAAAATAAGTTGGCAAAACTCTTAATGTCTTGCAGAAGTGTAAAAAGTTTGAAATGCTAGAAATACATACACAAAAAATCATGTTAGGAATTGAGAGAAAGGAGAGAACTTGTGGTTGATGAAGATTGTCTGTCTTCAGATATTACTGCTGAAGACCTACTAAGCATAAAAAGTGGTCCCTATTTATTAAAATCCTTTCTGAAAGAAAACTGGAGGGTTTTTTTGGGGGAAAGGGCAGCATCCTGTAAGTCTATTTTAGATGCTGAATGTAACTTCTCAATTACCTTGCAGAAGATCTGTCTCCTGCCTTTTCATGGGTTCTTCTGTGATTTGTCCTTATGAATCAATACTTATTTCTGCTTTTTCCTTCAAAATGTAGTAATTACTAATGATTACTTTAGGTAGTGTTACCAGCTGATGGTTTAGTTACTAACCAATTCAGGACTCTGGAAAGCTTATCCCCACCGTGTGCTTACATGCTCTTAGGGGCATCCTGATTAGGGTGGTTGTTCCCATCAGTGAGGGCTTTCTGAAATCATTAAAAGATCTTGAAATGCATGTCAGTCTCTTTTTTTTTTTCCCCCTAAATATATAAAAAGATTGAAGAGAGAATAATGATAATGAGATAAACAAGAGTTTATCTAAACACAGAAAAGAAATTTGCAAAATTAAGTCTTAGTCTTATAAAATTTCTCCTTCAGGCAAAGTTTAAAGTATCTTTGTGGCTATTGAATTAGTCAGAAAGATAGGCTTGACATTTTGTAGATCTTTGAACCTATTTGGTGGTGCCCTGGGTTGCTCCTGTTTTCATTTCAACTAAGGCAGTGCCACTTTTTCTTGTTTCTACTTTTATCCTCAAGCTGGAAAAGGGAGAAGAAAACTTTCTCATGTGCTTTTAAGACTTTTTTGCGTTGTTATTTTCAGAAAATTTGACCTCTGGACACTTGAGGGCCCTGGCTATTGGCAAAACTAAATCAGAGCTTACTTTCTGAAGCCAGTTGTGATCTAGACTCTTTTTTCTCTTTGCAGCTTTTTTAGATAGTGAAGTATAATGTGAATATGTTACTTGAGGTTGCAAATAGCTACTTCAAGCATTTATCTCAGCAAACATTAAGGTATTGGGAGATCTTTTGCCTGCCTTAAATAGCTTAATTATGACAGATCTCTGTTCTTTCAGACTTCTTTTCCTAAGGCTATGTGTGAGAATTTGTTTAATTTTTTAAACTTTAGTTATTACTAGTTGTGTCGATGAATTACGACAACTTTTTAAAAATGAACTGCTGTGGGAAAGATACAAACTGAAACTGTAATTGATGTGAATCAAAACAGATTTGCCTGTTGCAACTCTATGCTGTTCAGGTTTGTTTTATACGTAAATCAGATCTTGCTCATGATCTAGAGTTCACTCTTAACTGGGTGAAAGCAGTTTTCTTTGTTTTGGTAGAGGTGAACTGTGGAAGTCAAGAAGGATCAGAGTAACACCTGCAAATGGCATACATTTCTTGCTAGGGTTATTTGTGCCTTTTACTTCCTGAACAGTCACAGCTCTAGCTAAATAATAGAAAGCAAATGCTACAGGTGATAACTCCCTCTGGGTTGTTTTTTTATTATTATTACTATTAACTATAAAGAGCAATCTGGCCTGCCAGGACCTTCTCTTTTCTGGGACATGGAACAACCGTACAATTTTGTAAAAAGACTGCCAGTGTTGACCCTTGTATCTTGATAGATAAGGGAAAAGGAAATTACAAGGATGTCAGTATTCTATGTAAGCATTTAAGTATCTTTCCACAGTTGGGATTTTTATTCACCTTCTGCATTGGCTCTGAGTAAAAAAGATACTTTAGGCATGAATCTTCATAGTCTTTTTGACGTCAGTCCCCTAACTTAATCCTATCAGTAGGCAAGTCACAGACTTTCTTTATTTTATATTAATAGAAAATGTTAATCTGTTCCCACTTTTTCTAGAAGCCTGTAGTTTTACACATTTTTTGAAATTGAACACAATACTGTCCATCTCTTTGCCAATCTTTTCTCTTTCATTCAGACAGCATAATGAAAAGCAAACACAAGATGCACTGCCACACCCAGGATATTTATTTCTTTGCCTGCATGTGCTTTGGTTTTTGTATGTATCTCATCCTTTTATGGATGAGATGTATTTTAAAAAAACCCAAACAACAACAAACCAACTACAAACTGCCCCTTTATACTGTTGTCTTGTAGATGGAATAGGCTGGGTTTTTTAAATTGCAAAGATGAAGAAAAACTGGGGAACTATACTTTTACAGAGATTTTACCTATTAAAAGACTATATATTTTTCGGTATTGAAGAGTTTTTCTTTATTCTTTTATGCGCTAATCAAGTTGGCAGAAGTTGTCTTGAGCTGAGTTGCATTTTCTTCTGAAACTTTTTGAAAAAATAATTGTGATATAGAAGTTGGAGAAAGGACCTAACCGCTAAAGGGTTGAGAATGCTTTCTGGAAAAGGAAAGAAATAACGAAAGACAGATAACCCAAGTAGACAAAGCTATATAAATGCTGTGGGTGGTGGTTTTTTATTTTTATATTATTTTCATTAGTTTGTATTCTTCACCCTTTTTTTTGCTTGTGGACTGAAATTCTGATGAGTGGATTTGCTTTTTTTCTTTGCTATGTTGGTCAAACACACTGAGAGTATCTTTGGAAGATACTATGGAGAGACTGTAATGGTTCACAGGTGGCTGCTTGATGCAAGGACAGAATCGTACTTTCTACCACAACCCTGTCCAGAGTCTTGCTGTAAATGCCCTGGTGTTGCTTTATACCACTGTCCTGTTTTTTGGAAGCTGATAAGGAACAGCAATAACTGAGTTGGGTGGGCAACTGAAAGTAAGCCCTGATTTGTCAGGAAAGATTTTTTCTCTGTAGTATCGGTGGAGACTACAAAGCTCTGCTTGGACTCAGTTTCTTTGTGCTGTATTATCTTTACTACTGAAATTATTGAAGGAACTGGCTATTTCTTGAATGCTTTTACTGGTGCGTGGTAGCTTGTAAATTCTTGTATTTATTTTTAAGATTAATGCATGTGCTTACGTTTTTTTCTGTTTCTTTTCCCCACAGAATTTAAACAAGCAAGCTTATGATTTGGCAAAGGCTTTACTAAAGAGGACAGCGCAAGCAATTGAACCGTACATTACTAATGTAAGTGACGAGTGCAAACAAACATGGAAATCAATACAATTTTTAAATGAGCTGTATTATCAAAAGAATGGATTGCATATAGTCAAATAGGGCTGTAAAATAACTTTTTACAAACTCTCAATTGTTCTTTGAGAGAATTGCTGTATTAGTGAAGTACTGCATAACCTGCTCCTTTGAGTCTAATTCTTTACAGTATAGAAGCTACTACGCCCATAACAACTTTGAATTCTGAAATGCAATGGAGGGTTTACTTTCTGCTGTCTTGGGAGACCTTGCACTTTAATCCTTAATGTGACTGGAAGAACAAACGTACTTACATATTGTTCTGATAAAAATATATAAACACATTGTGCCTGTGGCAAAATTCTTTTCCTAGTGAGGAGATGAGAATATTTAGAAGCTAGGATAAATTAAGATAGAGCAAAATTTTAATGCTGTCATCACATGAAAAAAAAGAGAAAATACAATCCTCTTTCAGAAAAGAGGAAAAACAAAGGAAGAAACCTAGTGAATGGATTGAGGGTTGTAGCGAAATTGAGCATTGATGTTGCAAGAGAAGAGGGATGAGAGGAAGTAAAGATCAGACAGGAGTATGCTCTAAATTAAGCTGCACAATAGAAAAAATATTACCCTTTTTAAAAAAGTAGTTAAGGATTTAGCAGGTCTCATGGCAGCTATCCAAAACCTCAAGAGCTTGAAAACAATAGAAAATTTTCAATGTTTTTTGTTGCTTTCAGACTTGAAATGCTTATGGTACTTGGAAAATGGGTATCTTCTGAGATTTTTTTTTTTTTTAAATCTTCAGTGAAAATTCTTACTCCAAACCTGTTAGTCGAACCTGCTGTTTAGGAGGGTATTGCTACATGGGAGTGTGTTTATAATGTTCATCTGTGAGGGGTTAGATTACAGACTGGGTGACATTTTGTGGGTTTTAAGGAAGTCTGTACAATAAGAATCTTCCTCTTATGGAAAATATGTACATGCAGTCTTCTGTTCTTGGTTTCCCACAAGTGGATAAAATTATGCCATCTGGTTTCTTTGTTTTGGAAGTTACTTTCCTTCTTAAAATATATTAAAGACATAGTAGGAATTAGTTGCCTAACCAGGAATATATCCATTCCAGACAACCCTGTATCCAGAAAAGGGAAACTTTTCTGCATGACAGTGTAGGGTCTTTAACTTCTAATGAAATGTGCTTATCTGTTATTTTCTAGTTATTATTACTAAAACCTGTTTTTATATTGTATCACTTCTTGGGGCTCAGTTTATAACCTTAAAAAGTAGCACTTCTCATGTTTCTAGTTTCTTTACTGATATGATTAAACTTGTAAGGTGCAGAGGGTTGTGATGTTCGTTTGTCCCAAGTTTGGGAGTAGAAAACTGAAGTGCCAGTTAAGTGTATTCTGTTGCATTAGTGGCTGATAGAAATAGTATCAATTTGTTTAGCCACTCTTGTGTGATGTTTTAATGTAAAGAGAAGAATAATTTTCTAAATTGTCCTCCCCCCTTACAAGTAGGGGGTGATATACTCCTATTTAGTTACTTCATACCCATCTATTATAAGAGGATATAGTTGAAAGTAGCATGGAATTAAAATTTGATATTAGAAAATATTTTTCTTTAATAAAAGGTGTGAAATTTCACTCAAATGTGTCAAGTTTACCAAGAAAGAATAATTGCTTTACAGCTCCATTATGCTGCTTGTAAATAAAAATTCTGAACAGTAGTTATTAATTCCTGTGCTTTTACTTACAAATCCTTAACCTGTCAACTGTGTGGTGTAGTAATTAGCCAGTTGTTCCAGCCTTGTTTTGACTTCACAGTAGAATGCTTAAAAGTCATTGTTTTCAATAGTAAAATAACTCTAAATATAGTCACATTATAAGAAGATCCAGTGCACTGGAACTCCTCTATAAAGTTGTTTTTTAAATTATTTGTAGGCCTGCTGTGGTAAACTAAACACCACTTGTTTTCCTTTGTGTGTAATATTGAACACAGCACAATGATATTTTAAGATTTCTGCTACAGAATCCTGATCTATGTGTGCCTTCTGTACCCCTGTATCTTATTTTTTTTCTTTTTAAATAGCAGTGAAATAAATGTTGTAAGATTAAAAGGTAGATTTAGTGGTAGATATGCATGGGATTTAGAAGAGTGTGTATTTACTCCTATTATTAATATATTCTCTGTTTTATTTTCCAGTTTTTCAATCAGGTCCTCATGCTTGGTAAAACATCAATAAGTGACCTGTCAGAGCACGTGTTTGACTTGATTCTGGAGTTATATAATATTGACAGTCACCTCTTGCTTTCTGTTCTACCGCAGCTTGAATTCAAGCTTAAGGTAAACACTTCTTACACTTTCTCTGTATTTGAAATGTGTGCTCTTTGACTATTAATATGATTTTTTTTTTTTAATGACAAGTTCATCAAATTATTTGGCATATAAAACTAATATGTTGTCCTGCTTTGTAAAGCATATAATCTCTCCATAGTAAACTCATAAGAGCCTCAAGAAGAGTAATTTAACTTCAAATATATTAACTTACAGTGCATATGTGCATATGTTTGAGTTCTCGTTGGGGTTTGTTGTTTTTCTTTTTTGGCTTGATTATTTCAAGAAATAATGTGATCTGAATCACATTAAAAAAGGGGAGAATCTGACCCCTTTTGTTCCTTTGTTTACTGTAGTATTTATTGTTAAGGGCTTTAATAAATTTAAAGTTCCTGTGCTTCTAGCTCTGCAGAGAAACTGCATCTGTTCAGAATAGTGAACTTTGGCAGGGAAAAGTTGGAAGCTTGAAAAAAATTGACAATTTTTATCCAAATAGGTGTGTGAAAGGTGGAAGCAGAGCATTGAACTCCATTAATATGTCTTGTTGTCATTGCTACAGTGGCTTTTATGATTTTTAAGGCTTATTTCTTATGTCTGAAGGATAGTTGGTGCTAGCTATCTATTTTAATAGATATTTTTTCTTCTTGACTTTCTCCTGTTTCAGAGTTTCCATCACTTGGAGAAATTCACTATAACAGATGGTACCTCCCTTTATTCTGCACCACTTCTGTTTGTCATTCCACAGGGTTTTTGTGGAAGTGGGGAATTTGATTAGTTTTATATTACTAAGTTTGAAAGTGATTTGTTACTAGACTTGAGGGCTAATGTGCAGTGGGCAACTTTTCTAAACTTGCATGAGTTTTATTGTAGGGGACAGATCTTGGATTTGTAGAAACTTTGGCCTGTACTCATTGCAATATTTATTATCTTAGTGGCGTGTTCATGCCTATTATTTTTTACTAATGTTGCTAGGTAGGCACACTGCACTCATTGGATGAGTTGTTTTTTAATGGTTATCTTTCCATTCACTTTTCCAAAAGAAGTAGGGTTCAATTTACTGTTTGCTGTCTGTGTCTTTAAAAGCAGAATTTTTTTCAGCCTTTAATTCCTTTTCTTACAGATGGCAAACAATTATTGTTCTCACTCCAGTAAAATCAGTGCTTCTGCAGCTGAAGCTGTTATTAAAGAGATTTAATCTTAACTGCTGCCACATCCTTTTTTTTTTCTTTCATAGCCATAATTGCAGTAACCTTTCCATCTTTAGTTCCATTTAAAACTGCAGGTTCTTGAAGTGCCTTTCTGCTCCTTCATTGACTCCTATATTCAACTATTTCAAAACAAACTTCTTTTTTGTATCCTATTTTACCATTGGTATCAGCAAGTTTAGTAGCCAAGCACTGTCAGTCTTTTCTCACCTGCAGCCCAAGGTCTTCTGGTCTCTCCCTTCAATTGTGTGATTTCAGCTCTAATAATCTCCATGTTTTCTTTGTGCTTCTTCATTTACAACACCTTTTTTCATGTTTGCATTTCTGTTCCTTGTTTACTATACTCTTTCTAGTTGATCACAGAATCATGGAATGGTACGGGGTTGGAAGGGACCTCATGATGACACATATTTTGTTGCTTTTTGTCTCCTTGATGATTACTGTAGCTTTCTCCTTGTGATCTAAACCCTTGAGGGTAAGGTATTTCACCTTTAAGGTTTGTAAGATGCAGTTTAACAATGTTTCAAATAGACATGTACATTTTATTAATTACATTCTTACTGCTCTTATTCCTTGTCATGTTGAACATGGTACAGTTTGTGGCTATTCCAAGAGCATGGTACTGCTTCTGTTTGAATCATCTTGTTGCTTCAGGTATGGGGTTTTGATGCCTTAAGTTATAAGGACAAATAATACATGCCTATTGGCTGTCAAATGTAGTTTGACCCATCTTTTAAAGGAAAAAGCTATCTATTTGAAGTAAGGTAATTCTGATTTAAGAATGAGATGCTTGAACAGGTTTCCCAGGGAAGTTGTGGATGCACCATCGTGTAGATGTTCAGGGTCAGGTTAGATAGGGCTTTGAGCAACCTGACCTAGTGAAAGATGTCTCTGCCAATGGCATTGGAATTAGACTAGACAATCTTTAAAGACTTCTTCCAACTCAAACCACTTTATAGTTCTAAATGAGTTGAGAGGTCTTTAAGATCTTTCTGTGGTTAAAAGATGGAACATTCTGAAATATTAATGAAGTATGGCCAGCCTATAGTTTTTCTGAGATCAACACAAGTTCATTCTTTATGCAGACCTGCCAGAGATGATTAAATACTTTCCATTCAAACAATAGCTGTCACTTTATTCTAAAGAGCAGCAGCTAGTGTCAAGCAATTTAAATTCACGTCCAGGCAAACTGGAGTGTGATTTCAATGAAACTCGTAGTGCTTATGGTAGAAGGCAGGTAATGTTTTGTGCTGAACAGCAGTATCCCTGTTGGCTTGATGAAGCCCTGGATCAGGGTGGATGGTAAAAGAGAGAAAAATATGCTTGGCAGCCCATATTGAAATATGGGAGAGGGGAGATATCTTTTTTGAATAAAGGTCAATTAAAGTTAATGACACAACAACAACAAACTTCATTGAGTTCTGCATATTTTTGAAAGCTTGCCTACATGGCTTTGCCTTTTCTGGGTTACATACTATTGCATCTTTATCCACACCCATAGTTTGAGCCTTTTGAGCTCACTCACTGTGGAGACTCTAGTAAGTATTGAAGTAGAAGTTTGTAGAGTATATTTAGCTCAAATGCACCAATCACAGGGATGTCCAGTTTTTGTTCTATGAGATTGTCTGATACAGCTCTTGAATATGCAAGTGTGATAGCATAAGTCAAATGCTAGGGGCAAATAATCAAATAATGCTTGTTGGGGTGGTGGGACAGGGACTCATATAGCTGTTTTGCTGCTAAAGAGGTTTGTATTGCTTTTAAAGCAGACAATGTTGAAGGAAAGCTGTGGTTCCCTCAACTGTTGAGTTGTCAGTTTTGAGGACTGAAGATGTGTCAGAATGATCTCATCGTGCATGCATTGAATACATGGAAGTGGACATATGATCTGTGCTTTTCAAAGATAAATTGGGTAATTGCTCTCTGTTTTTGAAAACATGTGTTTTCTTTATAATTGGCTTCAAAAGTAGTGATTAAAAAAAATTTGGCCAGATGGAGTAGACTCATGGCAGACTTCTGAGCAAGACATCAAGTTTTCTGGCTCACTTGAAAGCTGATGCTTTAAAAAATATTTTCAGGTGCAAACTTGGCAAGTTCTGCATGAATTTGAACAGAACCAAATATTTTTGATAATTTCAAAGAAATTTAATATACAAGAAGTAAATCAGTTTTTAAAGCATTTTCTTATGTTTTGCTGTAGTTTGCGACATTTTTTAAATTCTTGTCTAAATTGTCTTGTCTAAAAATTTTTTTAAATTCTCATATAAAAAGTCTTTTTGCCAGCAGAGAATAATAAATGGTTACTTTTATACAGATGTTAAACAATTTTAAACTTTTTTTACTGGCCAATACTACAGTGAAGGTCAGCTCAAGAGGGCACAGGACTTCAAAATAAATTGGAAATAAGAATTAGGCCTCCATATAAAAAAAAAAACTGATGTGACATGGCATTTCCAAATGCAGATTGTATAGAACTTGATTACTGACAACCTGAAAAAAATTTCTTCACTTTTTTGGATATCATTTGGCAACGAAGTGGGGAACTATCAGCTAAAGAAAAGAAGGCAGGAATTTCTGGGAGAATGATAATATGGTTAAAGATTTTGAAGAATCATCCTCGAGAAACTCCGTCTGTGGGTTCCAATGGTGTATGTAATTTTCCTGTTATTGAGCGCTTAAAGAGAAATACAGATTAGTTCATTCCTCCTTCCTTTTTACTTAAGATGGATCAAGGAGACAGATGTTGTGGTCCTGGAGCCATGTGCTTACTGATGAATCTTGTTTGGTGAATGGGATGAGTCCACTCACATGGAGGGGAGCCTTTCCAGATATGCTTCCTCTGCCCAAAGCATAATCCTCGTTCACATCAATTAATTTATAATAACATCGCTGAGGCTGAGAAGTACACTGCCACTAGGAAGTCCTCTGGAGCAACTCAAAATACTGAGTTGATGCTGGTGGATTAAATATTCAACTTCTTTTTATATTTCTGTGCTGCCAGCCTCTTTGATTCCGTGTAGATATTGCTCCTTTGATTCTTCCATTTTCTTCTTTGGTGCTGTGGGGAGTTTTTTCACTATACTTTACCCCAGGACTGTAGGTGCCAGAGACTGAAGTGTCACACCAGCCACTTTACTCTTACCTTAACACTAATTTCTGGAGCTTAGTAAGCTGATACTACCACCACAAAGCATGATCAACTTGTTAAGAGCATGCTACAGAACTGGTGAATGCTTCTCTCAGAAAATATGGAACTATGGTGCTATTTGTGGACATGCTGTGCTGTCAAGTCTTCTGGACTCATGAGTCTGGCTTATCGAAGTTGATGGTCTGTGATTGTCTTGTGTGACAGACAAAAGCACTGTCAGGTGCCAATGGAGATTATCTATATGCCATTTTGGTGCTGTCCTCTTGATCATCTCTGCCTAAGAGAGAGCTTAAAAATACCTCTCTGGTATGGTGTATATGTCATATTTCCATTCCACTTAGTACTTGGAAAACAAGGTTTGGTAATTATCTGGGTCAAGTTGCTTGTTTCTAATGCAAAGATTCATAGATAGAATGCAGTGCGTGGTGTTATAGTGGCCATACTGGAAAAACTCTCATTCTGTCTTGGAATATGTGCTTCAGTAATGCTGGTGGACATAACCCTTCTTGCTTAGGAAGGGCTCTTTGCTGTTTTTTTGGAGGATTGTGTGGTTGATGGACAGCTCAGCAATCATTTAAAATTCACACAATTTGCAGAAACGGGTTCTCAGTCCTGCTTTATTGGAAGCTGTTGAAGTTCCAACAGTATCCCGTTGTTGACAGTTCATATGCCCAGTGTCTCCAACTACCTACCACTCCAGCTGATCATCTACAAAGAACTGTAACTTTGTTTAGTGGAATATCACGTCTAGGCTTCTCCCATGAGTGTGCTTGGCTAGGTAGATCTGTATTCTGCCTGGGTTTATAAGAACTACTGAGTTCTGAGGACAGACTGAAATCTGTGAGGTCTGGATATACTCGCGTTTCATGATTGCAAGGGCTGCCGTGCTCCCTTCCATAAATTCAAGTTAGAATGAAGGGGAGTGGGGTGGGAAAGTTGCTCTTCCGATTTTGAGGACCTTCTTTTGTTTGTGGAGGACACTGGAAGCTCTTGGTATTCTTGACTTGTTTGTTCTTTTCAGAGATTGGTCACATGTTTTATCCTGACCTTAGGGTACTCAGTCTCACAGTATGGGTGCCGGGCATTTTCTGATAGCGATATTGATTTCTCTAACCAGATTGTTTCTGGTATCAGCAACTTTTCTACTAGTTGCATATTCTGTACATGAACCAGCACTTCCATGTAGTATCTTATTTCTTTGCTTCTAAACTTTTTGTAGTAGGTTTTGAAAATGAAGTGGCGGTGGTTTTCTCCCACATCCAGGTGAGCTTCACTGAGCAATCTCCACTGCTTTCCAATTGATTGGGCAGCCTCTGTGGCTGGTAGGAGTTTAAGGTTGTGAACAAACCTCTGTGTTTCTGACTCATTACCTGACAGGATCCAAATCTCTTGCTCTCCATTTCCCTGAACTTCTTTTGCACTCTTCATGGCAGGAAGCCTCTTCGTTTATCTTCATGGGATCAGGATCTCGTGGAAGTTCTAGGCTGTCTCTTTGAGTGTGGGGAAAAATCCAAGGGCTTGCCTGTCAGCGACCAAGTAAATTTTTGGCCATGTGTGGAGGGGTTATGAAACTTAGTATGGAACTTGTGAGAGCACTTAGGTGCCTCATTAATACTGTTGTGCATATTTACTCTTTTGGATCTAAATAATGTGGCCACCTAGTGTTTAAGCTTCTTAGCATCTTGGTATAACCAATGACCCTACACTTTGGCCGTGATGCCAGGTAATTTTAACTTTTGTGAGAATTGTGTGTGATACCGACTTGGATGAAGACTAAAAGGTTGCTGGCAGTAACTGGTATTGTCTGAGAAGTGCAGTTTTTGTGCACTTCACTCCCTCAGTTGCTTTTCTGTCCTAGCTATCCCAAGAATCTTTAAAGTATGTTTTAAGAAAACTGTGTCAGGGCTGTGCCATGCCATGTCACATACCAAACAAAGTGTACAAACTAGTGATTCTTTTGTATCTGGCTGGGATGGAGTTAATTTCCTTTGTAGCAGCCTGTGTGCTACTGTACTTTGTAGCTACCACAGTGTTGATGGCACACAACTGTTTTGGCTGTTGCTGAACAGGTAGAGGCTCTTTCCCCTGCCAGTGAGTAGGCTAAGGCAGGGCGGGATGCTGAGATCAGGCACATGCTCAGCAATAAAAGCTCAGGGAAAGGAAGGAGGAGATGTTTGTGCTTACCATGTTTCTCCTCCCAGGCAAGCACTATGCTGAGACCCTGCTTTCCAGTGACCGGTGGGAGGGACATCTGCCTGTCCATGGGAAGTAGTGAATGAATTCCTCTTTTTTCTTTACTTGTGCACACATCTTTTTCTTTACTTATTAAACTGTCGTTATCTTGATCCGGGAATCTTTTCAGCTTTGTTCTGCGTTTTCCCCTTGCCCCTCTCTGTACAGGAGAGGAGAGTGAGTGAGAAGTTGGGTGGGTGTTTGGCTTTTGGCCAGGGTCAACCCACCACACCTTTATAGATTTTTGTAAAGAAGAAAGCTCCTGTGTTGTCATGTGGCAGAAAAGGAGTAGATTAGATTCTGTGATTCTGTAATATTCCAGAAGAGTATCGTTAAACTCTAACATGCTGAAAGCTGTGTCAAATCATGGTTGCTACTTACTAGTAATTACTTTTTTTATCCTAATTTTGGAAAGGAGTCTGAAGGATTAGCAGAAAAATGCTCACTGAAATTCATTTCTTTTAACCTTTTCTGTGAGGGTCAGTCATTTGTGCCTGAACTTGGCATTATAAGGTGGTGTGTTTAGAGATGTAGTGTTGACACAGAAAGCTTATTGGTGCAGGAGAGAACAGAGGTAGGAATGTATTGTTGTGTAGGTCAACTTGTAGAGGAAATTGATTTATTTGAATTTGATACTTGAATTTTAAAAATTTTTATTACTCAAAGTGGATACTTTAATGTTCAGGAGAATGAAAAGCTCATGAATAGAGTATTTACGAAATAACCATAATGGGTTTTAGGGCTTTATTTTACTATGTTACTAAACTAATATGATGTAATGAATAAAATCAATGAAATGTTGACCTTTGTTTTGTAGAGTTGCCTTTCTTCATGGATATGGTAGTTAATGTTTTTGGCAAATTTCAGGTTATGTGTCCACTTGCACTCCCAAATCCCTCCAGATCCTCAGTACTGCTTATTCTTTTGAACTTAGTAGCAGTAAATGTCTGACCAACTTCAGCTGTTAATGACATCTAGGCAGAAAAGCAGCTGCCTGTGTGTTGGGAGCATGTATGGGGAAGTGAAAATATCAGTGTTAAATGTCAGTTCTTGTTGGCAAATCATTATGGAACACTATTAAGCATCTATTAACACTATTAAGTGCTGCATCATACCTAAGAAAAGAGATGAAGAATGTGACTCTTCAAGTACACAATGTCTCATAGAATGGAGAAGATGAAGATTTTTTTCAGAGTTTATTATATTCTTTTTTTTTTCTTCAGAGAAAGAAGTAGAGCTTAAAGTAGAATAAAGGAAAGAGACTGTAGCAGTGATGCATTCATTTAATAAGTACAGGTTTATTTTTACTACTTCTAGGAGCTTATGTAAGAATGTTTCAAGAAGACCAACATTTGTGCACAAATTTAGAAAGTACCAAGTACTCTTGATCCACAATTGCAAATATTCAATGTTTCTATAAAAAGGACCAAATATGAGTGGGTCATATTGTAATTGGATTAATGGCTAATAGAGTGAAAGCTGCTTCTGCAGCTAATTCATTAAGGGCATTTTAGTTTGCTTTTTTAATGTTTCTTTTCTTTTTTACTATATTTCTGGCTGTGTAATTAAGTAGTTGAATGTTTAGTGTGCTCCCCATCCTCTGGGGTACCTTGCTCTGGATCTGCGTTGGTTACCTAGAGGAATGAAGGGTGCTTAATATTTTTAGTACTTTATTGGTTTACGTGGGAGTGGATGGGATTTGACTAATGGAGATTTGACTACTGTAGGCCTCAAATTTTTTTTAAATTCTTAACCGTGAAGGTACAGAATAAGACTTCTAGTGTAATGGGAACTTACAAGTTGAAACTCAACAAGAACAAAAGATAACAGTTACTGCAGATTAAGAGGGGGAGGTTGTAGAAGACTTTCAGTAATGTCAATCTGAACTTTAATTGGAAAAAATAGTCAAATGCAGACAAATGTATTAATAGATTTACTAATAATGCTGCTAATACTTAATACTGAAATGCATTTGGAAGAACTAGTGTCTTCTGTGATGTAGTAATATATTGTTGTTAGAGGTTTCATCCTTAACTTCTCTTGCTCTGTTACTTCAAGGACTCTTACAAATGCTTTTACTGTTCTTAGGGAGCTGAATTAAAAGGACATGCAAACTTTTCAGTCCACTTATGGTATTGGGTCAGGAGAAGTAGTTGGTCTTTAAGACTGTGTTGTCATATTAGAGAACTTTGACAGCTACATTGTGTTCTTCTTATTTCTTGTTCACATCCAAAAAGTGATGTTGAACTGATAAGAATGTCAGAGATGGTAGAAAAAGACCAGTATTTTAAACAGTCCTTGTCTCTCTTACTGGAAAAAAAGACTGAAATAATAAGGGGTGAATAATACCTAGTTAATATCAAGTAACTTCAGCTACTCTGTTTTCAAAGCAGTTTTGCAACCAGTTTTTTTTTTTTTCTTTCTTCAATAAGCAAAAGAAAAATTGATGAATAGGAAGTACATGCTAGTCACACAAATGTTAGCACGTGTTAACAAAGTATGTATAAAGCTTCAATTGCCGTGTCTTGTATTAAACAAGCGTGATGCAAACCAGTGTCAATGAAAATACACTGGAGAAAGCCTTGTTTTATGTTGGTTAGTGCTAATTTTTAATCAGAAAGAAAAGCAGCTGTTATAACTCAGCATTTTTAAGTACAGGCTTAAATACAGGAACAGATCCTGTGACTCTTGGATACTTAATGTGATGTTCTCTAAAAATTGGCTTTCAGAAAACCTTTTTCTTTTTAACTAAATTTCTGTAATTAAGCACTACTCTAGAGAATGGTAAAACTCTACATGCAGACAAATGTAGAAAGAGTTTTGTGGGTTTGTGTTGTGCTTGAATTTCACTGAATTTCACTGAATTATTTTTAGAGCTGGAAGGGACTATAGAGATCATCTAGTCCAACTCCCCTGCTGAAGCAGGAACGCCTAGAGCACATCACTCAGGACTGCATCCAGGCGGGTCTTGAAAATCTCCAAAGAAGGGGACTCCACAACCTCCCTGGGCAGTCACCCTCACTGTAAAGAAGTTTGTTCTCATGTTTGAGTGGAACCTCTTATATTCCAACTTGTGCCCATTGCCCCTTGTCCTCTCACTAGTGACCGCTGAAAAGAGTCTGGCTCCATCATCCTTCAAACCACCCTTTAGATACTTATAGGCATTGATAAGGTCTCCCCTCAGC
>JAOQGH010000001.1:182923419-182936174 GCA_025769975.1 Gallinago jamesoni | reverse complement strand
CTCTCTCAGCCTTTCCTCATAAGGGAGATGCTCCAATCCTTGAATCATCTTTGTTGCCCTTCGCTGGACTCTTTCCATTTGTGTAAGCCTGTACAGGCACATACCAGTTTTCCTAACAGGATCAGTAACCTGCAAATGAGGGTTGTGTATATATCTGTATATTTTTCACCAGGCTTGTGTTCACATTGTTTTTCTGTTTTCACTGCCTTTATTTCGTGTTCTCCCAATAATAGTGAAGGTTTTTTGTCTTGAGATATACATTTGTATACAAGAACAGTCTGTCAATCTATACTATGATATTTCTATAAGTGTAGAAGTGGATTGATGTAAAAGCTGTACAAAGCAGTACTCTGTTTTTTGTTTTGTGGGGTTTTCTGTTGTGGCTTTTTTTCTTAATTTAAAAAATAACATGTTCATTTTCCAGAGCAATGACAATGAAGAACGCCTGCAGGTTGTAAAACTTCTAGCAAAAATGTTTGGGGCAAAGGATTCAGAGTTAGCATCTCAAAACAAACCACTTTGGCAGTGCTACCTGGGGAGGTATGTGCTGGTTTAGTTCCCTTCATAGGAGAGGAAAAACATTTGATGAAGTATAATTCAACTTTTTTTTTCTAAAGTGATACAGCTAAGTTTTCGTTCGTATCTGCTGCTTAATCTGACGTGTATGTAAAATAGCCTCTTTAGCATTATATCTTCTGCATCAATGATTCTCCCTTCATAATTCATTTTTTGGCCACTATCTTTATTGCCCTTGACAAAAAAAAAAGGAATAGTTTTAATTTCTTCACAAGTGAAACTGTTCAATCATGGATAAATTCTAAAACAGCATCAAATGAGATTTGCAGTATCAGGTGATACTAAAATTGGTTTTGAGGCAGTACAGTATTTGTATGATGCTTTCACTTTTTTTTTTTGGTGGTAGTGATGCCTTAAAAAGAGGTATGTAGTATTTACAGTGCTCCAAAATCAGTCTTTTGTTTTGGAAATATTTTGACAGTATGAGATAGAAAATACAACTGGAGCCTTTAGTCAGGAGAAATGTAAGTACAGCTGCTATGATGAAAAAGTTGATTTGAGTAAATTAGAATAAATTCTATAAATTACTAAAAATGCAGTAGTTTATAATTTAGCATTTGATTGTATCAGAACCGGAGTCCTCAAAGAAATGCTACTTTTAAAATTACAGGAAACTTAATTGGGCAAGGCCTTTTGCTTGAAAGTATATAACTATTTAAAACATTGCATGTCATCGAAAAATACCAGATCTAATTGGGCCCAAAGGAAAATGCTTCATTGTGTTATAATGTGAAGCAGTATGAATATGTGCAATGTGTTGTTCATAATTGCTGTTTTCAACTAGTTATGAACTGCATGCATGTACTTACTATTTTCAAGGATTTTAACTAAGTTATAATAGCTGTGTTATTAAAGGAACGATTCTTAAAATCTCTTTATTTTGAATACATACCTGGTTTTTACTAAAACAGTTATTCCTTAAAACATCTTTATTTGATAAATAAGCATTTCAACAGCCCTAATTGTCTAAACTTTGATTTGTAATTTGTTGAAAGCCAAGCATTTTGAGGATAGCTTGAAAATGCATTTTTTTTTTGAGTTGTTTGTCATTCTCATTACATCAATAGGTTTATAATAACTGATAGTGAAATTAAACACAAGAAAATAATAGATTTCAAGCATCAAACCTAATTCAGTCTTTTGAAAGGAAACCTTACAGAAGTTGAAGTCACCCATCTCTTAAGAAATTTACACTAGGCTAGATGCCCATTTGTTTGCTGTCTATCATACAGTTTATAAAGGGGATGAGTATCAGTCTTATAAAACTTTTAGTTGCTGATACACGGTTCGTTGTTAATTATGTGGAGCATTACAAAAAAGATAGTTAAAATATGTCAGACATCTTTCTAATAAGTAATTGTTGTCTGCCTCAGTTTTTCTTGTGTACCATGAAAAGATATTTCTCTTCATGTTTGGAACATGAATTAATGAGAACGGGATTTTTTTCTTAAGCAAAAGACAGTCTACTTAATACTGTGAATTCAGAGATGTTTTAGCATGTAACAGTGCCTGGGAAGTAAAAAAATATTTTCACAGGTATTTGAGATTTGTGTAGAAATGAACTAATTGCTTTTGTAAAAGTGATATTTTTTTTTGTTGTTGTAATGTGTTGTCTTGTTTCTAAATAGGTTTAATGATATCCATGTACCTATTCGTCTTGAATGTGTGAAATTTGCAAGTCACTGCCTTATGAACCATCCTGACCTAGCAAAAGACTTAACAGGTACCAGATTTATTATAACATCAAAATACAATATTAAGTGTCTTGGAAAAATCAGGAAGGTTAGTTGTCAGATGTTGTTGATAATTGACGTTGCACCTCTGAGTCATAGAGTCCCTTCAGTGCGGCTTCTCAGGCTGAGGGCTTTGTACATGAAGAATGCCTTAACCAGAGACATCACTCTCCCTCTTTTACAATAGTTGCTTCTCAACTGCTGGTGAAATTAATCCCCATGGGGTCAGGCAAAGACAGCCTGGCTCACCTAGTGGTCATGGCATTTATTAATTAGGGTGCAGAGTGGAGACTTCAGTTCCACAAAGCTGAAATGTCTAAATATTATGCAGCCACTGTCTAAAACACGAAAGCAGTCTTCCTAACTGTGACCACAGCCATTGGTTCCTGCTCCTGCAGATTAAACACAGCCTGTAACTCAAGACCTTTCTAGGAAGAAGGCAACTGGCATAGATAGAAGTGTTTGTTGCTGCCAATATCTTCATGAAAAGTGTAATAAAAGAGAATTGGTTTGGTTTCTTTGCCCGCAAAGTGTGTATGGGTACTGTATCTCCCCCTGATGAATAGACTCTACTTGTCATTTTTTTTGGAGGTAATACCTTTGTCCTTTTGCTCTAAGGAGGGAATTTAGAGGGCTGTTAAGTCGTGGGATTGCTTTCTTGTGTGTCTAAGCATTTGTCATGTTAGACACAAATACTGGCAGGCTAGAATCATCCTATAGTTATTGGTATTGTTAAGCTATTTTAAAAAAAAAAAAAACAAACGTTTCTGGACCTTTCCTTAATGGAATGGTAAAGATATTTCCTCTTTGATTATCACAATTGTATTTTCAAGAATATTTTTTGCTTTTTTACATTGCAGAAAGACTTTGTGCCCCCTCTAATGGTATCCTCTGGGAAATGTAATTTTGCTTGCCCCTCCTTTCTTTCCCCACAGTGCTTATCAAAGACAATTGTTGAAAAATTTCTCTCACTCACTGGTGTTTGAGACCAGAATTGTTCTGTGCAATGGCATTGTTCTTTGTTTGTTTTAGTTTATTATGTGTTCCTGTGGAACAAAACTTTTTTTTTTAAAGTCTTATTTGGATTTCAAACTGAACCTACTTAAGTGCAAAGCTTTATTTCTTGATGTGCTCTTTTGACACTTGTGCTAACTACCAGAAATGTTAATGGCCAGTATTTCAGATGACACTCAAATTTTCACTGATCATTGAACAGTAATAAGAGACCAGTACCTTCTGTTTACTTTATTCAGAGTAAACTTTGAATTTTCAGTGTTTCTTAATGTTCTCAATGTTTCACTGCCATATGCCATGTACAGTGATCTTAATAACTTTTGTGTATGTTTTCCTACCCATTTGTGCTTCTAAATTAACCTACAGTACATACTTGTAAAAAGATAATTGAACTTTGCCATCTTATTTGTGAGTTTCCTGCAATGGTAGTAGGTACCTAACGTGTTTGCCACATATAAGCAGAAATCTTTATAATGTTGGTAGTACAAGATTTGTGATGCTACCAAATAAGTAGCAATGGACTAAAAAAATGTAGAAAAAAATGTTTTAAGATAAATAAACTACGATGTGTCTAAATAAGCATTATAGCTTGGTCAAAGAGCATGCTTGTGAAGTATGTCTCTTGATTTGTCCCTGCTTACAATGCTTACATGGCTCACACTGTGGAGTGTTCCTGGAGCATGTGAAGTAGATACCTTGTGGATAATGTACTCCTGACCACAACTTCTGTAACTAATGTGCTCCAGCAGCCAAAGGGGATGGAGTCTGCAGGAAGAGAGTAGCCTCTAGCCTGAAGTAAGACTTTAAAATGTATATAGTGTGGTTATCAAGTTCTCAGCGCTGTCTGTTCTACTGTACAGATCCAATTCTGTTTGGCTATAATAGTTCCTAATGTCGATGTAGCCTAACTATTATAAGAAATAATAAAAATGCAACCCCATGACTTCCATAATGTGAGAAATATGAATATTTGATCTCCTAAGCAGATACAAAGTTTCACTGACATTCCAGTTAATCTTAGAGAAAACTATTGTTTTCTTACTGTTGATGCTCAAAACAGTAGACAATCGTGTTTTCTGCTTTCATCAGTTGAGTACTGTTTAGAGAAAGTAAAGTAGCTAGATCTGTATACTTACAATGAAATACTTGTTCTGTTTTTTTTCCAGAATATCTTAAAGTAAGGTCACATGATCCTGAAGAGGCCATAAGGCATGATGTTATAGTGTCCATAGTTACTGCTGCTAAAAAAGATCTTTTGCTTGTCAATGATCACCTGCTTAATTTTGTCAGAGAACGAACACTGGACAAGCGGGTAAGACATAATTAGAACTAATAATTGCTGTGGCTTATGTCTAGACTGTAATCAGCTTTTTTAAAAGCAGTGCTTCTAAAAAATGCTGAACTTATCTTAAAATGACTAATGAAAACCAACATAATGCAAAAAATTTTGAAGTGGTCTACTTTAATGAGGTACGTTTGCCCCTGGCTGAAATGGCACATTTTTCATTATGCTATATTTTTATTTAGGATAGTATGATAAAAAAGGCTGAAGCACAACAATGTTGTTCCAGTTGCCAAGTTTTAGTAGTTTTTTAGCGTAAACTGAGACTCTTGTAAAACATTGTAACAGTTTTCATAAGAAATTTTGCATTCAGGTTTCAAAATGTATTGTAAATTACTGCATATTCCGCCATTGAGTTCAACCATCAGAGGTAGCTAGTTTGCCTGCTTTTAATTAGATCATTGGAAGACTGCAAATCAGTGTAGTAGCTTTCAGATTTGAATAGTCTTGAAATACAATTTAGGCATGTTTCATTATTTGGTAAAATTTGAGGCTGGCTGCTTATGTTAAAGCATGGTAAACAAGGCTGTTGATGGCGAACTTCTAAAATTAACATTATCACCTGATATTTTCAGTTTGGCAACACGCTTTCCCCATTGCACCCAAAATCACAAATATTCAGTATAGATCTGTGAGAAAGGGTGTTAGCTTAAATTTGTAACAATTCTAAACTCGACTTGCATTGTAGATACTGATGTTGAAGGGTTTAGCGTAACAGATACAATGCAATATACGTTCAATGAGAAAGTGTTGCCCATAAAACTCAATTTTATTTTGGCATAGAATGACAAATATCTTCTTCAAAAGGTAGTCTTTTCAGTTTTGAGTTGTGAACTGCTAAACTGGGTACTATTTCTCTTTCTCAAGTGGAGAGTCAGGAAAGAAGCTATGATGGGACTTGCACAGGTATACAAGAAATATTCATTACAATCAGAAGCAGGAAAAGAAGCGGCAAAACAGATATCATGGATCAAAGATAAACTTCTGCATATATATTATCAAAACAGTATTGATGACCGGTAAGTCAGTTGTGAAAGCTAGGTGAGTCTGTGGATAAGTATGGTAACTTACTATACAGATTTGGTTTCCCTTTGTGCTTAAGTGCTGACAAGGAGGAGGAGACTTGATAGTCCTCTCTGTTTTGATTCGGTGTGTAATCCTATATGGCTGCAGTCAAACGTTGTCCTGTGTTGTTCTCTTGCACTTTTTTTCCTCCTTTTTAAGGACAAAAGTGATTCTAAAGGGTGAGATAGGTTGGAATGTTTCGAAATGTTTAGCTGTACTTCACCACTGCTTCAGTAAATGAGAGTTCTGTTTGTGCTTCAGGAGCTTGCTAATTTTTATGTTAAAATTCAGTAAGTGAAATTGCTTTAACGATCTTGCTTTAGATTTGTCTGTTGTTCCTCTGTGCTTTAAAGGTAAGTCTAGTACGTCTAGTGACAACAGTGAAGGCATCTGACTGTGCAGAAGATTAGTTTTTCCGTACTATAATAGCCAAGAATTAGTCTTGCCCTGGATTTGTGGTGAAAGCAGTACCTCCATTGTACCAGCTATAGTATTGTATACAGTTGTTCGTATTGAAAAATAGGTGTTTGCACATGGGGACCTAGTTTGGAAATTACTGCACCTTGACTAATCAAGGATGTCTTGGTGTCTTTAGCAATGAGCCTTTGACCTTCATGGCATGTTCAAACGTGTATGGCATTGCAAACCTGTATAAGTGCTTTGAAAAACTCGTGGTGTCAAAGTCATCTCCAAATTAAGCAATTATTTCATGGTACCATGGAAGTGGACAGACTGGATCTTCAGATGCAGTCTTTCCCACTGTGAGATTTTTCTTCAACTTCAGGATCTTTTAAACTGAGTTTGGGTTTTGACCACCTGCTTTGGTTGTGCATAAGGATTTCCATCTCTTTTCTAGCCTAAACATTCATGATCTGTTTGTTTGGTTTTTTCTTTTACCTATTTGCTTCATTCTGTTAACATTGACCTCAATATGCAAAAGTCTCGGGCCTTCTCAGTATTTAAGGTTGCAATGTGGGCTTAGTTTTCCATTTATTTCTTCTTCTCAGCCTTGCCTAGGTAACTGGCAGACCCAAACCTTTCTCTCCTCCTGTTTCCAGACAAGGAGCTTCCATGTTATAGCTGAAGCTTTTAATAATTCCTATGTGAACGTACCCACATTTTTATTGCAGAAGCAAAAGAAATGTGATAAATTTAACCCTTCAGAAAGGGGCCAGGGAGGGGTAGAGGGAAGTCAGCTGCTCCTGACTAGTATTTGAATTCTCCTTCTGGGCTTCATGATAATGTGAGATATTATCAACATGATATTTCTTTTTTTTTTTTTTATTTTAAGCACATTAATTTGGGTCTATTTCTGAATTTACTGCAATACTGACCCATAATGAAATTCACTTATAAGGTCTTTGTGCTGATAATTAATAGACACCCTTCTCTAAAATACTTTGATACCTGTCTAGATTAATATATCTGATTTTGATAATGTCATCTCTTAAATGTTCTGCTGCTAACATTAACATTGTGTTATCTGTAATGATATATTTTTCATTAATTTATGCTGAGTTCTATTGGAAGTTAAGTAACACGAACTTTAGCTTTCTGGATAAACATGCAACAACTGATCTTCAGAGAGGTCTGAAAATTTGTCAATGAATGTTTTAGCAATTCAAGACCACTTTCTTCCCTTACAGTTTAAGTTTCTTAATCCTGTCTTTCAGATTACTTGTTGAACGTATCTTTGCTCAGTACATGGTCCCTCACAACTTGGAAACAAACGAACGAATGAAATGTTTGTACTACCTGTATGCAACACTGGATTCAAATGCTGTGAAGTATGTGCTATGTGACTTTTTGACATATAATTTTTAGTACAAATACTATTGTAAATTATTTCTAAATTGTTATGAGTAACCTAAGGCAGTGGACAGAAGTGGTTTATGAACTATCAGAAAATAGAATGTAGCAATGGTATTTATTTTTAAAGTGGGATTTTGAGGAAAAAAACAAACAACCAGCCACAACCAAAAAACCCGCAACCAATTAATAGGGTGTATTCTGACAAGGCATGGTACCTTTTAACCATAAACAGCTGAAAAAAGTAGTGTCAAAGATCTGGAAAGAAGCTTGAATGCATGTCATTCCTTTTATGTTTGAAAACAGGTAACATAGATAGCAGCGTTCACTCACCCTAGATCTTATCTGATAGCTCCTCAATTAGTGTACTCCTTATTTTAGCAGCCACAATGACTTGGGAACGGGAAGTAATTACTTGTTTGTCCTTCCTTCTTCAATATGCATTTTAGTTAAAATGGGTATATGTGCATAAATTTGACTTATAACAGTTTTGCTGCTGTAATGTTCACAGTTTGATTGAATTTAGTTAGTTTACTTTGTTTTTCATTTAGTAGTACTCAGTCACTTAAAAATCAAGTACGTTTTTTTTTATCATGAGGCAGACAAGAAAAAGCTTCATGTATGAAAAAAATGGTTTAAAAAACCCTAAAACCTTCAAATAATACAGGAACTGATGTTTGAACCCCCTGCATTTTTGTATTACCTGCCTAAAGATATTACAATTGTAACAAACTTGGAATAGTATATTAAAAATAGAAAAAGTTACTGTTATAGTAGTTTTTAGTATAGGCTAAGCAAAAATGCAGAATGGGTTCTTTGTAGTACCTGTTATTTCAGGTGACAAATAACTCCTAAATTCTACAGTTTTCATATGTAGCAATACTCATTTTTAAGACACTGTATGTTCAGTTAGTTTTATAGAAATGACTTTTAATTGTGGATGCTGGAAAATTTTCAAATGAAACTGTGGCTTCTTTAAACTTACATGACTTATTTTTCTTGAAAAATGTGCTAATTTTTGGTTTTGTTGGAGTATCTCTAATGTGTCTCTTACAAGTCTAATCGTGTCCATTTTTTACAGTTTATTCATGTAGTAGCCACTTTGTGTGTGCAAGAATAACATTGTTTTGATGACAAAAATCTTAAACACCCACTTTTTAGTCTGTTTCCTGGAATGTTTGTATAAGAGTGATTTCAGGCTTGTACAAATGAGTTCTTTATGGGCCAGACACCAGTTACTTCTGTTAAAGGCAATGTCCTTAATCATCTGAGATGAAACTTGTTTCAAGATCTCACTTTATGTTCCAGTCTAATATGGCCAATTAAATTTTCCATATTGTGCCATTAGGAGCCATTTAACCATTTGCTCACACAGCAATGAAAGTTCAAGTGATAGGCACATTTCTGAGTCAGAATTGAAAATAATTTATAGGCTTTTATTGAACAGTTATTTATTGAATAGACGATTTTGACAACTTTATTTATTTATTTTTAGAGCATTGAATGAAATGTGGAAATGTCAAAACCTGCTACGGCATCAAGTAAAGGATTTAGTTGACCTAATAAAACAACCCAAAGTGAGTTCAACTTATTTTTATCCCATTATTAATGTGAAGTTTTAACAATATGCTATTTTTAAAATTCCATTTCTAGTTTATTTTAATGGCATATAGAATATATCGTGAAAGTTCACGGATATTCTGTTAGACTACACTTGCAATAGGAAATGTTTATATATTTTATTAGTAAAATTGGAGAGGTGTTATAAAAATTTTTAAAATATTTTGCCAGACACTTGATACTTAAATATTTGCTCTCAGTGTTTGAGTTATATCTTGCCAGGATTATTCTGGCTTTTGAAAAAGGGGAAAAGACATTATAGTATTTTTGACTGCCAAATCAAGCAATTAAGAAAAAGTACTTGTATACCCTAACTTCTTATCTCATGTATCATTAGTAACAATCAAGAAATTGGAATATTTTTATTACAACAGGTTACTTGTTTCTCAGAAACTTCTTAAGTGTTGTACTGGAGATATTAGACTATAATTGAATTATTTGTTTGCAAATTTGCTCAGAAGGAAAAAATAAATATTGAGCATTTAGGATACTTTCATAAAGTAAAATTTAGATTATTTTTTTTTACTTGTATGTATGTGTGTACTCATCTTTGGAATGGGGGAGGAGGAGGGAGGGAAATTCATAAGATTAAGTTCTGGATGTAATTTGTGACTAGAACTTTAATGCCAAAGGTTTAATCTGGTCCTTTTTAAACAGAAATAATATATAGTAGAAAATGTTGCCATGCTCACGTTCACATATGTGTGTGTCATTTTTGTTTTCTATATGTGTATATACTCATACTACAGTAAATTTAATGAAGTTTCATGATGGATTTATCCATTTGCTGGAATGACTTGAACCAGGAAGAGTGCCTAACTGTGTGGTTGGATTATCTAATGAATGTATCTGCTTAGAAATGCTGTCTTGCAGACAGAGAAAAACTAATCAAATAAAAATGTATCCCTTACTGCATTGTCCTGATTGCAGTGAAATTCATAATTTTTACTTACTGCATTTAAAACATGCTGCAATGCTGTATTAAATTCAGAGTGCAGTAATTGTTGGCGTAACAGCACTTCATTGTGTTTTATTGCTGCTACTGAAATATTTTTCATGTACTGTTTTATATTCTTTAGTGTAGTTTAAATGAACTTATGCATTTAAAACCTGAGTTACTTTCTCAATATTTTCCACATTTCAGTTGAAAGTGAAATTTCAACTTTTCTTTTTGTTTTCAGGTACATGTAATAAAAGTTCTTTCTCAATTGTAAAATAGCAAACGTGATATGGAATTAAACATGAAGATTTTGATAGATGCCAGCATAAGCATTGCATTCAAAACAGTGTATACTGTTGACATATTTGCATTTGCCCATGTGGCTTTCATCCTGTCTTTCACTATTGAGCACTAATCTTGTACACTTGAATATTCTTTTCAAGTACGCTTGAATATTTTCTCATGCAGTGAGAACTTAGTTCTCTCCATGCATGGGAGAACTTAGAGGACTTGTGATAGCCTCAGATGCTGTCAGGGGCAACAAAATGGTTTTGAGTCAGGGATTTTTACTTAGTTTATTGTCAATTAACATAAGCTTTGAATTATTGATTCTGGTATTGAGAAATAAAAGCAAACACTTAGAGAAACATATCCTTTAGCTCCCCTTTGGATTCTTCTCTTCCCTGCTTTGCTGTTTCCAGTCCCCTCACTATGCACAGTCCCTTTAGTGATGCCTTTGGAAATGGGTCAGGGCATGGTGGTTCCTTTCCTTTGCTGCTCCTGGTTTCTTGCCTGCTGGTTCAGCGTCTGTTTCTCCACCAGCCACAGTCCCTTTAGAGTCATACTTTCTTCACTGTCTCCTTTCTTAAGTATGTTTTCTTAGAGGCACCGCAGGCTCCTCTGACTGGTTGAGATTTTGGTGGCTCGGTTTGTGGTTGTAGAGTTGGCTGGCAGGTGCTTAGACCAGCACAGGGCAGTCCCAGACATTCTCCTGCACAGGTCATCCCAGCAACCTACCTCAAACCTTGCTCATTATGCCCAATCAGATGCTTAGCTGTTTTTATCAGAGCTTTTATTTCTTTGATGCTCCTTGTATGTTTGCTTGTTGTGTTTTTTTTTTTTTTCCTCCCAAATTGATAATTAATTCAAGCAATTAAATCATTGTGTTGAAGATAAGAATGCATTCTCATAATCATAAACTGAAGGGGCATACAGTTCAAGGCAGTAATAATCTTGATACTAATACCATTAGCCATTCAGAGCTGTAGAAACTACTTTCAGAAAGCAAAACTGAAATGAACTAGTAACCTTATAAAATGTAACTTAGTGTTACCATACACCAGTTCACTTTGGTCTAATTTCTCCACCCAATCATTATAGCTTAATTGGTGATTTGATTTCCTGTAGATGTTATCCCTGTGGCAAGTGTAGGCATTGTAAGAGCTCTCAGAGATGAAGAGGGTTAGGACAGGAAGCGGTGTACAGAAGCTGCCACAAGGAAACTTTGATTCGGTAATAAGGAAAAAGAATTGCTGTAAAGGTGATCATATATGGGAATAGGTGGCCCAGAGAGGTTTTTGAAGTCTTTATCCTTGTAAATCTTTAAAATGTAACCAGATGAGGCCTGGAGCAAAACCTGATCTTAGTTAGACCTGCTTTAAGTAGACAGTTCAACCAGATGACCTACAGTTGTTGCTTCCAGCCTACTTTATTCTTTGAACTTTCCAGTCCACTATTTTTTATCATCTTGGAAAACCTTTTTGACATTTAGTGAAACTCTATAGGAGTTCTTTTTTCCTCTTCAGGCTCCCCCCATGTAAGCATTACTGAGGAGACTAAAAATGTGTTAAGAAACTTTCCATTTTTGTCAATCATAATTTCTCCTAATCTAGACAGAACAGATATCAAGGTTTGCAGACTTCATAAGTTATGTGACCAAAGCTGATCTATGAGAATTCAATTGGCAGAAGAGCTGCTGTCTTTACAGTGTGAAAGCCCGTGGGTCTATGTGCTTTTGACAGCATTGCTGTAAGCTGGAATTTTCTTTCAGTTCCAATTTTCATAGCACTTACGAAGATTTCAGAGTTGTTTAACAACAATTACTTCACAGCAGTGAAAGATCTCAATTTGGTTGTTTTTCTTCTTTCATCTCCCTTAGAACGCGTTTTTGAAGATGATTAGTGTGTTAACTTTACAGTTAAGGATTCCCTTCATAATTTTTACTGATAATTCCTTAATATTTCAAACTTCAGAGTAATTCCACAAAACTTCCTAATCTGTAGAATATTGTGGATTACAGCTAAAAGTATGGAGAAAGTGTCTTGGAAACTAGTTTTTCTACCTTCACTAGTAGGTGATATATTATTGAAGCATTGCTTATTTGTTAGAAATATAGTCCCAAGAAAATGTACTTGTTATGTAGTTTTACCTTGCTGTGAAATGCATTGTAGTCTTTTTTTTATTTCTTTTTTTTTCCCCTCTTCCATTTACTTAGTGTCAGAACTAACTCTTAGGGTGAACATTGCATGTGGAATTTGTACTGGAATTTCACTGAATTTTTTTAGAGTTGAAAGGGACCATAGAGATCATCTAGTCCAACTCCCCTGCTAAAGCAGGAACACCTAGAGCACATCACTCAGGACTGCATCCAGGCGGG
>JAOQGH010000001.1:182874183-182923319 GCA_025769975.1 Gallinago jamesoni | reverse complement strand
TCCTGGCCACAAGAGCACACTGCTTGCTCATTGTCATTTTGCTGTCTACCAGGACTCCCAGATCTTTCTCTTTGGAATTTGTGTTCAGCAGGTCCACGCCTAACCTGTATTGGTGCCTGACATTCTTCTTCCCAAGGTGCAGGAACCTACACTTTTCCATGTTGAACCTCGTAAGGTTCTTCCGTGCCCAGCTCTCCAGCCTGTTCAGGTCTCGCTGGATGGCAGCACGGCCCTCCGGGATGTCAGCCACCCCCTCCAGTTTGGTATCATCAGCAACCTTGCTGAGGACACACTCTGTCCCCTACTCTGTTACAATTTGTACCAGAAGAATTACTGACAAAAGGAAAATAAATGGGATAAAAGGTCTGTTTTGTGTAACTTTGCTTGTAAGGTGTTGTTGGATGACTTTATATCAGCAACAGTTTTGCTGAAATCTAAGCTTCACTGATATCCTGAAATGCAGTTATGTTTTCATTTTTTTTGTTGTTGCTGTCATGGTCCCCAATTTATTACTTTCACAATTTCAGTGCTATCATCTGCCCTCCCTGTTCAGCTGAGGTGGGGTAGCAATTGTCTTAATGACTTGCTCCATTCCTTACAATAAAGTAGGAACTACTGCCAAGACTACTTAGAATCAATATCTGAACAAGAAGATAAAGTGGATTTTATGCTTGCTGTTTTATATTTTGAAATATAAGACTTTAGATGGAAAATAGTTACAGAAATAACCCATTTGTGCCGTTCATAAGTTACGTAATAGATATAAAAGTAATAAAAATATTTTACAGACAATATATGTGAGACAATGATACTGTAGGCATGATCTATCTTCTACTTTTTGTAACTGTCTAGCATTAACTTGCAGGGGTGGTTTTGATTTCTAACACACTGATGTGGTAGGAAAATGATGGGTGCTGACCTGTTGATAGTAGATTATGGAATTTTACTCACTTGGTATTCAAGTGGAAATATATAATGTAAAATTTTAACTTAAACCATTTTTCTTTTATGACTTGCAGACAGATGCCAGCAGTAAAGCTATATTCTCAAAAGTGATGGTTATAACAAGTAAGTCAGTTGAAGTATTTACACTGTCTAGAAATTACAGTTGAAATGTATTGCTGTCTTGCTTTAAAAGTCATTTGAGATAAGCTTATAAAAAGTTTTGTAACAGATAAAACTTGTAACAAATTGTGATAAACACAATGTAACAATATGCTTTAGAGAATTAAAACAATTATAAGCAGAATTACTTCCTTCCTGTAAAAAGGCTGCAGTTATAATCTTATCACATGACACTTTGGCTACATCCGTTGTGGTCTAATTCAGAATCTAGATCATTAGAGTGTTAGTGTCTTCATTAGCATATACTATAAAATATATATTAACTGATATTAACTAACCTATTAAACCATCTACTGACTTGCCTGTATTTGAGGTGTTGGTATTATAAGTGCTGTTGGGAGAGTGCAAGAGTTTGGGTTACAATAGCAGGGAGAGCACTTTGGAAACTGACAAACTTCTCTGTAACCTGAACTCTTGGCAAAGAAAAAACACCAACCCCAAAGCAACACTTCTTGTTCCCCCCAGCCTACCATGCCAATAGTGTTAAAACCAATAATAATAAGAAAATCTTTATTTACAATGCTGAAATTTTGTTTTTAAATCAACCTTTTTTAAATAAAATAATGCAAACTGTTATGGAAGAAAAAAATAATGCTTAAAGTTATGTACATTTTTTGAAAAAATGTGCAGGAAAATCTGAATGTTGCTGCCTTCTTTGCTATGTTCCAAATTATTTTTTCCTTATAATAAAAAGTTGATCAGTTTGTAATATTTTTCTGATTCTGTAAGTTCTGGGTCACATTAAAAAATAATCAATACAGCAAACGAAAAGCTTAGTACAACTTGATTTGAATTATCTGTAGTCCTATGCCATTTTCTGTGTCTGCTTTGCTTAACACCTACTGTACCAAAACCATTAAATATCTTAAATAGTATTTTGCCAGTAAATTGTCTTGTTATAATGTAAAATGTAAATATAAAATTAGTATGTGACTTCAGAAATGCATTTTTAAAGCTTTTTAAAAAATTTTTAAAGTTTGTTTAGTGAAGGAGTAATTTAGCAAAATACCCTTTCCACAGTTTTCACACTTACCATATCAGGTGATCTGTATACAGAGTATATTTTTCTGTGGAGTATTGGCTTTGCATTCCGAGGTCAGCTTCAGCTGTTAATATTATTGACAGGAACAACTAGATTTGCTGAAAAATGAGTGTGAAGGGCAAGGAAAATAAATAGCCAGGGGAGGTCTGTGGGTATACACATTTTTAGAAATTGGTGTCCTCAAAGGTATGTCTACACACATTAAGATGTTTTGTGGTTTGTTTCCTCACCCTTGTTGATTAACTTAGACACACATTGAAACTTTCTTGGTATGACATTTCAAACTTGGGTAATTTACAATACTGATACTTATTCATATAATCAGTGATTTCTTTTGCTTATTTAAAGGAAACCTTCCTGATCCAGGGAAAGCTCAAGATTTCATGAAAAAGTTCACACAAGTTCTAGAAGATGATGAAAAAATAAGAAGTCAGTTAGAAATGCTTGTTAGCCCAACATGTTCTTGCAAACAGGCTGAAGGATGTGTGGTAAGAATTGCTCTTAAAGTACACAAGTGTTTTTGGAACTGAATTGATTATAAATTTAATTGAAATTTATATTTCAGAGGGAAATAACAAAGAAGTTGGGAAATCCAAAGCAACCAACAAATCCTTTCCTGGAGATGATAAAGTTTCTTCTTGAGAGAATTGCTCCTGTGCACATTGATACAGAATCCATCAGGTATTTTTGTCTGTGTTGTTGACTGTAGATCGCAGGGTTTGAAACTGGGGTGTCTTATTTCACCTTTAAGCATAAGCAGTAATAGAGTGGGTGGGTGCGGTTTAAGGCTTGGCAACCTGCAGTATTTTCTTCTCTCTCCCCTTGCTCCTCAGGGATTTTTATGCCTGTCTTCGGCATGTAGCCACACAAACAATCGATTTGTCATTCAGCACAGCCAGGACAACTGTCAGTAAAAATGAATCTGTTGCTGATGGGGAAAGTGTGGTTTCTGACAGACTTATTTTAAAACAAATTTCTGTCCATGGCTATTCATTGGAGCTTTCCACACAGAGTATTAGCTCATAGTGACATAAGCAATAATTTAACTGAGGAAGTAAGGATTGTGGTGCTCAGGCATCAAGATATATAGGAAGTGTAAGCCAGTGATGTGGGGAAAAAAGTAATTGCTGAAATGATTATTTAGCAGCTGTATGTGAGGTATGTGGTACCTTATTAGAGACAAGTAGTGTTAAATACTGGCAAATTCTTATCTGTTAATTTCAACTATAGTAATTGACTTTGAAGTGCTTTAGCTTTTCAATTTCTGCCTGTCATTTAAGCAATGTAATGAAGCCATTGATATTTCACATAAAATTTTGTTTCTGATCTTGGATTAAGCACAATGTGTATCTGGATTTTTATGTGCATTGAAAATACTTTTTTTCACATTCACAGAAGCAATATAAAATGTATATTTAAAGTAATATTCACATATGGCATTAAGTTGTAATATTTATTCCACAATCTACCTATTGACTGGCTGCCATACAGTATGCATGTGGAAAAAAAAAAAGGTGTAAAAAGCACATATTTTCAGTTTTACCAAAGAATTGGTCTTCTCCCACCTTTGTAAAATTTCACTAAACTTCTGCTCCATTTTTGAGACTCGGACTGTATGGTTTTTCCTAATAGATGGTCATTTTTTATCCTATTAGGGGCAGAAAAAAAATATCAAAAGTCTGGGAAGTCTGACTAGGAGGTCTTTCCCTTGGTTTGCTACAGCTGGTTTTAGTTTTTTTAATTATTTTTGGTAGATTTTTGGGGGGGGTGTGAGATTTTTTTTTTTCTTTTTGGCTATAAACATCACTTACAGGATATACTGAAAAGAAATATTCTGAATATCATTCAGTTCTTGATTGGGAAGCTGTCTACACCACTCACTAATAGGAACATTTGGATAATCACCATTTCTTTTCCTAGAGTACATTGGAAGAAAAAAACCAAGCATTACTGTCAAGGTGCAATATGCAGGAAATAGGTCTTTTAAATTTTTCATCATCTCTTAGAACAGCTGTTTAATGGTGTTTATTTTTTTTTCCTCTTGGTTATAGACTAAACATTGTAAACATTTATTTTCCATCAATTATTAGAAATCCATAGCACCTAGTAGCTTCCCCGTAATTTTTTCCTGAATTAGTTGCTTGTAATGCTCAAATTGTTTTCTTATTTTTGTGATCCTTCCAGAGTAATTTGTATTAATTCAGAATTAATAAACATTTTTGAACTTAATGCTTCGTAAGATTTGACTCGCGAGATGCAGGCAATGAGATTATGTATGTAGTTGGCATATTTGTTTTATAACAAGCTTAGTTTTAAATAAGTTCATTTAATAAGATTGTCTTAAACTTATGAAAATGGTCATACACAGTAGAATTGCAGTAAATACAAGGCTGTGTTTTTGTTTTCTTCTTCAGTGCCCTTATCAAGCAAGTAAACAAGTCTATAGATGGCACAGCTGATGATGAAGATGAAGGTGTACCTACTGACCAGGCAATCAGAGCAGGTCTTGAATTGCTTAAGGCAAGTGTACTCTCTGGTGGTCAGTGAGCATGTGAAACTTAAAATAAATTTTTAATTAGCGTTCAGTATCTTTAGTTATAAGGATGTGGTGACTTATCTGGAAGAATATTGATTTGGTTTCTGTTCTCTATGCTCATCTTCTGTAAGGTATCTTCTAAATCATTCAGAAGTTTTTCTGGAAGTCAAAAGTTGGGTATGTGTGTGATATCAGCAACTGAGTTTTGACTGTTAGCATGTAAATTCAAGTATTTATGAGTACAGTTACACTACTTTTGGAACTGTACTTATATATTGGTACAGTAATACAGTGATTCTCCTGAGTTCCTCATAAATTGAGGTCTGATTTATTTCAACGATGTGTAATCTTTGAGACTCAGTTAACATAGCAAACCCCAGCAAGATGCATTTCTGGGTACAAAACTTACTTGGAGGAAAAAGGCGGATTACTGTTTTATTTACAAATACCGTTAAAAGTGTGAACCGTAGAATCATAGAATTGTCTAGGTTGGAAGGGACCTTTTAAGATAATCTAGTCCAACCATCAACCTAACTCTGATTAAAAATATAAATAAATCACCATGTCCCTAAGCACTATGTCAACCCATCTTTTGAATAAATACAACTACATAGGGCTTTTGGTTTAACTTAGTTGCTCTCAAAGACTAGCCTTAAAGCACTGTATAGTGTCAGCTTTGCCTGTACCTGCACCGAAAGGTACTTGTGCCATAGCACCACCTTGGTTACATGATAGCAGCAGAACTACTCCCAACACTGTGGGTTGATTTCAGAGGCCTCAAAATCTAAAGGACTCCCATACTGAACTTTTCAGAATATCTTATATCAACTAAGGGCCCAGTAGATTCATCTGAGAGCATGTCACTCTTTAGCCAGATATGCATATTTAGATAAAAGTGCAAAAAGTCAGTAACACAAAAATGAATCTGAGTAAGAACGAGTCATGTCATGAAATACTATATAATTTGACAGAAGGCTCCCAGGTCAGCACTTAAATATTTATATGAACTGTCATGACAGATTTAAGGAAGAGGACTATTGTCCTGAAAAAAGTGATATGTACTTCATGAGAAGAATTCAGAAAGGACAAATGTAGCAGTCCAGAAAAGTAAACGCCGTGCAAGGAAATGGGGAGGAAATAACTTGGTGGAAATAGAAAACCACATGTGAAGAAGTTCCTAGATTTTGAGAATAATTCCTTTGCTACGAGTCAGAATATCATATGGAAAAAGGCTAATAATCAACAGCCAATTAAAAATGAAGAGAAGGCAAACTTTCAGGGAGGATCAAATGAGGATTTATTTTAATATATATGTAATTGTTACTATTGGGTTTTTTTAACATGGGAGGGCTCTAGTACTTAAAAGTAGAGTCTGAGAATCTGAAGGGGAGTTACAGGACCTAGTAAGCTGCTGTGAAAAGCTGGAGGACTAGAGACTTTATTGAGTATGTCCATATTACTGTTTTGGAGGGAGGAACCTCAGAGCACAACCAGTTGTTCCACTTAGCAAGCAAGCATGAAATCTGGGAGGATTTCTGCAGAATTCCTTTTAGAGAAACAAAATTATGAGGTAGGCTTCAGAAGCATGTGTTGTGTTGCAGTGTCTGGAAGCACACTGAAGTAAAACCCCTGAAATATGAATATTGCTTCCTTAGCATCAATTGTGTTTCTCTTAAGACCTGCTTCTGCTGCAAGCCAGTACTTGCTAATGTAGATGTAGCCACTGAGAAGTACAAGTTCACAATAACAGGAGAAGAAATTGTGACTGGAGAAATAAGTTAAAACCAAGGAGATCATGCAAAAAGACAGAAGTGTAGGAGGTAGTAAAAAAAAGTCAGAAAAAGAGAAATCTAGATCATGTGACAAAAACAGGCAGAGTATTATTAATATTCCAGTATGGCAGTAGAAAATGGCTCCTGATGGAATGTTATATGTAAGTGGATGTTTTAAAAATATTAACATGGCTTTTGTCTTATTTTGGCAGGTACTTTCATTTACGCACCCTATCTCATTTCATTCAGCTGAAACTTTTGAGTCTCTACTGGCTTGCTTGAAAATGGATGATGAAAAAGTGGCAGAAGCTGCATTACAAATTTTCAAAAATACAGGAAGTAAAATTGAAGAAGACTTTCCTCATATACGATCGTAAGCTGTATATCTTACTATGAGTAGTGTTCTTTATGGTGTTTTGGAAGTCCTCATTCTTCCTTTTGCATGCTGTAGCATTGTCCTGCATTCTTTTTAAAGAAAGAATTAATTCAGGTAAAACAGGAAAGATATTTTAATTACTTAAAAATGCCATGTTTTTTGAAGAATGAATATATTCCAAATAGTGACAGCTGATATGTCAGTAATGCTACTAGATTTTTTTTATCTTTGTCCTTCAGGATTATTTGTTTTTTCCTATGATGTAGAAACATTATTTGCAATTTAATGGGAATGTGTAAGCAAAAGGATTTCTAAAAGAGCGTTTAGTAACTTGTGCAGATAAAATGTTTGTTTTACTGCATATTTTATCACCAAAAAATGGGTTTGTTCGGGATTTTTACTTGCAAGCCCTGTAAATAACCTTTTTTTCTTTCTTTGAAGAAATTGTCAAAAACAGGACAACTAGTTGTGTTGCATATATGTATATCCATACCTTTTTGCCGATTTGATACTTTAGAAGATTTTTGATTTGTGAAAAGGTACTTAACTCTTTTTAATTTTTTTTAAGGGCCTTGCTTCCAGTGTTGCATCATAAAGCTAAGAAGGGACCCCCTCGTCAAGCCAAGTATGCTATTCACTGCATCCATGCCATATTTTCCAGTAAAGAAACACAGTTTGCACAGATATTTGAGGTAAAATAAAAATTTTTAAGTTAATTTTTATTGATCTTCAATATTGTGTATGTAAATGAAGGGATGTACTGGCAATTGATATGGCAAGTTGTATCGAATTCAGAAAATATATTTTTCCTCTTTCCTTTTGTTCTCATACAGTTTGGCCTGAAAAATAGGAGCAGAGGGGGTATTTTTTGTATCCCACAATCAATCACATTTAGGGTTTTGTGTTTTAACAGACAATAGAATAAAACAAAGTGTTGCACTGCCTGCTAGAACCATGAACTTCTGGAAAGAGGAACCATGCATCACTCCTTACCCATGTTGGGGATGGCCCAAAGTATTTAAATAGTTACAGAAATTATAGAAAACTGAATTATGGTAGAGACTCTGTAAATAGATTTTTATAGTTACAACTGCAAATGTACTTTTTAATTAATGCCTATCAGCCTTTTATCTTGAAGGCTGAATCATAGTCCATTTCTGAAATTGCTGTCTTGAGATGTATGCCCACTTCTGCAATAAGAAAATGTGCTTTTTAATCCATCATTTCCTAAATGGTCCTTCTTGAGCTGCCACTTTTTCAAGTGCCCAGATGTGATAGACATTTAGTCTGTTGCCTTGTTTTTTCTTTTTATTTGTAGGAGACTTGTTGGGTTTGTGAATGTCTTTAAATAATTACTAGTTCTTTTAAAACTGTGTTTCCAAAATAGATATGAAAAACTCAGTACAGAACTCTCAATCCCTTCCCCCCAATATGATGCAGATTATATCAGTAATACTTGAATTTGTTGCCTTTATTCTAGCCACTGCATAAAAGTCTGGATCCGAGCAATTTTGAGCATCTCATTACACCTTTGGTTACTATTGGCCATATAGCCATGCTTGCACCTGACCAATTTGCTGCCCCTTTGAAATCTTTGGTTGCCACTTTTATTGTTAAAGATTTGCTAATGAATGATAGGGTAAGTATTTTTTAAACCTTGTGTTAAGATTCTGCTTCTCCTGTATTATGATACTCAGCAAGTACTTGTGAAAATTTTTGGCTTATTGGTTCTACTTTTTGCATGTCATTGTCTTTTGATTTCTGTGTGTACCGTTTGACTTAATTGAAAACCCACAGTACAGGGAAGGAACTAGTACTAATTTGGTAATCCTTACAAAAGGGACAGGCTGTGGGGCACAGCATTTGATCGCTCGTGACTTGCCTTTTGTTAAAAATGGGAAAATTGGTATTGGCTTCATTCACTCTTTTGTCTTGAGCATGCAAGTTGTGACTTTTTTTTTTAGGAAGCATAACACATTTGAAACTAAAATACACTTTTTAAATGGAAGACTGAATTTTAATTTTTCTAATACTTCTGTATTGATAGTGGTTACAAAATGAAAGAACTTGTGCATTGTCAGCCATTGTTGAAATATTTACTGTCTAAAACTGTGTGCTTTGAGGTTCTAATCTACTGGATATGGAAACCGGAAATTGTTTTCAAAGCAACAGCTATTATACTCTAAAGCGATAGTCTTCAGGTAGCAATGACAGCAGCAACAAAACCCCCTTAACTACTGTTAAATTTGCTGATACTTGAATAGTGAGGTAAGAGCAGTATCTCACTTCTGTAATAGTTACTCCTATAAAATAGAGAAGGCATTAGGCTCACTAGTAAGTGCTGCTGTATTGTTTTCAGAAGCAAACAGGAAAGAGGAGGTTACAGCAAGTTTCACTGAAGACTAACAGTAGTGTAATAATATGTAACATTTGGTTTAGCTTCCAGGAAAGAAGACAACAAAACTTTGGGTCCCAGATGAAGAAGTGTCTCCTGAAACGCTTGTTAAAGTAAGTAGCACTTACTGTATTTTCCTGTGATTGTATGTATAATACTTCATAAAGAGAGTTAAATATCTGGATTCCTAAAGCTGCTGTTTTCTTCATTTCCTTGTTGCTTTTCTAAACAGAAAAAAGTAGCTTTCTAAATTGAGGAACTTATCAGAATACGCATTTTTGGTTGCCGGAAGAAATTTGGTTTTGGGAGCATCTACTTTTTTACTTCTGTAAAAACATTTACATGTGCACTTTATTGAATTGTTACAGTTTTTTATAGGCACAGGGTTTGTGTGCAACACTTGACTATTCCAGATATTGTCACAGATAAAGTAATTCCCCTCCTGTTTAACATGGGAGTTAAATATCATAGAGACTAAACTTAGTCTTCCCTTTTTTGTTTGAATTTTTAGGACATTCCAAGAAACTTTCAGTGCTGTTTTGGAATAAAGAAAAAAATTGGTTTTGGATGTGTCAGTTTCCTGAAATGAATAAATGTGTTACACATTGTACACAGAGAAAAGCAATGTATTAGAGGAAAAACCTAGATTTAAGGAAAAAAAAAACCCACTTTAAAATGGCAGGGTTTTTTTTACTTAAAAATGTCATCTCAATATGCTTATTACATTTTCTGGACTTGGTAATAGATACTCTCACTCAGTATTTCACTCAGTCAGAAATAGACTTACACTGTGGAAAATGCATCCTACGTCTGTATTTGTTCTTAAATGCCCTTTCTTCAGAACACGGACAGATTGTGCTTCACATTTTCTTTCTGCTTAAGAAAGATGCAGGTCCTTTGTAGCATGCTGTTTCTAAATTAATTATGGCATTTATTTAATTTCCAGTGCCTTTTGAATAAAGTTGCTCTGGTGGTTTAAAAATGTTCTTTGCCTCCTTTCTTGAAGTTGTTAAACTCTGTAGAATACCACATCCTCTGCTAGTTTACTAAGTACTTAGGTTTCCAACTTAGTACAGAACTTATTATTGGAAATGCTCAGTTGTGTTTGGAATTTGTTAGCTTTTCATTTGTTTGACTACAGCAAGGATAGTTTTCGTAGTTCTGCAATTCCATAGTTATGCAGTACGCTCCAAAAATGTTAAAAGAATGCATGTTTGGTTTGGTTTCATGAACTGCTTGTTTAAAATAGACACAATATCTCTTCAGTAATTATACGTGTAACTGGAAGTAGCAAATATGCATTTTCTTAGTTTTTAAAAAAGATTTGTGAAGCTGTAACATATCTCTAAAGTGCTTTTTTATGTTGATAAAACTTTTCATATGTTTCACTATTTGGAAGGGAATTGGCTTATAGAAAATCTTGAGGCAATTTGGAGTTGAAGCCAAGCCTGAAATCTGTAAGAAGCATTTATTGGCAAATGAAAACAGGTTATTGTGCAAATTGATTTGCAAATTTAATTAGCATTTATTACCACTGAGAAACCTATCTTTAATGAATGCTGCAGGCCACACCATTAGTTTATAAACAATTTCTCTTACAGTGTATTTTTCGTTATTCTTGTTTGAAAATCCTCTTTCTCCCTTTGTAATATAACTGTATAATATATCTAACGGGGATCTTAAAACTAACAATTTACATATGAAAGGGGAAAGGACTGATGATTTTTAGTATTGTCCAGCCTAATAGATATAGACTGATGCAGCCTAGCCTTAGTTTTGAATGCTAAAACTCAATGAAATGATGCCTGTAGAGAAGTGTTCTGGTACAGTACTAAATATTGGATTAGAATTGGATTAATTGTTTTATGAATTAAACTTGGATTCTTAAACCTGGCACTTGAGTGTCTGCTCTAAAACAGTAATCTCTCTTGGCAGTCATCAAAAGTCTGTGCACCATCCAGTGGTTGAGACCTAATGTAGTAGCAGTGGTATTTCTTGTTCCCATCTATGTATGCTGCAATGCTTGGTTTCTCATCCTGTTTCTCTAACTGTGCTTTAGGTTGGCGTTGTTTCTTTTTTCACTACTGTACAAACCTGCAGCATTTGTGGCTCTGAAAACTCAAGTAGTAGAAACCTGAGCTAGCTGTTTATAATGTCGATGTAGTGGGAAGACAGTGTTTCTGTGATCACTACATGGGATGGGAGCTCATTATGCTCTTACAGTGGAGGCATGAGGATAACCTCTAGATCAGAGAAGAGGGTTGTAATTGTTGATTATTTTTAACTGTTAATTTAACCTTAAAATTTAATACTTATTTACTGTGTTTATGTAAAGGTAGCAGTTAATTGCAGTTTTCTTATATGACAAATCAGAGATCCGTAACATTATATTCACTGTCTCAGAAATTATAACATCCTATCGCTCTTGCTTGCACTTCAAATAACATAGTTCATGTTGTGCTGTGAAGTTGAGTACAAAGCAGTCATTTGTGGCCTCTAATATGGTTCTGACCCATGTTATATTTTGGCTTTCTTGATTTTCATCTTGTGTATAATATTTTTTAATCTCAGAGGAGAATTCTAGGCTCATGGGATGCAATTGAAATAAGAGGTCCAGACTGGATATAACGGAAAAAGCCTGAGAACAGTCAGGCAATGGAACAGGTTGCAAGAGGTTGCAGGCTGCCAAGAGAGCCTGGGCAATCTCCATTCTTGGAGGCTTTCAACACCACAGTAGATAAAACTGAGATGAACACGGTCTGGTTTCATAGCTGACCTTCCTTTCAGCAAGATATTGGACTGGAGACCTCCTCATACTCTTTGCAACTAGAATTATCCTTTGATAGTTATACTATTTGGCTGCAAAGAAAAAATTTAAAACGTGAGGGCAATGCAGTCTCATGTTATGTTCAGGTAGCCAGAAGCAGTGACTTGGGGGAATTCTTACGACCTGTACTAATTTCATGGGAAGGGTTCTGGAATTTCATCACATTGTTAATACCCCAAAGAAACAGGGGATATAGTGGGGTCAGAGGACAACTCTGAAGGAGTTGGAATAAAGACTTCCTATGTGGAAGGAAGACTAGGGTAGATTTGGACAGTAAAATTGGAGGAAGGGAATTGTGGAGGAGGAAGAGAGAAGCAAAGGTTAAAATAGAAATTGCTTAGGAGCTGACCAGAGATATCAGGGTACAGGGTAACATGTGGCTGTTCCTTCTCCGAATATGTCATGTACTTGGAGACCAAATAGGGCTAATGTGTTTCTGTCCTTCCAATAAATGAGGGGCACTGATGGTTGCAGGTACGGGTTATGACATGAAGAAACTGAATTGCTAACCTGCCAAAAAACTTGCTGCTGCTGTTGTTGCTTTTATTGTTGTTGTTGTTTTTATTGTTATTAAAATCTTCTGGTGGATACCTATAGTTATTTCAGTGGAAGACCCTTTGGAAGCCAGGGCAAAACTATTTCAGTTCTGTTGCACAAACTCCATTTGCGTTTTGAGTTCTTGAGAACAAACATCCTACCTCTTGCTGGTGTTACCCAATAGAATTAGAATTCTATAGGTGGAGTAAATGGGCTGCAGTGCTAAAAAATAAACTCATATATGGATGACAATCCTAGAACTTTAGATCTGAAGGAACCGTTGTGATCATTTCGTTACATGGAATAGATCAACTGTATGATGAATTTCATTTGGTGATATTATGAAAGTTTATATAAAAGCTATTAAAACTGCCTTTCCCATTAAGGACAAAATTTGAAATTACCATGTACAAAGAGTTTCTTAATTTTTCTAAAGCTTTTAGGTTTTGTTTTCTCAGAATTCATGCTTTATTTTCGATAAAGAAACATGAAATTATTCAGTGCTTCATGATAGCTGCCAGATTCTGCATACTTTTAGAAGCTTGCCTCAAAACACTTTTTGTTTCCTTTGGCAAAAGACAAGTTATCCTAAGTAACAGGCTTCAATGGTTTCTTTAAAATAGCTGTGAAAGAAATATTCTTTTCTGGGATGAGTTATCTTAATACAGGTTGATACACTACTCTAACAGTCAGAATGTCTTATGAAGTGTTTAATTTACATGTCTTGAATTTAAACTCAAATATTACATATATAAATAAAGAATATATAGGGGTTATTTAAACGCAATAATTATAGAAATATAGGAACATGAAAATGTGTTCTGCTTTCTGATCCAGTAACACTTTCTTAAATATAAATTGTTTTGCCTATTCCAGTGTTTAATGGATATAAGCTCAGTTAATAATGTTTTCACAGGACAGAATATGGGATTGCTTAGTAGAAGAAACAGTTCAAATAACTGAATGCTGTTTGATTTATTTTTTTTTTATTTGCTGTAATAAATGTTTGAGACTTGCAGTGAAAAGTTGCTGTCTAGTGAATGTATGTCTAGTTATCTTTCAGTATTTAAAGTATGTTTTGCAGCTGTGACAGGCTTATTTATGTTCATAGCAACAAAAAAACACTTGGGAAAATACTGTAATATTAAATTAAGATGAAGATTATTTAAAAAATGAGATTAATGGTGTGATTTGACTTCTGTGTATGAAATTTTTTTCAGATTCAGGCCATCAAGATGATGGTTCGATGGTTGCTAGGAATGAAGAACAACCACAGCAAGTCAGGAACTTCTACTCTGAGGTTGCTAACAACAATATTACACAGTGATGGAGATTTAACAGAGCAAGGGAAAATTAGGTATGTGATAAATGGTGCCGTTTAATCTTACGATGCGGTGGGGAGAGTTTTAGTCAAAGTAGTACTTAAACTTTTTTGTTAGACTGCTTAGCAATTTATACATCTTATTTCGTAAGAACTAATGGTAAGGTTGGTTGGATTCCTACATAAGTTTTCTGAGTCTCAAGCTTTTTAACTCAGTTGATATAGCTGTATTTTAACATTGTTATATCCCTTTCTTCAAAGGGCCATTACCCATATTGCAAGATTAAACTGTAACTTCCTCTTTCCCATTGAAAATTGTTTTTAATCTTTTATGCAGCTTGGTTTTCCTGATGTACCAGTTGTGTATGCCAAAGACCGATAGGCAGGCTTTCTAATAAAAAATTATAGCATGTTGCAGTAAACCAGGTGGGAATAGCTAGTACATAAGGCACTCTGAAGGCAGAGTATAATCCCTTGAGGCCTCTAAAAGTGAAAGGAAAAGGGAAATGTGAGAAGAGGATTAAGTCTCAATAAATAACTTACCTTTTATGTGATTGTTAGACAACTTACTTGTTTTTCTGGATACTTTCTTAATCCTCTGCAGTAGGAGAAGTGATAAGTTGTCAGCCACTATTGCTTGCCAAACACCGGAAATTTATGTCTACAAAAGCCATTAAGGGCATGGGTGGATTGTGCCAGTATGGCTAAAAAGGTTTTAATTTTGGGGTAATATGTGATTACGCAGATAGAACCTATGTTGTGTGTGCAAAATTGCAAACCTGGGAATTATCTAGTATGTTTGTTACCTTTGTAGCAACTATGTAGTCTGTCTTAAAAGTGCTCCTTAAAAATAATTGTTTCATAGTTCTAAATTCTGTTACATGACTATTCTTAGCAGTTACTAGGGAGTTAAGTGGAAATAGTTTAGCTTTTTAACAACTGCTTGGAGCATATTGTTGGCTTATCCAGTAGTTTGTGAATACATCAGTCCTGTAGGTCCTGTGTGTTTTCATGCATCCGGACTGTTTATGTACTGCTGTGTTGCTCTTCATTGCCTGTTCAGTACAGAATATAATCTTTTAAACTGTACTTGACTCCACGTGGAATGACATCAGATCAACTTTTGTGTTTGTGGCTTGCATTTGTCTTTTAAACAATTTATAATTTGCTCAAGATAATTAAATTACCTGAAAGTTGCGGGGCTCTGGAGACCTTTGACCGTGTAGGCCATTGGTCATGTTGTAATCATCTTGGTGTTACTGTCCTTGCCAGCCATAAAATTTACTCTGTCCCTATGCCTCTTTAAATCTACACAACTATGTAAGGGAATGGGTTTGGGTTTTGGTTTTGTTTTGTTTTTGTTTTTTTTAATTTCAAAGCATGATTCAGTCTAGAGTGTTAGGTGAAGGTAAGGTCCCACTTGGAAAACAAATAAACACATCCCTACTTCTGTTCATGCTTCTCACTTTGAAGTAATAGGATTGATGACTTTGATTGCTTTTGAGACAACTGAATGCTTTGAGATGTTAGCATATGTAGGTTAATTTCACCAGTGTTGGATTTTTTGCTATTGAATTGTGTCAATAAACAGTATCCCAACTGTCCTTTCCGGGTCTTCCTTTTTCATGTAACTAGTCATAAACAGTCCTGCAAATTTAAAATTCAAGATTATACTGATTTTTCTATTTGTGGTTAGGTAAAATAAAAAAAAAAACCCTGAACCTTGCATGTCTTTGTAGTAGTATTTTAACCTATACTAAATATAAAATAAGAGTATTTCAGTATCAGAGGACAGCAGCTGTTGCTGAAAGTATTGATATCAGGTATGAACCTTAATAGAGATTTTTATGAAATGCTATCTGCATTTTCTTTAAACTGAAGCTTACAAAGAGAAAAATTATTTTAAAACTTTGGAGTTTAGAAGATAACTTGCTATATCATCTGCTATGCAACACTTTCAGAGGTTGTAGTCAAAAGAGAGTTTTTATTCCATGGAACACGGCGAATTGGGCACTGGCATTTATCCTCTGGAGCAGGAGGAGAAATGTTAACTGCTAGCTTCTTAAGTGAGAGAAAATGATAATGCGGCACATATGTTTTCAAGACACATGTATTTGGATTATTTTTGTACAGCCCACCACCTTAACTAAGACTATGTTTTGCACTTGATAAAGTCTTTCCGTGTCATTGCACTTTTTTTTTTTTCTTACTTCAAATATGTGGTATTCATCAATAGTAATAGCACTCCAGAAAACAGATATCCAGGTCCCTCTTGTGTCTGTTAGGAGAGCTTCTGGTAGGATAATGGTATGTTTGGTACTATTTTTCAAAATTATTAGAAGGAATCAAAACCTGCAATTACATTATACATAAGCTTTTATTTCAGCCCTAATAATTGTGTCTTTTGGGATAATGCAGATCAGAAAGCTTTTGGCTATAACAATTTAATAAAAAATAAATCCTCAATTGAGAGTTTCTTCTAAGATAATCCTTTTGGGGAATAAGACAGATCTGATTTTCATTTTCAGCTGTAAGAATAATATTCACAACTGATGCTGTCCTCCTCTTTCTTCCCACAGCATGCTTGCATGCATTTGGGTATTTCTGTGATAATATATATTCTCTGAAGTTTTGGCCAACTTTTATGTGAAATATCTTTGATTCAATTTTCAGAATTAAATATTTTTGCTACCAAAGCTGAGGAAGATTGCAGGCTTTCAGTTTTATCCTTTGGGTTAGTCACTCTGTACTTGTAAGGAATTATTGGTCAATTGTCACTGAAGTGCAAAAATTGAAACTTTATGGGGTTTGCTTATCACACTAGATGTGATTTAAAGTGAAATATAGCATTTAAGAACTAGATGTTGCCATGTTAGTCTTCATGCCTTGTTTGAAAGTTAGTTCAGCTTTTGTCTTGTCACTTGATCTCTTATGATCTATTTGTTGGGTTTTCTTGAAATGTTGTAGTTTTCGTAAAATACTGTGGTGTGTATAAAACCTGATTGGATAAATTTTAAGGTTTAAGCTCTTTAGTAGGGACTTTTATCATGCACTCTGAGTTTAATGATTTTTTTTATATCATTCTTTTAATGCTTTATACAGTTTTCATGATAATGGTTTAACAAAAACAGTGTTTGCTCTTCCGAAGGATAAAGGGCAGATGATTGAGAAGTTATTATTTGTCCTGCTTCAATGAATAGTTATTTCTAAATAAGAATATGACTTGATTCCTGCTCCAAGTTATCAATGGAAAAAGCTGTACTTGTTACTTCCTAATAGAATTCATTAGTGCTTTAAGTAAGCAATGCATGACTTCTTAATTCTTTTGTTTGATGTGAAGAAAGGCAGAAGTAATAATATGGTTTACAGAAATAAATTTACTAAGAACAGTGAAAGCTCAACTAAGTTTATTAATACATGCATTAAGTGGATATCAGTTGTAAAGCCCATGTGAAGACGCTTTTGATATTCTGATAGAAAATGTTTTCACTTGCTGAATCCTTTTTGCTATTGTCTTAAAAATACATTTCACTTAGCTATCATAATATCTAATTAATCTTGATTTATGTTGACTTGAGCTATCATTGCTACATAAAGTTTGGCAACTTCAGGGACTAGAAATGAGCTACTTCTTTGGCAGGAGCCCCCTGCTGAAGGAGAACAGAAGTATCTTGTAAGCTGAAGAGGTCTCTGAGGGGCAATTTGGACTGTGCTGGTCCAGTGCACAGCTAAAACTATTTCAAACCTATGAGGAACTTCTAGGAAGTTTCAAGGAATATTTTCATTGCTAAGCTGGGGCAAGGTAATAGGTATGTGGTAACAGGCTGTAAAATGTGGTGCCATGGAAGCTGCTTTTGGTTTGAAGTTACTTCTGTTGATTTTGGGGGGGTTGGGGTGACTATGTCCATGGAAACTTTCCTTCTTTTTAGCAATGCAAAGTTACTGGATTTTAATTAATTCAAATAATTTTTTACTAATTAACCTTCATAATCCATGTGCTTGTTTTTCAGTAAACCTGATATGTCTCGGTTGAGGCTGGCTGCAGGGAATGCTATTGTGAAGTTGGCACAAGAACCTTGTTACCATGAAATCATCACCTTAGAACAGTACCAACTGTGTGCACTAGCCATAAATGTAAGGAAATTAGGTGGGATTTGTGGGTTATCAGCAAATGTATGAGTATATATGTTGTATGTTCTGTATGTTGTGTATACTTATGCTAATCTGATTCTATGCAAAATGTTCAGTCTTGGCATGAATTTATTTTTCCATTACGTAATCTTAAAGACTGATTTTTTGCATGAGTATTAGATCTGTAGTACTAGGCTGCCTGATGGGGGAATGCTAACTTAGAATACTGAAATGTTAAAACATTGATAAACTAAGGAATTCAATATTGATTTAAAGTAATACCTCAGCTGCATTATGGTATCATTAGAAGTTGAAATGAGATGATACAAAGTACATTGGACTGTGGTGACAACAATGACCCTGGTTTCTTGATACTTGGGTAGAATATATTTGGAACATAGAACCCTGCAAAGATAGCTGGCATCCTTTGAATGCTAGAAGAGATAGGGAGAGATTTCTCAATAGATAATGGAATTGTCATCCTTAATTTCTGCCTGTGAACCCAAAGTAGCAGAAATAACTTTCAAATTATAAGTAGAGGTATGGACATCCTCTGTGTTGCTGTCTTCTAGACTTTGGAAATTTTACAGAAATTGATTCACACCCCAAGATTAAGGCAAACATGGAAGAACTCATGTTAGTGTTACTTGTGTAAGTGTTTGTATTCTCCTGACTTTACAAAAGCCAAGAAATCCTCTGGAAGGAATGCTTTCCAGAAGATGCCTTCAGTAAAGGTGACGTTCTATTCTTGACCTTAATTCCTGTGACTAGCTAAAGCTTTAAAAGCTGCAACCTATTTTAAATCTCAGAATACTTGAAATTGGCATTTAATATTAGAAAATATGAAGTAATGCTCCTGTGTGGATATTGTTTGTTGTCACACAGAGTATCTTCTACATTTCTTAAATTGTTTGGAGTTGGGTACAGTTGGACTAGAAAAATCATTCATATACCAGGGTAAGGCAGTCTGTATTAGGCTTATATATTATTTTAACAATATTTATGTAGATTTTAAGTTTCTGTATTCCAATGGAAAGGACCCCTTAGTTCCAAAATGCTATGAAAAACGAGAAATAGAACTAAACTTAAAATCCATAAATGCATTGGTAATAACTGAAGGTCTTTATACCCAAAGCGAGGACTGATACTTTTTAGTCTTCCTATTCCAAAACCTAATAAAATTGTTAGTCTAATGTCAGAATGAGTTCTAAAGATTTTTACAATTCAGACAAAAACCAGTAGAGAGGAAAAACAAGGAAAAGAGGAAAAACTTACAGACAAACAAGATCTGTCTCTGTTCCGGAAAGGATATTCTAGCTGGATAGTATCATGCTAGACTAACCTTGCCAATATAGTATTTGCATGTTCTGTTTTCTTCTTTTGATCCCAGTGATCAAAATCTGTTTGTAGAATCATAGAATTGTCTAGGTTGGAAGGGACCTTTCAGTTCATCTAGTACAACTATCAACCTAACACTGGCATAATACCATCACTAAACCATATCTCTAAGCTCTACGTCAACCTGTCTTAATACAGCCAGGGATCATGGCTCAACCACTTCCCTGGGCAGCATCTTCCAGTGTTTAATACCCCTTTCAGTGTAAAAAAAATTTCGTGATATACAGTCTAAACCTCCCCTGGTGCAGCTTGAGGCTGTTTCCTCTTGTCCCATTTCCTGTTACTTGGTAGAAGAGACTGACCCCCACCTCTCTACAACTACTTGAAAGGAGGTTGTGGAGAGCGATAAGGTCTCCCTTCAACCTTCTTTTCTCTAGGCTGAACAACCCCGGCTCCCTCAGCCTTTCATCATAAGACTTGATCTCCATGCCCCTCACCGTCTTTGTTGCCCTTCTTTGGAAACACCCCAGCACCTCAATGTCTTGTAATAAGGGGCCCAAAACTGGACACTGTGTTTGAGGTGGGGCCTCACTAGTGCCAAGTACAGAGGTAAAATCACTTTCCTAGTCGTACTTACCACACTATTCCTGATACAGGCCAGGATGGTGTTGGCTGCCTTGGCCACCTGGGCACACTGCTGGCTCATGTTCAGATGGCTGTGGACGATCACCCTAAGGTCTTTTTCCACTGGGCAGCACTCCAGCCACTCTTCCCCAAGCTTGTATTGCTACCTTGGGGTTGTTGTGACCCAAGTCCATGACCCGGCATTTGGCTGTGTTGAACCTCATACTGTTGGCCTCAACCCATTGATCCAGCCTGTCCAATTGCAAGCTGTCAAGACAGGAATTCTGCCTTTACTTTTCTCTGCAACTCCTAATGGATTTTTGAATATTTATGGTTAACTTCTCTAGATCTTGTTGAGGTTTTCTGCAGTTTCCTTTCTCTCTGCCAGGCCACTGAGTTCAGATCCTCAGATGAAGAGTAACTGTAATGGTTTCAGTGGCTTTTGCACTTGTAAGTGCTACTGTATTGCTCTCTTATGGAAACCTTCTGTATGTTTGTGTACGTATGCATACATGTATGTTTATGCTTAGAATGTTTAGTATTGGAATTCATTTCTTGATTGTAGACATTGAGTATTATAAAAGTTTATTTATTCGTAACACTATCAAGTCTGGCCATAAACAAGTATGTCGAGGCCAACTGTAGTATTACAGAATTTATTTTATAGTAAATTTTCTTTAAGTGAACAGACCAGGAAGTAGATTAAAAAAATGAAAAGCTTCATTTTTAATGTCTGTAATGGTTGCACAGGTTCTGCTATGATTCTGTGCTGGGTTTTTTTTTTGTGTGTCTGAGTGCCATTTTGTAATATGGAATAATTACAGTGCAGAATATATAATTAAGTGTTATTGCTAATTGCTGTATTAAAGTTACACTGGTAGACAGAGACTTTGTGATGGTTAAATGCATGTAGTTTTAGTTGTTTTCAAGTAAGTTATATATGTGTTTGGTCAAGCCTCTAAGCTCACCATCAGTTAAGTTCTTTGATCTGCAGAACAAATTTTTATGTCAGCAGAGCATCATATTGAAATAGAATAGGAAATAATTGAGGATAGTGTTAAGTATGTCAGTGTTTAACAGGCCTTAAGACCAGATTTAAGATCTAATAAGGTTTGCAGTTGAAATCACAATTTTAATTATGGAATAAATCTTTTAGATTGCATAAGTTTCATTTGTTAAAAAAAAAAAAATCCCAAAGCTTTTTCAGTTTCTTTTGTTAACTCTGAAAGTGTTTTAATTGTTTAAGCAAGTCTTTATCCGTTTTCAAAAATCAGAGTTGTGTCTGAGGGGTATGTGCTGCTTTGCAAATACATATGTATTTAAAACACTTTTAAATAGTGAACTTCTGATTAATCAACATTACATATCTACTTCTCCAAATTGGACTAACGTATAGGGTTTATTTGTATGGTATAAGAACCATTGAACTTGGAGTTTGATCCCCCTTCTTAGTGATCTAGTGTAACTGAGCTGAATTTAAGGTCATTCTCGATATTAAAAGGTGAAGAAATAATAATCATTCCAATTTGTGCCATAGCACACGTTCACTAACAATGAATTATACCTACCTTTGTTCTCATAGCCAAGGAGGACCTGCTTTCCAAAGCTTTAGAATTAGGTGATGTTACTGAGCAGAAAAATGGGGCTATATCTTAGCCTTCTGCTAGGGGCTGGATTTGCTATAAAAAGGCAGTAGATCTTGAGTAGGTCTCACAGTTTGGGTTTGTGATCTTGGGTTGCTTCAACTCTGGCTACAGCAGGTATTTCAGGGTTTCTGTTTTCTTTTGTGTGGTCAGTCATAGTTCATAGGTTTCCACAATATGATGGAAATTCTTGGTGCTCTCTTCAATGTTCAACCTTATCTTATCTGGTAATACTGTTGAATTTCATTCAGTTTCTAATGTTAATGGCTTGATGAAAATCTGTGAAACCACAGTAGTAAAATCAAAACAGTGGTTACTGGGGACTAAACACTGTTTTGGTGCAGATCTTTGACTTTGCCTCCACAGAGCAAGCAGTTTTATTGTAAACAATTTCATTAACTCTATGCCTCAATACTGTGTTGAACTAGGCCTTGGGTCCTGAGTATATCTTCCTGTACAGTTTCTGAACTTTAACTCTTCTCCTGATCTTAAGGGAAGTTTCAACTGATTAATTCAATTTGATTGGTCTGCATTGTCATTAAAAGCTTTCTTATAATTTCTATGTTTCTGTGGCTGCAAGGTCTGAAATTGATTTTGGCAGGCTTTCATGTTTTATTTCAGTCTGTATTATTTTAAGAAAAACGTTGTTTTATGTTTTTGCGTTTTCCCTTTCTTTTTTAAATAGGATGAATGTTATCAAGTGAGACAAATATTTGCTCAGAAACTTCACAAAGGCCTTTCTAGACTACGGCTGCCACTAGAATATATGGCTATTTGTGCACTGTGTGCAAAAGATCCAGTGAAAGAGAGAAGAGCTCATGCTAGGCAGTGCCTTGTGAAGAACATAAATGTCAGAAGGGAATATCTGAAGCAACATGCAGCAGTTAGTGGTAAGAGAATAAAAGTTCCTTTTTGGTACAAGTGCTATAGTTAAAATGTAAATGTGAGTAGACTGTGAAAATATTGATGGTTTCCTGTTTTTATACATTGAATGGCTGTAAATTTCACTTACAGGTATCTAATGAAAACTGAAAATAGAGTCCAGATTTTTTTAAATTTTAACAGGCATTTCTGAGATCCTTAAATTATGTTAAAAGCTGTGTAAATGCTTATGCCTGAGTATATTGGAAGTGAAGTAGTTTTTCAAGGTAGTTATGTGTACTGTTTGAACTTAATGATGTTGTAAGTGAAGTAACAATGATGAATTTTACCTTAGTAATTAATAATATACAACCTTAATGACATAAATGCTGTACTAAATTGACTGTTTTTGCACTGCTATATTTAGTAGCTTCTTATCTTGTCTTATGCTGTCAAAGGGCTATATCTGTGGGCACTTCAGGAGGTTTTTACATAATTCTTTCTTCCCAGTGCCAGCATTCTGATCGTGGGAATGCTTTGTAAGTTGTTATGGACTAACATTAACTGTTTTTCTTCTACAAAGTCAGTCCTTTTGACTTACTCAAAGCTACACACATATAATATGACAACACTGGTGTATGGTCATAGAAAAAAGTAGATCGTTATGAAGAGCTATGGGCATTCTGAATAAGTTTTTGAAAGTTTTATTTCTTTGAAAGATTACTGATGGTTTGGCCTTTGTGAAGTGGAGGGGATTTTTTAATCTCATCCTGGGATAGACCAGACCTGTTCTGTGAATCTGATCTCACAGACACTGTCAGATAACTGATTTCCTTCTGCATTTATGAGTCAGACTTTATATTAGCCATGTCAGTCTGAATGTGCCTTAGTCCCCTTAGTCTTTGATCAGACAATAAGTCTGCATTGAAATCCTTTTGTGTGTTGTTAATTAGACTTAAAAAAGAAACAAGAGCTGTGCTTTTCTCCTTCCTCAATAACATGTAAAAATGAAACATCCATTGAGCCTTTAACTCATCCTAAGCCTATTCTTCCTTAAAGTTGAAAACTTTAGTTATGTAGGATGAAAGTATGAGAATTCTCATATGATTAAAAGTAACCTCTGAATTCCTAACTGTATTAAGATAGATGATCCAAAGTTACTATCAAAAATCTGTAGAAGAAATTAAGAGCAGCATAGATGTGTGTGATTCTTTTTATTCAGTAAGACCTCAAAGTGTGCCTGGCTCTTTTTTTTTTTTTCTTGCCAAAAAATGTACCTTGAGTGATGCCATTGATTTTTATATGTGTTCTAATCTATGAGGATTCTGGATTAAATAAAGGTTGCAGCATTGTTTGAGGATTACAATGTTAACTTTGTGACATTCAGATTTACCAGTCTGAATTTTTAACAAATAAAATGTATTAAAAAAAAAAAGTCATTATTGCAGTAGCTGAAGCTCAGTTCTAAGTAAGATCATACTGTCATTCTCCCTGCTGGCCATGCAGTAACTCAGAGTAGTGATGACAATAGTACCTCCTTTGAAAAGCTTCCACAAAAAACAAAGGCCAAGAATCTGCATTTTGATTGATGCAGCTATTTTTCTGGTTCTATAAACATGATTTTGTAATACTTTTTTTCTTTTTTTGAGAACTTGGTACAGCTGAGGAGGATATCTTTCAGTATTTTGGGGCATTTGTTGAAAAGATGGTAAACTTCTGTGTACTTTGCCTACAGAAAACTTCCAAAGGACTGGTACTAGACAGTGTGGAGGCAAGAAGCATTTTACTGACCTTTTACAGGATGGCCGGAATAACACTCAGGCTTCTTGAATTCTCTAACTGCTATTCAGAGTGGAAGCCACTCAAGAAAAGACTTATTTTGATTGTGTATCTATTACTAGTTTCATCTGGGTATAGACTTGTGTCTTTCATAGGAATCTTGATTTTCTAAGGCTGGGCTTTTACTTGCAAGTCAGTAAGCAGAAAAATGACAAGAGTAAAGATTAGGAAAGAAACTTGTTAAAAAAAAAATTTCTCATAAAACCTGTCATGAAGAGTTTTGGCACATTCTGGTTTCAAGTGCTGGTAGTTCATGCCTGGAAAGCCATCTCCCCTTTTGGGTTGTGTCTTCATTAGAGATGAGGAAAGAAAGTATAAATACTTTTTTTTTTTTCTGCTGTGACAGGGGTTAAATATAATATGTGTCAATATTTATCTTTTTCCTGTTTTGTCTGGATATGGTTCACTCTGTTTTCCAGACCCAGCTGGAATTATTACTATAGTTATATTAGAAATTGTAAAAGGCAGGAAGTTAATGAAACACTGAGTTCATGAGCTCTTGATGAGCATTCTATTGAAGTTGCTAATAAAAACAAATAATAGTGTGTTGGTTTGCCTGGGACATGTCTAAGGCAAGGCAATTTTACTAGTGTTCTGAAATCATAATTGTTCTTTTTCTTCCATGCCACATCTTTTTTTGGTTTGTTTTTTTTTTTTAGTATTCAGTTACGTGAACAGCTGCCGTCTAAAATGCAGGACAGTGCTCAGAGAAGGATGCGTTTAAAGTTCATAGTGCAATGTCAATTACAACTCATTAAAAACCGCCTTGCAAAGGACATAGGATTTCAGTTGCATAAATACAGTGTGAAACAGAAATTGGGTGATTTTATTCTTTTTTTCAAACCTTGTGATGGCTTACAGTCTATGTAGTATAGATATTACTCTTGATAATTAACTGCATCAACAGCAATGGCTTTCTAAAAACATGCTTTGAACTTGTGAGCCTTTATTAATTTTGAATGGTGTCCTTGCTATTATGAATCCAAATATTTTATGTAGGCTGTGCATTATCCCTATTTATGCAGACCTTTAAGAATGGGATAGATTGAGACTTGGTTTACATATGGCAGTTATTTAGTTAATCTTATAAAACCTTGAATAATGGTGTATTTTATTTGATGCCCACATTATTTGTCAAGCGCATCTCATATGAATATGTAGATTAGAAGTAAAAATATCAGTGTTCTAATGTATTTTAAATAGTCTTCAAATATTATTACATATAATGATTTACAGATGTTTGGACTTGTTCATAATCTAATATGTCATAGTTAAAAGCTTACCAAAAGGAGGTTTTCCAGATTGTGTCATGTCTTTCATGACCACTCACTAGCTCAAAAATGTGATTGCTTTTCAAAAAAAAAAACCAAAACCGAAACCCAAAAAAAACAACAACAAAAAGAACCAGGAATTTCTCTCTTTCCTTGACATGTACATTCAAGTGTTTATCCATAGTCATGTTAATACTTCGATTTTGCATTTGCCACAAGCACCCAAGATCCAGATCATAGAATCACAGAATGGTTAGAGTTAGAAGGGACCTTAAAGATCATCTAGTTACAACCCCCCTGCCATGGGCAGGGACACCTCCCACAAGAGCAGGTTGCTCAAAGCTCCATCCAGCCTGGCCTTGAACACCTCCAGGGATGGGGCATCCACAACCTCCCTGGGCAGCCTGATGCTTGTACCATAATATTATACATAAAATAATAGCATACCTTCCTTGACTATTTCCTTGCCTGTCCTGCTTGTTGCACAGGTTATAGGTTTAATAACTTGGATGAGCTGTGCATCTTCCACTTCTCAGTCATTAGGCTGACGAAAGCAGTGTGGATATTCTCTGCAAAATGCTTTTTGACTTTTGATGTACAGTTTGTCTTTTTGTTATCCTTGCCCTGTGGACTGTGACCTTTTTAAATCCTGATTTTTGTCATCAAATTTTGGGGTGCTGAAGTTCACTCTGCATAGTGTTGATTAGCTCAGGAATTTTTGTTGCCTTATGTGTATGTTGTGATCATAACTCTTGAGGGCCTTTGGCAACAATCCTTACTTCCGAATCCCTGCAATAGACAGGCTATGTAACTGTTGTGATGTAAGAAAGACTTTCTCCTGCAGTCCTTGCTTAGGATTACTTACAAGTCACAGAGGATGCTAGACAAAGCGTTGCATGCTTTGAATGCCACAGTTCAGTTGTGCTGCTCTGTTCAAGTGGAATTATGCCTTTCAGACGCGGTCCACTATGACTTTGTTAAAGCTTTCAAGTTACTTCCTATTTTTTCTTTAAGCAGATGAGAGAGGCTGTGGCCATTTATAATGCAAAGGGCATTTATTTCTGTTCTGCTGACAGTGAGGCTGTACACTGCAATGTCCCAAAGAAGAATAGTAGCTTATCCTGCAATTGTGCTGGTCCCACATCTTGTAGTTAACGTGGATTTTAGGATCTGTCCTCGTTCCTGTTTTTCAAAGTCTTTGTGAATACAGGCTTTGAACTGAGGAAATGGTTAGGAGTAGGGAGTGACTGTAGCTGTATTCTCAAGGTAGCTAGAAAATACACAGCCCTGAGTGAGAGATACATAAAATCCTAATTTTTGCATGCATGCAGCATCTGCGTATCAAACATGAGATACAACATCATAAAGAAATGATAGACCTGTTTGTTCCTATACTTAATGTATGCTGACCTTAAATTTTGCTTTCCTCTGTAGTAGAAAACAGTATTTCTTGGTATATAGTCTTTTGATGCATCTTTCTTCTGCTTTTCAGAGAAACTGTTGTCGCTTCTACCAGAGTATGTTGTTCCTTATACTATCCATCTTCTAGCTCATGACCCTGATTATGTCAAAGTCCAGGATATTGAACAACTCAAGGACATTAAAGAGTAAGGCTACTTTTTAATAGTGTTAAAACCATCTAACTTCATTGTAAGTGAAACTTTAATTCATTGTGGTACCCTGATAAACTGTCCAGTGCACATAATGGCAGTTATTTCTGTAAAACATTGTGGGAAAGAGTCTATATGCTTTTTTTAGTGCTGTATGGTATCTTACCTTCATCTTCTGCTCATCCTACTTTTTTTCTAAAGAATGGATTTCCCGGAGTTAAGCTGGTTCAAATTCATAACACTTGTAAAACCTAGAGTAAACCAGTTTCTCAAATGTGCTTTTTAAAATAATGTCTTTTGCATTTTTATTCATGAGGAGTACTTCATTTCTCCTTTAGGTGCCTGTGGTTCATACTGGAAATACTGATGGCTAAAAATGAAAACAACAGTCATGCGTTTATCAGAAAAATGGTAGAAAATATTAAACAGACTAAGGATGCTCAAGGTCCAGAGGATCCAAAAATGAATGAAGTAGGTGATACGTTTTGATGGAAAATTGCATGTAATTCTGGCCTGCTTCTGGAAATGAGTTGCTTTTTCTTTATACACCAGCTTTAAAATGTCGTTCAATAGAATTGTACGTGGGAGATGATACTTTATATAAAGTAATGACTGTACTTATTGTAGTATAGATGATGGTTATTTTCCTATGGTACAGTAGAACTTGCGCATTTTCAAGGGAGTTGTAATAGGTTGCAGTACTGTTTGTCTCAGGTTATTAAAGGTTAACTTTAAATATACGTAAACTATGATTTTTACTGTTTAAATCATCCACTAAAGAGCTTTGTAATATTTAATTTTAAAAGTGCAAAAGTCAGATGTCTCTAGTGTGGATTGTGCAGTGAATATATCAAAACTTGATCTTGTGTTTGAGGTTTTTTGCAACACATATTGTACGGATTTGTCACTTTTCCGTTTTTATCACAGAGATGAGATTTTTTTTTAACCTTTCTCTTTGAAGCCATGGCATACACTACTCTTAAGTGTAGAAAGATCATGAAAGCTAGCTCTCTTTAGCTGCTGAACCTAAAGTACTTTTGTCTTCTGCTACTATATTTTAGTACCCTGTGATATACTGTTTGAGATGCAGGCTAATGTTAAGTGTTTAAGATAATTGCATTTAAACTGAGTTCTTGTACTTCTGTGTTCAAAAGATGCTGTTGTTTGTCAAGATTTGTGGTGAACTTCTAAATGGTGTTTGTTTTTTTTTTAAATTTTATTATACAGAAACTATACACAGTCTGTGATGTAGCAATGAATATCATTATGTCAAAGAGTACAACATACAGTTTGGAATCCCCTAAAGACCCTGTACTTCCAGCCAGATATTTTACTCAACCTGACAAGGTATACCTTGGCACTTAATTCTTCTTGAGATAAGTCTGTTTAAATCTTTGTTAGTTATAATTCAGGGGTTTTTCAGTAGTTCTTGTAACTTCAGACTTTTCCCTATTATAATGTAGTTGAAAATGTATGTGTGCTTGCATATGTTTTAATAAATATTTATATGTGTATGTGCTGATTTCCTCCCCCAAGATATTGTTGTTCAGGTTTAAAATGTCAAAAGCATAAATGACATAAAGAAAATCTTTCAGTACTACCTCAAAAATGTTTATATCTCATTCATTGATTTTTGCTGTGATTTTTTACTTCCCTTCCCCCCCGCCTCTTTACAGAATTTCAGTAACACCAAAAATTATCTTCCTCCGGAAATGAAGTCTTTTTTCACTCCTGGAAAGGTATGTATGGTGGGGGTTGGTTGGGCTTTCGGTTTTGGTGCTGTTGTTTGCAGCTTTGGTTTGGGTGGATTTTTTGGGGGAGCATGGTTTTTTGTTGTTTTTTTTTTTTTTGAAAAAAACCTAATATGTAGTTAACGAAACACTTCAAGTTTAAGGAAATCGATTGCTTCTGCCCAAAGGTTTTATATACCAAAAGTTAGTAAACAAGTAGAGAGAGGTAGAAGGTAGTAGGTAGAAGGAAAACTGCTACTGTCCATGCTGGGTTGTGCTAATAGTAGGCAAAGCCTGTTGTCTTTAAAAAGAAGTCCAAAAACACCCTCCCATAATATTTGGCAACTTTGCAAAATGGTTAACCTTTTTTTCTGCAGAAGATTACAGTATTGCATATGAAGTGACAGCTATGAAAAACTCAAATATAAATTAATCTGTGGCAAAGCTGAATATGGTTTTACAGCATTTTACAAGATAATTGGCTGTTCTATGGCTATATTAATTTGTTCTTTCTGAATATGCATTGCATTGAATGGCAATGTTCTTTCTTCACTAGAACTAAACCTAAGCACTCTTTAGAATAAAATTAAAATCTAGTAAAGGAAAAGACAAATTGTGGCTTTCATCTGGATTAATGTGTCCTGTTCTAGGTTACAGGAGAAGCTTGCAAAAGAAGTGAAAGTGCAGCATCTTCATTAACTTTAACTTTGCTAATGAAGCAATAGCTGTGAGCTGGTAACTTACTAATAGAGCAGGACTGCAATTTAGGAAACAGTGCAGGGGTACAAGAGCATCTTTTTGATGAGAAATTGAAAGTCAACACTTACTGATTTGAATAGATCATCACTGTGTTGCATATTTGATTTTTTTTAACTCCGTGGATTAGAGATTTGCTTCTTACTCAAGATGCAAAAGTTTGTAAAGGAGGTTGCATGTCTTCCAATTTCCAATCAGTAGTCAATATCAAGTTCTCTCTTCCAGTTTTCGACATAAAACATTTTTGCTAGTTTTTCCCAAACTTATAAGTGTACCGTGATAACACTAAACAGGAAACATGGTTTATGCTATCACAAAAAACCAGTCACAGGATGTCTCAGTTTGGAAGGGACCTCTGGAGATCATCTAGACCAAAGCCTCTGATTTGTCAGACTTCCCTCATATGAGGAATGTTCCAGTCCCTCCTTCATCTTAGTGGTCCTTTGCTGGACTCCTTCCAGCATCCCTATATCCCTCACATATCCTAACTGAAATTCTTCTGAATGCTAAGGTAGCTTTTATATTGTTTTAAATTTCTAGCACCGGGTACTCTAGCTCCTTCTTTGTTGTTCTAAAATTTTGTAACAAACAGCAAAGGTGTATTTGACCACCAAAAATTTTCAGTTGCTTCACCATCATGAAAGCAACAGGAAATAAGAATTGGTCTAGGCAGTCTTATTTTTGGGAATGGAAGACCAGCTTGAGTGGATGATGGTGAGGTGGATATAAGCAGGGAACAGTGTCTGAGGGCAGTGAATCTTTGAGTTCTGTGGTAAGGGAGGAGCTGTTAGTGCAGGCCCTGTTGTCCCTCCTCAGTAGAAAGCCCAGTCCAGTGTGAATTTGAACATTTCTCTGCTTTTGAGCTCTTTCTGTATTCACTTATTGATAAACGTTAAGTTCTAAACTTATAGATGTGGATTCTTAAGCTGGATTTTGTTCTCCAAGGTTTATTTTTGGAATGGATATGCTGGTTTTCTTGTACCCAGTGCAGAGGGAATCTTTTTAAGTGTAAAATTACCTCTGGCTATAAAAAAATGTAACCAGCACAACCATGGTGCATATTTCTGAAAAAGGAACATTCAAAGCTGCTATGGTGTGCATGCTGAGCTTTTTTTTTAGCTGTCACTAACTTTAGACATAGCTAGAATCTAATATTGAAATAGAAGATGGATCATCCTAGATAATGAGAAATGTGGAGAATGGTCTTTAATTCAATATTTTTATATGTGGGTGTTTGCCATAAAGGTCTGTTCTCTTTAGGAGTAACTGAACTCTTTCAACTCTCAAAAGTTAGTATGAGCTGCAGGTATTTGGCATGTCTGAAAGATAATCCACTTAAATGAATAACCTGAAGCTCACCACTGTCTAGAAATTTTGGCACCTATTAAAAGCCTGACTTCTTTAAATCTGTGCATGAAGTATCAGAATCTTCTCCACGGTATTTGATTTTTGAGATTCTTATTTATTCCCAGTTGAAAGTAGTGAGGTTTGCCATTACAACTAAGCCAGTTTAATGGCTTCTTTGCTGAAAGGGCTGTCCTACTGCTATTTCTGTTTTGCCAGTACAGATGCTTATCTGATCCAAATGGTGAGCTGGTTCGGGCAGCCAGATCAGCAGAAAGCAAACCGCACAAAAGGTGCCAAGGTGGCTTACTGCAAGGTCAGGTGAGCACCCAGTGCTACCAGTGAGAAGAGGACAGAATGTAAGGGTAAAGAAAATACCACTACTGTTTTCAGTGGCAGCTAGCTATTTGATTACAGCTTTGTCAGCTTCCTTCTGGTGTCTGTTGTAACCTTCATATGAAAATGTTTGTTTTGTTTTAAAATGAAGAATTGCAGAAAGTGAAATGTATGGATATTTTAAGCATAGAACATGTTAACAATATCTGAATGTGTAGCTTAAAATAAAGGAAATATATTTTTGGTTTCAGCCCAAAGCAGCCAATGTTCTTGGAGCAGTTAATAAGCCTCTTTCGTCAGCAGGCAAGCAGTCTCAATCCAAATCTTCACGAATGGAAACTGTAAGCAATGCCAGCAGCAGTTCAAATCCAAGCTCTCCAGGAAGGATCAAAGGGAGGTTGGTAGACAGCAAAGGAGCTTTGATATTTTAAGTATTTGTAATGGAAACTTTTTAATATTTCTATAATGCTTTCTAAGTGAGAAACAGAAATCTATTATCTTATTTTGAAGTAAAGTTATACTACCACATTGGTATAACTGAAACCATGAATTTGGCTTTCTAGCCCCAGAAATAAATTTTCTTTTAAAAGAGATAAAACCCACAATCAAATCACACCCAGGGTTGGCTGTAGAAGGGAAGGAGAGTCTCATAAGTTTATTTTACATATATATATATATATATAAAAAAAAAAATAAAAAAACCTCTACATGTATGTATATACACACATCTGCAGTTCCTAGGAACGTTGTGTCCTGCTGTAATGTTAAAACACATCACAGACAGTGAGGACTGGTAAACCATTGTGGTGATCTTGCATGATGTCCTCCTCTATAAATTTGTCCTGCATTTTGACGGACTTTTCAGATAGACATTTTTTGGATTTTCAGTTCCTTCTGTGATGGAGAGGGGAATATACTGTAATGCTCCATAAGTCATCTTCTAGTTTCATGTTTTTAAAAATGATAGCTTATTTTGTGTCAATTTTTTAGATTATTCATCAGTTACTGTATCTTCTTATGTTCATTTTTTAACTGAAGGTCAGTTTATTGTTAATTTTTTCCACAGATATGTAGAGATTGCATAGCCCCCGCTACTGATACTTTCTCACATTACTTCAAGACTGTGAGGAAATGTTATGTTTGGAAATATGACTTTTTATTTGGTACTTCAATATATAATAATAACTATAAATGTAGTGCAGTGTTTTGTAAGAAATAAGCCTTTTTGTGGATTCTCCATGGAGCTTAGAAGTATTTCTTATGAGTCATGCAGGTTCACATGTGAAAGTCCATTATTGGCTAAAGACAGGTTGGAATCCAGATTCTTCTGTGTCCAGTGAAATGAATCTTGAGACCTAGACTGTTCGAAGTCCAGTTCACTTAAAATAATGATGCACTCACAGCCTAATGTGTTCTGTCATCTTCACAATCTCCCCAGTTCACCTAAGCTAAACTGATTAGTCTTTTGATGGAGATACCAAAGAAGAAAAGTCCTCTCAAAGTATGTATGGTATTTCCAAATCAGTCTGAGTGAATATAGACAGGCAAACTTGCGTCTGTAAGATGATGTATAAAAAACTGAGTTTTCGATAACATCACAGTTATTACAGGTTTTCTACTCGTAGGAGCGAAACTGTTTTTCCCAGTCTATGCAGTGCCCTGGCCAGGGAGTTAAGACTTTGTGTACTTGAATACAGCTTTTCATTTCAGCACATAACATATACGTTTCATTAAAAAATGTCCACTGTTACTTAAAAATGTTGCTCCTACCTACCCCCCAAGGCAGATGAAACAAAGTGATTTGTCTATTTGCTTTTGTATATTATTTTTATCTGTGGGTCTCAGTGTTTTATGTATGCACGAGGTATTTTTGTCCACTTTTACATATGTAGAAACTGAAATAAAAATGAAATTTTTGCCCTAACTAACAACAGAAAGTTGAGGATTGAACTGGTCTCTGAAATTTAAATCTGCTGTTTTATTGCCTAAGCCTCACCATAGGAAAGTGTTTGTGCTTTGGCTGGTCTGTCTGTGGGGATCTTTGATTGATATATGAAAGTGTATGCAAATGTATACGAATGCACAGATCTCTTGAAACTCAGTCAGCTTTTTCAGCTGCTTATCTTTCCCTGTGAAAAAAGAAAATTCATCTTTGCTTATCATTGACACCTTTGTCCAGAGGCTTAGATGTTCTGGCTTGTGAAATGTGATGGCTATAGTAGCCAGAGTGAAAGGTTCTTTCTGTCAGACTGTTCATGGTTTAGGAATAGATTTCTTCTGAAGATTGTTTTTCTTAATTATTTATTTTTTTTTATGATTGCCCACTGTATTGTAATACTGAGGAGAATAAATGTTTATTCATTCTAGGCTTGACAGTACTGAAATGGACCACAGTGAAAATGAAGAATTCACACTGGCTTCACCCTTGCCAGGGAAGAAAACTGACAAAAGGGACGACTCTGATCTTGTAAGGGTGAGCTGGTTGCATTGTAGATGTTTCTTTTTAAGTCACCAGGACATGAAAATAAAAATTAATGTGGTGGCACTTGCTTTCATGTTTCAGCATATTTTCTCAAATGATATCAAGTTGCTGTTGTAAACTTCTGGAAAATGTGTTTAGAGTTGGGTATGAAAATGCAATGAAGAAAGTTTGTTAGTCTGGTTTTGATGTTCTCCTTTTCAGCCAGATGTGTTTTCCTTTCAACAGCTGTAAGGAACAGCAACTGTTTGTTCTCTGGTTATCTAGAATACGAAGAAGGGCATCATGATTTAACCTTGGATTTAGCATCATAGCATGGTTACAGTTTGAAGGAACCTTAAAGCTCATCTCATTCCAAGCTTCCTGCCATGGGCAGGGACATCTCCCACTAGTCCAGGTTGCTCAAAGACCCATCCGGCCTGGCCTAAAAGTTCAAAGAAGAGCTATCTGAATAGGCACACACATGGATTCTGTGTTCTTGCATGCAAGTGGAGGCAGAAAAATGCTTGGTTTGGCATGCCAAGTGTCCCAAGTAGAAGTTGGAGCACGGTCTAATTGTGTGTGATGTGGTCTTCAACAAACTTTTAGGGAAGAGTGAGCTAATTAATCCTTAAATACAATGCAATGTGATGTAAAATAGTCTTAATGACTAACAAGCACATTGCCTATGTTGTTACATATATGAACTGTTCTGTGAGAACAGTGAACCCCAAGGGAGAACAGAATGGTGTCACTGCTATGTACTTGTACAGAGTGAGGATCATGCAGCAGAAATTACATGTGTCTGTGTCAGGTTTTAGTGAATGACCACTAGCCAAAGCCTTACTAATTCTTACTGATGGAATTATGTATTTCTGTAGATCAGCAATTCTAAAGGCTCCTAATGAGGATCTAACAAAATATTTTTGACTGTCAGATGTAGTGTTTTAGTATGTTAATGAAATTATAAACAGGCTAAATATTGTCTCAAGCAGTATTTACACCTGTATATGAATACAGAAGACTAAATCACCAAAGAAAATTTTAATTGTATTGTAATTCTAAGAGCAGCTTAAATAATAAGAATTTCACATACCACTAAAAATTTCAGTTCTTTGTGCCTTAATTTAAAGACTGCCAAGTGTTATTTAGTAGTATTTGGGATATGCATGAAAAAGTAATAATACAAACAAGATTAGACATGTTATAATTGGGTTTTCTAGAATGCATTAAGGATGTCCTATATCTGGTGTCACTGCTGCTTTTTTTTTTACCGTCTCTGACATCTATCTATTCTCCCATTATGTGAGTCCGTTGCGTTTTTTTCTAGGTTGCTTGGGACACAAGCCCAAGCTTTTACTGACTAGTAAAAAGTTATTGAATTTTTGCTTGTCTTGAAGTGTAAATAACCATCTTATATTCTGATATCTTGAGGGAAAAGCAAACCAGAAAAACCAGAAAAATCAGGAGTCTTGTCAAAAAAAACCAACCCACTTCTGATGTTTCCTGTATTGATATGTCACTTCAGCTTAAACCTTGAAAAGTCTTGAGAGTGCAAACAGCTGCTGGCATGCAATTCACGTTTAGAAGTATTAGATTGAATTGGCAACTGACAAAGCTAAGTGATAAAGCAAATACAGTTCAGTATTTTGCGAACTTCTGAGGGCATTTGTATTTCACTCTGAATATTTAAGCAAGCTGCCTTGGTTTTGGTTTTTTTTGGAGCTGGGGAGCAGATTATAGCAAGCATTAACTCAGAAGCAGAATTTTAATTGGAGAGCAGAAAGTCCATGTTTTAAAGGTGTCACTACTGAGGATATTTGTCCAGATTACATAATAGAGTAACACATTAGTTCTAAGGTTGTGGAGATGCTGTTTAACCTGAGGAAGAAACTCTACTTTGAACTTAGCTATAACTACTGACTTGGTAAAAGCAGTTGCAATGACATATATGCACAGTCATTGCAAAAGCAAGTAGAACAGGGAATAATGAGGGTGTTACTGACCTAGAATAACAATTTTGTCACTGAAGTCATGACCTGGCAGGAGATGTCATTGTTGTTCAAACATTTATCTTATTTTCTTCTAGTGTAATTCTTTGTCCTTCAATTTCTTTTACCTTTTTTTGCCTCGTATCCTTTGTAGCTTTTCTTTGTCTTTTTTGACCAGGGTTTATGGATAAAGTGGAGACATACATTTGTAAGCTGACTTGGATCTTATGTAACAATGGAGATGTAAAGGAAAAAATTTTCAATCTGGTTTTAAGTGGCATAAGTATTGTTATGTAGGTTAAATTGCAATGTTGCGAGTACTAATAAATGAATGTGTGTATGGGCTGAAATACAGTTGTTAGTTTGAAATAGATGGTGGTATGAAACTGTTGAAATACTGTAAATATTTGGAATTTGGGGTCCAAAATGAAACAGTCATGGTCCCCATGAAATGGTATGTAGATAATGTTTTTAATTTTTTTTTTCCAGGGGGTAGGGGTTTGTTGGAGCAATCCTTCTGGCCCTAATAGCTGCTTACTGAAATCTTTGCACTGTTCATAGCTCTTTACTGTGCACTTTAGAGAACTTGAAGATGGAGAAGCGAAGGAATAGTTTCTGTTCCGAAAGCTTATGATTTGGAAAGGGTCCTACCTTTTTTGATACGCTAGAGGGAAGATAAGCCATCCAGAGGGATCTTGACAGGCTTGAGGAATGGGGCCATGTGCACTTTATGAGGTCCAACAAGGCCAAGTGCAAGGACCTGCATGTGGCTTGGGGCAACCCTCACTATCAGTACAGGCTGGGGGATGAAATAATTGAGAGCAGCCCTGCCGAGAAGAACTTGGGAACACTGATGGATGTAAGTGAGCTGGCAGTGTGCATTCCTAGCCCAGAAAGCTGACCATATCCTGGGCTGTTTCAAAAGAAGCCAGCAGGTCAAGGGAGGCGATTCTGCCCCTCTGCTCTCACGAGATCCCACCTGGAGTGCTGCATCCAGCTCTGGGGCCCCCAATATAAGAAGGACATGGACCTCTTGAAGCAGGTCCAGAGGAGGGTCACAAAAAGTGGGCAGAGGGTTGGAGCACCTCAGTGTTTTAACTGCTCACCTTTGAAATAATTATAGAATCACAGAATGCTTAGAGTTGGAAGGGACCATAGAGATCGTTTAGTTCCAGCCCCCCTGCCATGGGCAGGGACACCTCCCACTAGGCCAGGTTGCTCAAAGCCCCATCCAGCCTGGCCTTGAACACTTCCAGGGATGGGGCATCCCCAACTTCTCTGGGCAACCTCTTCCAGTGTCTCACCACCCTCGCTGTAAAGAATTTCTTTCTAATATCTCATCTAAATCTCCCCTCTTCCAATTTAAAACCATTGCTCCTTGTCCTGTCACTACACTCCCTGACAAAGAGTCCCTCTCCGGCTCTCCGATAGGCTCCCTTCAGGTACTGGAATGCCATTATAAAGGATGGGATGCCTTATATGCCTATAAGGGATTCTATGAGGTCTCCCCAGAGCCTTCTCTTCTACAGGCTGAACAACCCCAGATCTCTCAGCCTGTCCTTACAGGAGAGGTGCTCCATCCCTCTGATCTTCATGGCCCTCTGCTGGACCTGTTCCAACAGATCCATGTCCTTCCTGTGTTGAGGACTCCAGAGCTGGACACAGTACTCCAGGTGGGGTCTCACGAGTGCAGAGTAGAGGGGTAGAATCACTTCCCATGACCTGCTGGCCACACTTCTCTTGATGCAGCCCAGGATGCGGTTGTCTGTCTGGGCTGCCAGTGCACATTGCCGGTTCGTGTTGAGCTTCTCATGTCTGGCATTTTATACGTATGTATGTGTTTATACTTCTGCAAAGATTTTTGAAATGCTTATGGTAGAGAGTCTTAGTAGACAACTTGTGTAACTTGAAGACTGTCTTCTTGGGGGATGCTTCCGTAGCTTTTGCATGCATGACAGTTTTATATGGCAGTTTAATTTTTTTAATTTAAAGATGTTATCTTACCTTTTTAGTCGGAGATGGAGAAGCCTAGAGGAAGAAAGAAAGCAGCTATCACAGATTCAGAAGAGAAACTAAGCATAGATGACCTGAATAAACTGGGTCAAGAGCAGAAACTTAGAGGCAGTCAACGGGGAAGGAAGAGACCTGCAGTTGTTTCAGAATCTGATGAAACACAATGGCAAGAGGAAAAAAGGCTAAAAGAAGATGTAATAGAAAGTGAGGATGAACAGAACAGCCCACCAAAGAAAGGGAGAAGAGGACGCCCTCCCAAAGCAAATAATGGGGGAACACCAAAGGAAGAACCAGTAGCAAAGTCATCAAAAAGGAGCAAAAAAAAACAACCACCAGCAGCTGCAGCAGAAGAGGAGGAGGAGGAGGAAGAAAGGCAAACTGAAAACATTGAACAAAAACCAAAAGGCAGGCAAAATAGGACACAGAAAAGAACACAGCAGAGGTAAGTCTGTATTCTTGGTAAGCTGCATATTTTTTATCCTTGGACTTAGTTATAATTTGATACTTTGCAATTTGGGTCTTCCTCAAAACAGAGCAGAACCATCTGAAACTAGTACAGTTGAATCAGCACAGTCTACGCCACAGAAAAGACGAGGAAGGTCATCAAACACACCACCATCACAGCAAAAAAAAGTGTAAGTGGTGAATATTTTCTAAATTTGTGTTTAGTGAAAATTTAAAATATGCCTCTGCCGCCAAACAATGATTTACTGAAAATATTTCAGAATACTTTAATTGACAGTTCAGAAAAGAAATTGCCATTGTTATTTTTAAAGTATTCTCCCTAACTGCTTGTCCTAGAGCATCTCAAACCGGAGCAGGAGGCTCTGGTAAGTTTAACATGCACAGGTAGCATATACGTAGCTATGCTCTCATAGGAGAAAAGTCAATAAAGCACATGAGGGTCTTGAAGATAGGGCTTTATTAGGACTTCAAAGAGTGAAAAGCATTCCCATTTGTTTTGGATAGGGAAGAAGAATCAAGTGAAACAGTATTGTGGAGAATTAAGTTTTATTCTGTTTCTCGTTAAATGAATGTTCCGTTGCTTTTGAATTTGTGGCCTTATTATCCACTTGAATCATTTCTAAATAAAAAAATGTGCTACAGTCTATGAAGGAGAGTAGCTCTCAAATTTTGAGGCATATAAAGCTCCAAAACAAAGGTAAGATCTGTGGCTAGCTTACTTTTCTTGTGCCTACTGTAGGAAGCTACAGGTATCTCTGCCTTTTCTGTACATTTATATGCATTGTATATAAAGCATAGGTGTACAAGTGGACAGGACTTATTTGCCCGCTGGTATCAAACTGCAGCTCATGGAACAGATTTGTAAGATACTTTTCCAGAACCTTATGATAAATTCTTTAGGGCAGTACTTACGCAGATCTTCAGACTGCCACTTTGTATTACTCTGTTGGTTTCTAGCTTCTGGACTCTGGATCATGTTGAGCTTCCTCTGGCAGTTTAATGTACTGATTCGCCTGTCCCTGGAGATCTGCAGATCTTTACCCAAGCAGGCTTATGCTCTCAGTTTCAATTCCAGGTTCACACTGGATTACGTGTTTTGGCATTTTGCACACACGCAATATCCTGGCCTTTCCAGTGTTCTGTCTTCCTACCTCAGGTCAGACCCCTCCCCTGCTCCCTTCGTCTGTAACCAGAAACACAGGTCCCAACACTTCGTTACTGCAGAAGTCACTGCTACATGTGCAGTGGAACAAGAGTTGGAAACTGCTACTGCCACGCAGAGGAGACATGCCAACAAGTTACCGTTGGGTGATGTGCTGTGTGGCGTTTTTCAGAGATGCCCTTCAGAAAATACATAAGTAGCTTCTGATTCACTTCTCAGTGAAATTGGTGAATCTGTGTTTCTTAACCCCATTTTACACAGAGAGTGAACTCTATCGGTGCACATGATCAATAACAGCCATAGCTCTTGGTTGTGTGTACTTATACTGTTCCTGGCATGAGAAGCCCAAGTTGTTTCAGAGTTCAGAGAAGTTTGGTCTATTCTAGATTTCATCCAAAAAAAGTATTATGTGTATCTTTTATTTTTTGTGGTTAGACCAGCCAAATTGTGGCTGTCATTTTTCCAAATGTGCTAGAAAAAGGTGAGACAGCAGTAATTCCTCAGTCTTCACAGCAGTTGGACCTTTCTCCCTTTTCTACATACATATCTACAGCAGTTGTAACTGAAGTGAGTCGATAGACTGAGCAGCCCTGTGCACCACAAGGTGGAATATATTTAATCCAAATCCTAAAGCTTTCTGGGCTCCTTGGGGATGGATTTGGCATAAGAATTTGGGTTCCTGTTACCTATGAGGTGATAGTGTATAACCTATTTCTGATAACTAATTGGGTTACCAATTAGCGCAAGTGTACTGGTTTATTTTTATAATATGTGAAAAGATGAACTTAGCTTGGGAATAATTCTTCTGTTTCCTTTTCAATTATTGCTTCTATCAGTTTTGGAAGGCTTGAGTTGGGCTAATTTGTATTGTTTCTCAAAGGATGTCATGCTTGTTGGTTGGTCCTGAAACCCCCACTCTACTATAATTACTACATGAAAATCAGAGGGTTTATTTTGTACATATTTTAGTGTGGTTCTCAGGATTGAAATTTCCCACCACATGTGTGGCTTGATGCCGTCAGAGGACAATTGGTTTGCATCTGCGTGCCCCCACTGGGGACTGAAGTGTGTGTGTTGTCTGCCTGGAACAGAGTTTCTGGTTTAATTTCATTCAAAAAGTCACCTCGTTTGGATGCAACATGACTGCATCCGCAGCAAGTGGGATGATTCGGTGAAATTGATTCTGAATGCTGGTAATGACCCAAACCAAAATGATAGCATGGGTGCAGCTCTCTAGCTTTGGATACAAACATAGCTGCCTTTTTTTTTTTTTTTAAAGGTATGACAGGGGCTAGTTCTCATTTTAATCAAGTGGATGCTTTTTGCTTGTGGTTCAGCTCCTCTAACAGACAATTTAAGATATTGTTGACTGATTATTCTTGATTATCCTGATTAAGGTATTGTTATCCTGGTTATCCCTAGCTCTTAGCATAAGCTAGCTTGGAAGAGTGGCATTTAGGTTCATTATAGTGTTAATTTCATAAATAGCAACATGGGTTCTTCTAGGTCTGTAAAAACATAGATGCAGTTACTCAAATTTTGTTGTGTGTAAACTCCTATAGAAATAGAGTACATCTATTCATGGAATTGAATAGAAGGAATAAAGCCCAAGTATTCAGTCTCTGGCTGTTTGGTTTTTCCTGTTCACTGGTTACTATTGGGTCAACCCAATAGATGACCCTATAGTCAAAGAATTGCCCTGTGTTCTGGCACAGAAGAGGAAAAAGCTGTTGTGTCTATAGAGGCAATTGTTCAACTTCGCGCTCCTAGTCCTCTATTCTGGAAGAATTTGGTTTTCAAATACTGTCATCCAGCCTCCTAGTTCTACTTTTTCTGTTCCATGTGTGGGTGAACTAGATGGGTATATAAGACAGAAGCACTATATGACATGAAATTTTAAGTTCTTGTAAAGTTGAGGGCATGCTGTCATATGGCTTATACACGTGCAGACCCATAGGCTGTGAAACTGATCTTTATTTTTCTTCTGATTGTAGCCGTGCAGGACGTTCCAAACAAGCAGCTAGTAAAGAGAATGAATCTAGTGAAGAGATGGACGTATTTCAGAGTAATTCACCTGCCAGTGATGACATTCCCCAGGAAGAAGTAATGGAAGAAGAAGAAGTTTCCACAATCAATGTAAGAAATGCCTGAGATTCTCTCTGAGTCTTTGTGGTGTCCTCTGTGTATTGATGATGAGAGAATGACTGCTCTTCTTAGAAATTAACCTTCCTCCTTTAAAATGGATGAGGTGGCTGTCAACTGCCACTGTTCTATAGTGGCACTGCACTATAGTTTCCCACAGAAGCTGCATTTCTTAGAAAATGTTGGGGTTTTTGTCAAGCATCTTAAATTTTCTGTTCTGTGTCGCTATTGCTACCTGTCTGCCTGAGTTGTACAGTACCTCATGGGAATTATTTTCCAGGTAACTCATGCTCATTCTTCTCAGCTGGATAGTAAGTGAAAAATGTCTTTATACAAAACAGGAACACAAAAATGAACAGTACTGAAAAATAAGTATGGAATCTTGGAACAGAATCCTAAACCATTTTATTCCTTTCACCACCATATGCAAATACATTCAAATAAGTTTATATTTATTTTATACAAACACGTTAGTAATGTTAGTACTAATACTTAAGTACTTATAACTGTGAAACTGTGAATGCCTTCACACAACTTCATCTGATGGTTGGAGCATCTGAGTGTGTGAAAACTCTGAAAGAGGAAATTAGATTATTTTTGAATAATTGAAGGACACGGGCTTAGTACCATCAAAGTTATGTCCTCGTCATTGACTGAGACTTGTACCTGTGATAAATCAAGTAATGAATGACACTGTGTACAGTTATTCATTATTGTGCTATAAATTATTATGAGACTAAGCAATTTTCCATTACAAAATGTATTCATTCTTGAATCTTTCAAAATTTCTCTGTAAAAACTTTTAAAATACCCTTTCTCCAAACAGGTCCGTCGCAGAACTTCCAAAAGGGAAAGGCGATGAGTGCGCATTTAGTTACCAGCCTTCCAGGTGAAAGCTTTGAAGAATGCTTTCAATATAAAGCTTGAGACTGAATGAAGCTGTTAGTGCACAAATGGGGTTGCTGAAAAAAAGATGAAACCTATTTTACTGCCCCTGCATTTGCAGTCCCTAGGTCACAAGCTTTAGCCACACACATGTTGATATCATTAACTGTGGATTTTTGTGAAGTGTAATGTGCGCTGGCTTTGTAGACATATGAACTAAAGAAGAAAACTGTAAATAGTTCTTTTTTTAATGTTTCTGACTTCTAAAGTGCTTGTATAGCTTTTATCTGCGGCTTTAAACTGACAGTACCCCACTGTTTATTGGATCTGTTGATTTAAAAACAAAAAGTTTGTTGACAATTGATCTCAAGCAATATCTGTCAGTGTTCGTATTTGTACTCTTGTTGACATTTAACTGTGAAAAAAAAATCAGTTGGACAAATAGTGCCACTTTCTTTGCCACTATTTGTTGAGGAGAAGAAGGAAAAAAAAGACTTTGTTTCTTCATTAATCTAACCTAGTGTTTACCTTTAGGCACCTACCTATCATCAGAGGTGCTAAATTACTTTCTTTTACCGTTGAACAATGTTGGATGGAACAATACAAGAGATGCAAATTGTGAAAGAAGTTGTTTGACTTGTTTTACACCTCAGTATTGATGCCAGACTTTTCTGGACTTCTAGTGGCATTGAAAATTCAAAAAGGATTTAAAATATTTTAATTTTAAAAGTGTGTTATTAAATAATGTACTGAATACCCTACCCATTTTATCTTCCCCTATCAGTTTTTATTAATCTACTGTATCAATAAAATTCTGTAACTGAGTTTTTAATAGTCTAGTATGTTAATGTGTATAGATATTTCCTTCTGAACATGATGTTCACAAAGAGCAAATTATTACTACATTATAATATGAAATCTGATATATAAACATTAGTGAAAATACAGTTCTTATTACAATGTAAAGTTAATCACAAAGAAAAATTTTATTGATGCAGTGTGTCTTTATAAAGCTGTTCTTGAGAGCCAAGTGTTTTGTATTTTATAGTGAAGTTGCATGTTTATGACAAATGTGCTGAAAATGGGATGTAATGTTTTTTTGGAAACTCGTATCTAGCAGTAGTATATGGTAGGTTGCCTCATGAGAGAACCTTTTATTGAGAGTTTATTGTACCTTTTTGTTTTGTTTTTGTTTCTTGAGCCAAATTTTTTTGGTATGAAGAGCTAAGTTTTTGTTGAATAACCAGCTGTTGATTATTGCAGTCAAGGTATTCAAGATTTGAATGAAGCTTCATTTTTCTTTTGTGCTACTATAGAGAAGTTGGGTTTGGGGGTTTTTTTTAGGTATAATCGGGGGGGGGGGGAAGAAACAAACAAAATACTTAAAGCAGTATCCTGTATGCAGTTTTACAGTTTACAAACTGTGTCTTTGAACCAAAATGTATAGGTTACCACACTATCCTTAGCCAAGCACATACTATAATTTCAGGTGCTCTTCTCCCTCTGGTTCCCTACAGTTGACAACATGTGAAAAAATCAGTTTCTAACTTAGAAAAAAAAATCTCATTGAATAATGGAGCATTTTCACATAATTTATCAACAAATAAGTTATAGTTGCAAGGTGGCCTCTAAAGATTAGAGGAAAGGATAATACTAAAACATGAATTTACCAATTTCTGAACTATAGGATCACTAGTAAAGAGACCTTTAGAATTTTTTCATTATGCTTTTTTTTGTTACCAATGGAAAAAGGTATTATAAACAATTAGATTTTTCTGTCTCAGCTTAACTCTCCTGCCCCTCCAGTATTCAGCTTTTCAACATTTATACCTGTAGATATGGGGAAAGTGCTGCCTCGAAAGGCAACTATGATTGATTTGAATTGACTTTAAAATAGTTGGCGCAATGGAACTGGCTTACTTAATGCTTCAGCAGTGCAAATGCAAGTTGTTGGGTTTTTTTTATGGTATAAAATGATCGAAAGCTAGCTTTATATTTTCCTCTTTGACAGAATTGCACTGAAAACATTTATGGAAGATGTACCTTTAAGTCCATTTTATACAAAAATATGAAAAATTGATGCTGAAACTGCTGCAGACTCTTGAGGCTTTATGTGCATAAACATGGTTAGGTTAAACTTCATCGAATATTGATGCACATTACTGATCATAATGTTTAATGTAAATTTAAAATATAGTTTTGCAATTTAAATGTTGATTTCTTGGGTTATAATGTGTAATTCATTATTTCTTGAGAAATAGGCACAGCAAATATTTCATTCTTATATTCAAACCTCTTCTAAGTTCATTCTCATCTCATATAAAGGAAATGAATATTTTATGTACTAACATTTTGAGATCTGCGTACAGTAGCTACAGTAGAGTATAATTATGTATAAAAGATAAATTGCTAACATTCAGTTAGCATGCTCTTCTGCAATGATAATGTTAAGTTTATAAAAATGTACTGTATTACATTAAAAGATCAAATTGAACTCACTGTAACAAGTTCCAGTATGAAATTTTTGAGATTACCGAAGTATCTTGCTGTACTTTGCAGCAAATTAGGCTTATTTGAGTTACATTTCCTTTTCTTGCTGCAGTGCAACAGGAAACTTTCCGTGATCTGGAGTTCATGTGCAAAATGCAAACAAGTGATTGTAATCTTGATACTAGTGTTTAAGAGTAATTCGTTCTGATTCCAGAAGTGTGGGATCTTTTCACTTGTCAGCAACTGAGATAATTAATATTTAGGGCTAGCTAATCCGCTAGTAGGAAGGCAACATGGAATTGCTTGAAAGTTCTAGTGTGAGTACACCTCTTCTACTAGGGTAATCTAGACACCTGTGTTAACTATACTTGACTCTGCCAACTGCATTTATTTTCTAGAAAAATTGAACCCCTGTCAAATATTTGACATTTACCGTTTTGACATTTAGATCTATGTGAACAAAAACATTAGACTTTACAAAAAAGCATTCATATTAAAGACATTTCCATTTGAAATGAATATGCTCAATTTGTGAGTCACTTGCAAAAAAACTTTAAGCCGGAATGAAATATTTAATCTTAGCATTTATCATCTGATATTCTAAAAAAACTCAAAGAACACCACCAAACTCCACACAGAGTTGTGTGTGCAGTTTTCTTGCTATTTTTTTGCATGTGTAGGTTTTGACAGATTATCAAAGTCTGCTTTTGTGAATGCACACAATAGGTTTTGGATCCTGCAGGTTTACATCCCTATGGTTCTGTGGAGTTAGTTCATAAATGCAGTCAACCTATGCAAATACAAGTACAAACCCAAGTATATTTATGTGTTTGAATATTCTAACACTTATGCGCACAGAGCGTGTAATGAAAAGACCATACATGGATCTTAAAAGTGTATACCCCAGACATGTACAATTCTGAGTTTGGGGATGGAAATATTTTTTAAAATTGTCTGTGTTTAAATATATATACAAATATATATATATGTACTGCAGAGATTGATACATCTCTACTTCATCAAGGTAGGTGCAGTACATATTTTATGAAGTTTTTTTTAAGAAATATTCAGTTATACCACTGTGTTTGCCCAAGGCAGCGTGTCTACAAACACATGATTAAGATGAGTTCTAGATCAGACTGGCCATAGAGTCTGATGGCTCTATGATGACCAAAATGATAAAATTTACCAAGACCCTCTGTCCCAGCCATCCTTCAGGAGGAGCAGAAGAACCTGAATGCATCCTTGTTTCAGTTATGCTCATAGACTGCCATTCCAGTTGTTGGGTGCTGCCTTTACAAAAGATGTTTACTAATTTAGATGCAATTTCCTAACACTGACAGAAGTAATTTATACTCCACAGACATAAGCAGGTTTCTTGCTGTGTCAATAGGTTTGCCCAATGTACTTGGGACAGTACATACAGTACAGCTTCTGGTATTTTGTCACTAGTGGAAAAGTAAACTGAGAAATACAGAAAAATGACCACCCAATTTGCTTCAAAGTTCTTCAGATTCTGCTGTCTAAAAGATCTGACCTCCGCACACAGATCACCAAGTGCCATTATATTTGTACAGGCAGGATAAACGCAGTGTCATACAGTATGTATAAGCAGTAATGAAAAGTTTCACGCTTGCATTTTTTTCAGTGCCTCACTACAGTCATTACGTGGCTTTTAGTAGCACTTTCTATAATGAAGAAATATATTCTGTATTCTTTTGAGATAGCAGCATCGTATCCTGTCTATGTAAGAAGGAAGAAAGTCTCTGAAATACAGACTTCTACCCCTGCAGATCAGTATTTCAGTAATCATGTGATAAGCTGGAATTAGTTTCAACATACAGTTTATTTGGAGGATGGATAATGTAAGGTGTTTTATTTGGCCAGCCATGTCTCTGACGCTTGTGTCCTACCTCACGTACGTAGATACCAAGGAACACAGTATTTTGAAAATCCAAGCAGTAGTATTGAATGAGCTGCCTGCTTACTTGGAAGTAATTTTATTATTATTTTTTTTTAAAAATTGCAGTTCACAGATTCATTATGTAGTTCTGAACCGATCCAGAGCTGACGGTTTTTAAGTATTAAGCTCTGTAAGACTATGTCAGTATTGTTGTATTTGATTAATTACCTATACACAGAAGACAATTGCTCAAATTATGACATGCAGTATAAAAGAACACATGAACTTAGTAGTAGTAACTTCTTTTGGTATTATTAGATAAAAGAGTGCATTAGAATGAAGCATTCTTGCCCTAAAAAGGTATTTCTTTAGCATGTTGAGAAGAAATGCTGATAACATAAACCAGCTTTTTTCTAAAGTCACAGCACCTTCAAATAGTCTAGTTTGGAACAGCTGCCTTTTTTGGTAGATACATTTTAAGCTTACAGGTTTTTATGTTCCTTGTAGTATGTTTATATTCAGCAAAATTAAATTCTTGTAAACTAAAGATATTTTGAAGAACAGAAGAGTTTTAATCCATATTTAATAAAACAATAAGGTATTCGTTTTAAGCAGTGAGTATTTTTTGTGTATATATATATATAGCCGTATCTATAGATGCAGTAATGTGTTACATGAATCTGAAGTACACCACCATTTCTCTGGAGCCTTTGACCGACAACACACTGAAAGGCAGTAGAAGCTGCCTTTGTATTTTCCCTAAAAGGCAGTTAATGTTGTCCTTCCATAAACATTTCAAAAGATAAGAGCTGGAGGAGGAAGGGAGAGAAAAATGATGGGTTTATTTACCTTCTGTTTGTCCTCTGCTATGTTCTATATGGTTTAGGTGATGGAAAAACAATGGTGTGTGGAGGTGTGTTGGGTGAAAAGCAGGATGTTAAAATGAGTTATTAATTTGAAAGGTGCTGGAGAGATGAGTAAAGGGAAGGGAATCAACAGATAAATGAGATGGGAAAGCAGTTACTTGGTACCAGATGACCAGTGACATGAGTCTTCCATTCAAGATGAAAGCCTACATGAGGGAGGCTGTTAGTGGTGATCTTCTTTTCTTATCTTGATTTTTTAGGAAAATCAAGGCAGCATCCATTTAAATGCAATGCTAAAAACGAGGCAAAAAGAGGCCAAGATATAAGCCATCTGCAAACAAGAGCTCTCAAAGCTGCCTAATAGCAACAGTCTTCACAGGTGCACACTGCAGATAGCAATATGCAGCCATCAGTAATGATGTCTCCTACAGTGCCTCTCATTAAATCTTTCAATGTGATTTCTTTTCTTAGCAGCTTTCTGTGAAACCCTCATGGCCCAGTCCTTCCTACTAATTTCAGCAGCAGCCTGGGATGGTTCTCCCCTTCCCTCACATACACATGCCCTCTCCCAGGGGACAGTGTGTGTCTTATGCCCAGTCATTGCTGCTTTTCCTTCCCTTTAGTGGACCCCAGCCAGCCAGGTTTCCAAATTTTTCTTGTTTATGACACCAGTTCTTCACTGAGAGGGTGGTCAGGCACTGGAATAGGCTTCCCAGGGAAGTGGTCCCGGCACCGAGCCTGTCAGTTCGAGGAACATCTGGATGATGCTCTTAGTCATATGGTTTAGTTCTAGCCAGTCCTGTGAGGAGCAGGGAGCTGGACTTGATGATCCTTATGGTGGGTCCCTTCCAACCTAAAAGATTTCATGATTCGGGTCCCTTCCAACCTGAAAGATTTCATGATCCTGCATGTAGCTGTTATACTGCTTGTTTCACAGCCATCAAGCTGTGAAACAGAATCAGTCATCAGACAAGTACCCAACTGTAATGCGTATTGGAAATGGTGTGTACAAGTTCTGTAGCTGAACTAGAGAACTGGTGGTTGAACTGCTCCTACACTTTGATATCTCTGTTTCCCACATACCTAGGGAACCACATTCCTTCCAAGGTTACAGCACTTCTCAAATTGTGAAGCTGTCTTCCAATATCTGGCCTGCATTATCCAGTGAAATGGCAAGTGAGGACTCCCCTGAAGCATAATTAGCCAACTCTGTGCTTCCAAGTACAAACCAGAATGTAAACCAAAAGAAGGAATAATTCGGAAGGATTTGAGAATCATAGAATCATAGAATCATCTGGGCCGGAAGGGACCTCCAAAGGCCATCTAGTCCGACCCCCCTGCAGTCAC
>JAOQGH010000001.1:182823583-182874083 GCA_025769975.1 Gallinago jamesoni | reverse complement strand
TGTTAAACAGTACTGGTCCCAGCACGGACCCCTGAGGGACACCACTTGTCACTGCTTTCCATCTGGACTTAAAGCCAGAAGTTGAGTTTACTTCTTTCTGTTTATGCTAAGGAAGAAGGAAGTCTTTGGTACGAACGTGAAATAAAATAAAGATTATTGCAGATAGGGAGATCAAGTTTTGCCAAACCATTTTCTTGTATTTGTGGAAGGAACAGGAAAAGTTACCCATAAAATACGTATCACTTCAGCAAATTTTAATGATAATATATTTGAGTACCATCCCAACAAATGTGTGACAATGGGTTACGGGATGTTACATTTAGTTCTGCATGGGATAGTATTTTAATTTCTGCAAAGATCTAAAAATGAATTTTGATTTCTTCTTTCTAAGCTGCTCTGCTACTTGTATGGTTTATTTTTTTGTATAAGTTTGCTATTTAATATCAGATCAGCATCCCTGGCCTGCTTTTCATTTTTGTATTTATCCAAAGTAAGGATGTGAGAGATGGCCACAACACAGAACTAGTGTCACTTAGTGCTATCATATTATAGTTTAGATAAAATAATTGATGTATCAGGAGAACACTTTATATCCATACTTAATACATTAATTTGTTCAAAACTTGTGACTCTGCCTTCTTAGTTTTTATGCTACTATTTGATGTTGAATTTGGAATAGGGGGGTTTTTGTATTGTCTTCTGTTCATGCAAGTTGGACTTGAAGAGCCAATTATGATCTCCCAAAAAACCCAAAGTATTAGCAATATACAATGTGTAGCATGTTGCTGCTGCATACCAGAGCCTTCACCAGAGAAAAATCTATGTTGTTGAGCCTCAAGTACTTGTTTTCAGTGGAAACCAGTTATTTCTCTTGGAGCCTGTGGAGTTGTAAAACAGCTTTCAATGGTCAGGGTCTTCCTTCTGTTTGATACACATACACTTATAACATACATATGTTGTTTATATATACAAATACTTGGCATACAGCAGCAAAAGGAAGGTGGAGCTTTGAAATACTGTGTATATAGTGTACATAGAATTGTGAACCTTTTGTCTCTGCCTACATATATGCACATTTACTGAAAGAACTTACTGCTTGAGGCTGGAGAATGTCTTTGCAGTCTTCAGGGAGCTGACGACTCTGTTCTCCCCTACGTGCCGTGGAATTCTGTGCGGACAGTGTGCCTAATGCCGTGGTTGTTTCCTTAAACTTCCTGATGAAATAGCTTTTTGCGTGCTACCATTTTTCTACTGTGGGGGCTGTTGTCTTGTTAGTAGTTGATTCACTCTTGAGACTGAGGAAGGTCTATTATCCTGACCTTACAGGGGCTCTTATTTGAATGGGCAATAGTTTTTGGATGAAGTTTAGTCTGTTTACCTCCATTCTAAAAGAGAAAGGGGGATGTTTCAAAAATTACGCTAGAAAAGGACAACTTTTTCAGGTCCATTTGTATATCTAGGTGGGCCTGGGCATATTCCAGTTCTCAGAAGAAACAACTTTCCCCATTTTTAGCACTAAAGACGGGAACATTCATCTGAAGACATCTCACCATATCTCAGTACATTTCATTGTCATGCCAATGTGCGCTGGGATCTCTCTGCTCAAGCAAAGTGCTATAGAAGCACAGTAGATTACAAAAACCTGTATTTTGGAGCTGATGTGGCTTTGGCCTTCCCAAACAAAGACCATATGAGTGGTCTGGAGGTCACTGGTGACTTTCCTTCTGTATCTGAGGAAACAGTACCATTACTACAGTTCCTTTTCTCAGCAAGAAGTAGTCCTTAGTACCAAAGCCATCCCTGCAACACCCTATTTAAATTCAAGAAGCTATGAGGACTTAAGTAGTTGTTAAGTGGGTCATCCCATTTTGTTAATAAGGGAACTAAAAAACCCAAAGTGTTCATCAATTTAAATTATTAGCATGAATGACTGAGATAACTGGGGGGTTTCTCAAGGTGATCTCCTAATTGAGCCTCTGGATTCTATATTCTCCCAAATGAAACATGATGTTTCTGATAGCCATTACCTCTACTGGACACAGGGAGATGCTCACCCTCACATCCCTTTCTGTTGTCTTTCAGCTACACTTCTTCATTCCTCTCATGGTCATTTCAAAAGCAGTGAGAGTTTCGTCTTGGCCTGGAAATTGCTTTAAGTGGTCTTCTCATGAGCCTTTTGCTTTTAAGTCTAATTTGTCTGTCACAGTCTTTGTATCAGAAGGCATTTTGATTTTTCATATTTTTTATTTTTTTAATGCATAGATTCAGACGTTTGGACATCTTTTACGCTGTTCATTTCCCCTGCAGTCATTCTGTCTCTGTGTTCTGCTATTTCTACCCAGTGACTGTACAACACGATAGTAGTCTGTGTCCAGGCATTCTGTGAAATACTTCTAGGGGGTCAGTGGTCGGAGAGGGATCTACCAGGACTGATGACTCTCAGAGCAGTGTTTGAAGATCTGCTATGTTCTGGTTATCTCCTATGCATCTGCCTGCAGCCTCGGCCATGCTTTCATGAATCTAAAATTGGTTTTCACCCACACAGTGTTCACCACTCAAGTTGATGGAGGTCATCTGGCACACTGATACTACACACAGCATAGGGGGTACTTTGTGGGGTTTTTTGAGAACCTTCCTACTTGTTTTCCTGTGCTTTGGTATCTGCTATGGATACATTCCTGCAGCTGAGAGGTGCTGAAATGCTGAGTGTGAGAGGAGAGAGAATCTAGAACAAGACAGCTTTGCGTATGGCAAGGGGAAACTCTCCTGTCTCACATGGCAGAGAGAAACACAACCATGTAATAACCGTGGTTATTAAAGTAACAGGTGTATGCATTTACTTCCTTTCCACCATTTTGGTTGTTAGTCTTCTGAAACAGCTGATGTTTTCATTTCCTAGAGAGAAGGGACTGAAATGGAATTATGTATGTTCATGAGAGAGGGCAGGTTGTGAGGATATGCTGAAAAACCCAGGTGTTCCTTACTCTTGAGTCCCGTACACACCTGTGAGAATGTTCCTTGGTAAGAACTCTAGTACCTGTTAGGTTGTGCTTCTCATTTTCCTTCTTACACATTTGCATTTTTAATGTGCTGAAGCTGATTCTGGTGAAATGGTCCTGAAAACAAGGTCACAAGACTAAAGCAAAGTATATTCTTTTCCTTATTTGAACCATGGTTCTTACTTTTCTCCATAGGGCATAGACTGCTGTGGAAGTGGTCTTGGTGGCAATGAGGGGAGAGCTACCCAAGTGGGGAGGAAGTTCAAGTCCTTACGGGAGAGCTTGGAGTCCACTCGTACTCTACATAGCTCACAGTATCTGAGTTCAACAAAAAATTGGCAGTAGCCATGGAAAACTCCTCAGAATGTAGGTGTGATGTGCTAAAAACAAAATCAGGACACACAGTCTTATCTACTTGGATTTTTTCTATCATCTCAATTTCTTTTGATGTTTCTACCATGGGTTCCTATCTACTCTGTACTGTTCCTTCTTGTTAGTCATGTGTAATAGCACAAATACAAATAAGAAAAACCAAGTTTATCTCAAGAAAAAGCCTGTCTAGACTCTTTAAAGTTCTGCCTGTGTTGTCAACAGCAGACGCGCTCTGTTCTTTGTTGTGCATTCCCTGACCCACAAGGCTGTGACGAGCAGCAGTGATTAAAAGCAGCCCCTGAGAAGGAAGGTTTATCTCCCACCATCACTGGAACATATACCTGTTTGCACAGCTCTGCTGTGGCTGAGAGCCAGAGCTATGCAAGAGGACAACTGATAACAAATGAAAAATGGTGGAATGGAGTAAAGCAATAAACAAGCTTTTCAACCCCTGAGAATGTCCTAGGAAAAAAAGGAGTCCAAAGAAAATGCATTAAAAAATGCAAACTTACAGGTTCTTGTAGATGGACTTTTAAAGTAATGCATTGAATTTGAGATATTGGTGGTGTTTAGGTGATTTATTGAGAAAATGTCTCTACGAATAAAAAACTGAAAGATTTTCAGCCCTCTGCAAAGAGGAGTAACTTCATAGAACATGGCACGAACAGTCAGGTGGTGATCAAGTCACACACCACTTTCTCTCCTGAAGGGGAGGAGTATAAATTTATCCTGCTGAAAGGAGACTGGTGACAGGGTGAGATTCTAGCAATGTGCTACCGCTTGATCACCTCAGTTTAGCAAGTTTGTGTCCAAGGGAGCATTTTGGCCAGTTGGGATGAAGGTTTAGGTGAGTTACTACTGAGGTGGAGCAAGAAGTTAAGGGAGAAACCAGTGGTTATAGAGATAACGGAACTTCAGCAAAGACCAAGATTAGCTTAGCAGCCACATGTTAAAATGTGCCATAGTGAATGGAGCTGGGAGATGAAGACATGATTCCTGGGATGGGAAGAAGCTGCAATATGAACTCTCTCATGGGCATGGTCCAGCTGGTAATCCATACAGTTTTTCAATCCAGGCCATATTTGAATTAGATGAAATAAGGAATAGGTATTCTGGCTGCTTATACTGAAACATGAAGATTTTCTCTTGCACCCGTAAATAACCTAGTTCTAGGCTGAGGAGGTATCAGTCAACCAGATGGGTAGAAATGGTGGTTGGACGATGAGCCCCAGACAGGAGTGGATCGAGGGCTACTCTGCCTCAAGGCTGGTACCAACTGGGATCTGTCCTGGGATGTTGTTATGGGTCGCTTCCAACTTGAGATATTCTGTGGCTCTGTGTTACGTTTAACATCTCTGGAGGAGATGCCAGAGCACTTTACTCATGAAGTTCCCAGGTGACACAAAATGGGAGGGAGTAGTCAATATGCTGCCATACAGAGACACCTTGAATCCTTGGAGGAATGGGCCCACCTCATGAAATTCAGTAAGGATGAATGTGAAGTTCAGCCCTTGCAGAGGAAGAACCCCTGACCATGATACAGGGTTGGGGACTGACTAGTTTGGGCAGCAGAAAATCACCTGGGGCAGTTGGTAGACAGCACTGCAGGATGTATTAACAGGAGCAAAGCCAGCAGGTGATCAGGAGATGATGATTATCCTATCTCTACTCAGTACTTGTTAGACCACATCTAGATACTGTGCTTAGTTTTGGCACCCTGAGAACATGAAAGACTCATAAATTCCTGCGAATTCAGTGGTGGGACACCAAGATAGTCAATGCCTGGAGCACAGGCCCTGTGAGGGGAAGCTGAGGGGGCTGGGCTTCCAGTGTGACTTTGGGGGACCTAAGAGCAACCTGCTGATACCTGCAGGGAGATTACTGAGAAGATGGGCCCTGGATTTTCACAGCAATGCACGGTGGGAGGAAGGGAGAAGAAATCAGAAGCTGAACCTGGGTGTAAGGCTGGATGCAGGGAGAGACTTACAAAGGCAAACTGACCAAAATGGGATCAGTCAAGCAGCGGAACAGGTTGCCCAGGGAGATTATATGGTCTCCCTTGGAGATTTTTCAGGAACCAGCCGCATAAAGCCCTGTGCAACCTGGCCTGACCTCATAGCTGACCCTACTTTGAACTGGATTTTGGACTAGAGACCTCCTGAGGTCCCTTCCAGCCTGAATTATCCTATGATCCCGTTCCTGTGACCGCATGGCTTATGAAGTGGGAATTGTGAAATAGGGAAACTTTCCCTGGCTTGGCAAATTTAGATCACTCTGTTCTAGCATTCAATCTTTATTCCACCTGCCATTTAGCATCACCATGGATGAGTGTTAGCATAGTTTAGAAGACAACAAATAAAAGCTAATAGATTTGCAGTCAGGTCAACGTGGGTGTCTACTGCAGACTGCCTGGTCTCGAAGAAGGCCCCTCAGGCCTTCTTCAGACAATTGGAAGAAGCTGTATGTTTTCAGACCTGGGTCCTTGTGGGGACTTTAGATACCAGAGGTTCCTTCCAGCCTCAAGCATTCTGTGACTCTGCCTTCTAGGAAACCTGCAGTCAAAATACCAGTTGTGGGAGGGAAGCACTAGAGAATTACATACTCTGCTGACAAGAGCTGGAGAAAAAGGCTGATAGAGCAGCTCCTACCTCATTGCAAGAAGGTTTTATTTGAATTCATGGTTTTCTTCAGCCAGTCCTCTCCTATAGTGCTTGAGACTCCCAAGAGTTATATTCATGGGTAAATGGGATGTTTTATTAAGCAGACACTGTACCATAATCAGGACTGTTTCCACTACTGTGGGATTCCCTAGGGATAAGTCTGTGTGCCCCTTCTCCATCATAAGTTTTTATCTTCTGAAGAAAAACAACAACTCAAACCAAAACAAACCCAACAGGCCTTTTCCTGTGTTACATACATAACAGTTATTGGCAAGGGTTTTAACTCTCCTTCCCCCAAAGGAATGCTTTAGGGTTTCTTTTAGGATGTGGGAAGTGCCAGTGTGTGTGATGTGAACAGAAACCAGGTCAAGCACTGGAGTTCATGACCAGACTGGCATTTGTTGCGGAGAGAGGCCGAGATCAAAGAACAGAACACTGGTTGTACTGGGAAACTGTACTGTGCAAGAGAGGCAGGCTGCCACCGGCAGTGGCCAGAAACGGGCACCTAGGGGAGAACAAGAACAAGATAAGAGTGTATAGTAACTCCCCCAGACATCCCTGTTGCCGTGTCTTTCAGCCCAGAGGATTTCCCGAGCTTGTTGGAGTTTAACTGTTTAGTAACTTGCAATGGATCTCTCTTCCAAGTCCAGTCTCTCAACCCACAGAAACTACATGTGCAGGTGCTCCTAGGCAAGCTGCAGATGTGTGAATTGCCTCTGATTACCTGTTTCTGAATCCAGTGCCTATCACTGCACCTAATCCGACCATCCCTACTTCTGGTGGCAGAGGACATGCTGAATGGTCAGCCCATACCAATGTCCTCATGCCTCTTGGACCTTTATGATACTGCTTTGGTTATCTGTGTTTTGGGTTGGTTTTTTTTTTTTTTTTTAAGGCTATAAAGAAGCCATCCCACGTGTTTCAAAGATGACAGCAAGGATAATCAAACTTTTCCAGTTCTGTTATCTCATCTTGATATGAGGAGACTGGAACTGCCCCCAGTTTTGGCATAGTGATGGTTCTTTATTCTTTCTAATAATTCCTACCACTGGGTTGTTTCCTTTGAGCACCAAGCTGCTGTTTTGATGGAAGGAACTAGCAAAACACCGAAGTCTTTCTTGTGAATAGTGACAATTGAGAGTGTTCCTTAGCAATGGGAGAAGTTTTATTCCTCCAGCAGAGATTGCAATCCTCTGCCTTACCCAAGGAAAGTGTAAAATGGCAGAAAATGAGAGACAATATTCCCTTGCTTCTTTGTTTCCTTTAAATGCTGGCTGCTCTTCTCTGCCTGGGACAGTTGGGCCCTCTTGCTCAGGGCCACCAGCACTACCTGGGACTGGGGTGTCTGCACTGGCCACAGTGTAACAGAAGTAGCAGGCTGAGCCACCACTTCATTATCCAACCTCCAGAATTCATTTCTTCATCCAAAACCGTTCAGTTTCCTTTTCACTCTGTGTTCTTGTTAAATACGTTCAACCCCCAAATTCCTCAGTAGCTCTATTGCCTTGCTTGCATGCAAATTTCTACAAAATGTTGCATATCAAAGTTTACTTAGACCTTGAAAAGTGTCTGCCACAACAGCTCCATCTGCCACTTGACTGTCAACCTGGCACTTTTGTAGGTAACTGCTCCTGTCTATTTTCTCTTCTGTTAAAAGATGAATTAACCAGTTTTGCTAACCAACCTCTGCATGCACCAAAATCAGTCAGGTTATTTTTGTTTTCAGTGGGAACGTAAAACTGCCCCAAAGCAATGTGTTTTTCACTGAAACAGTGGTTGGGTTTTTGTACCTGTGGAAAGGGTGTGCGTTTCTCACTTGCACAAGCAGTATAGTATTTAATGGACTTACCAGCTGGTAATTAGCTAGCAGCAAGTATAGAATGACTGTACTGCTGTGATAGTCTGCTACTACGTAATCAAAAGCAAAACTGTGTAGGCTTGTAACGCCTGAAGAGGAAAGACCTCACTGGTAGTGCCACCCTGTTAGCAGGAGCTCCCAGTACTAAGAGCAAGCGGGTTTCTTCCTGGCTGGCTTCTTTTAAATTTACGGTCAGTCCTGCAGCACTGGATTCTTTAACTGGGGTTTCCCTTAGCTTGTGGTGCTGTTCTCTGTTAACACTTCTGTGTCTGTTTGTTCCATGTCATGTTGGCATTTAATAAGATGGGCTTCATAGTCTTGATTTTATTTTTTCCTAAGTAAATGCACATTTTTAAAGGTTCTTCAGAAACGGGCCTGATTGTGTGAATGACTTAATAGATGGCTGAATGTGACCAGAAATGAAAAAGGTGCCAAACCCCCGAGCCTGCATTTCATGTTGCTGTGAACAATGCCTCAATGTGTCCATGACTCTGCTGGGTAAGGTGATGTTACACTGGAGTTTTTTTTCTTGGTTACTTTAGTACGGATGTGTCCACCAGACTTTGAGAAACTTGAGAACTTTGTGCTGGGATCAGTGTCAGATGGACTGAGTTGTAATGGTTCAAAATGTTTTGGTAGTTTCTTTAAGGTTGGTAATACCTTCACACTGGGATACCCTGCAGTTTATGGTGAGAATGATCTTGGGGGCCAACTTGTGGTGGCCTGATGTGGGGAGCTGGGCAGCTGCACCCCAGCCTGGGGTGTCCCACTCATGACTGCTGTCCTGATATAGTGGCAGGAGGTCGCTCCCCCCAAGGGAGAGGTGCAAGAGGACAGGTGCCTGCGCCTTGCCTCTTCCTCACTTGAAAGGACAAGAGGTAACGGGCACAAACTTGAACATAAGAAGTTCCATCTAAACATGAGGAAGAACTTCTTTACTTTGAGGGTGGCAGAGCACTGGAACAGGCTGCCCAGAGAGGTGGCGGAGTCTCCTTCTCTGGAGACATTCAAAACCTGCCTGGTTGCTGTGCAACCTGCTCTAGGTAGACCTGCTTTGGCGGGGGGTTGGACTAGACGATCTCCAGAGGTCCCTTCCAACCCCATATCATTCTGTGAAAGCAGCTCATGGGCCCTTTGGGTTAGGCTTTGGACAGGCACAGGCAGAGATGCCAAGCTGCTGCCTGATGTGAGCAGCTGTTCCCCATGTCCTACAGGGGAAAGAGACACAGGGCCAGGCAGAAAACTCCTGCAAGCTGGGTCTGGCCTGCAGACCCTGGTTGGTCTCTTCTGAGCTGGCCCATCCATGCTGTAGCTGTGCTGAAAATTATGCACTTGAGCAAGATTTATAGATTTTAATTAGCATTGTTTGATGTGGAGGGTGTGGGTATAACTGATCACATTCTGAAAGTAGTTTCTGCTACTGTTTTGAACATCAGTATTTATAAATCCAAGACTGTTAACATGTATTAGGTTTGGCACTGTTTCTGCAGTGTTGCTTTAGATTAATGTTGATGTGTATGTATTGAATCTTTTTTTTTTTGTCTAGGAAATTAATGTTATCATTGTGAGCAACAAATAGGCTGTTTGAAAAGGTGTAAGACTGAATTATCAGTGTGTCTGGTGGGCGTTAACATCAACCACTTTCTTCTCTGTTATTTTAAACCAGTGAAATTGCTGATAAGGGGCTTTGAGTTAGGAGAAGACAGCAAGTTTGATGCCTCTGCTTTATAGGCAGGCATCCTCTTTTAGCTGCACATTATGGATCAGAAGAAATAGTTTAAAAGCCCAATATGCAGACAAGGCAAAAATATTTACTCGTCTGATAATAATTTTGATTGCAGTGCAGTCATTTAAAACTTTGGTACTGTCAGGAAAAAATAAATGTGGATGCTATAGAATCTGTATGAATAAAGGAAGTATAGGGCAATATAGGGCATGTGCACAAGGGCTTTAGGTAGATAAACAGTGTGGCAATTAGTTTGAATGGTGCTGGGTAGGACCATCGCCTAGGGCGGTGTGGAAGGCAGCTGGAGGGAGCATACATCCCTGGGTACTCCTGGAAGCAGCTGATGAAAGAAGGATTATTGCTTAAAATAATTTAAATATTGATTTGTGCTCTGGGTAATTTCCATCTGACTTAGTGGAAGTTCCTTTATACCCAGATTTTAGTCAAATCTGTGCACATTGTTATTCTGAAGAAAGATTATTTTCTCCAATACAATGTTTACAGTTTGCAAGATGATCAAACAGATGGTTTAAATTTGTTCTGATGCTCTGTGTTTTTTCACAGTCTCTTTGTAAGTTAAATAAACTTGAAAATGATCTGTCTAGAACTGTGTCATTTCCCAGACGAGATAGCTGCTTGAGGACATGCCTCTCCTCTCTCTCCAAAGAGATCATCCTCATCTTCAGTAAATAGCAATGACTGTGGTTCCCTGCCCTTCCAGGACTTCTGCTTCTCTCTCCACTCTCCTAAATGAACCCATGGCCTCACTGGGTGCTTCTAAAAGAGGTCCTTCATCCTCCGTGGACATTGTCTATGTCCTTTTCTCTTCCTGTTGGTCACCCTGACAGTATGGATCCTGTCTTCCATGCCAAGAGGGAGCAGGGAAAAAGCAGGGCAGCATGAAAGTGGTGATATTCCCAGTGCGACAGAAGTGATATTCCCAATGCGCAGCTATTCAGAATTGCAGACATTTCCTTTTAGCATCCCTCCAACTGTTCAAAGTCTCTTTTTCCTTGCTGGAAAAGCACCCGCTGCAGCCCACAAATGATAGCCATGTGGGTCGTCCTCTGAAGGGCTGAATGTGTGACTGTGTCCCATGTGTTACAGGCTGGAGCTGGTTTCTGAACTAGCTTGAGTTTGTTCGGACTGGCTGGTTTCAGTCCCCTGTAGCTGGAGGTGCTGCCATAGCCCCCAGTCTGCCTCTTACGCAGTGAAGGCAGTTAACAAAGATCTTTTGATGTCCTCATGGAAGCCTTGATTAACTAAGCAGCTCTAGAAAACTTATTTGTGCATGACAAAGTGATGAAAAAAAGATATTTTTCGTTTCTTTTTTTCTTTTTTCTTTTTTTTTTTTTCTTTTTCATTTTGGAACAGGGTTGCAAATTCAGCCTCATTTTGCTGTGCACATCCCTGGAGACATTTTAATGATGTATGTCTGTTGTCACTATGCTGAGGCAGATCCAAGGGTAGATTCTCGTCCTTCACAGTGTTTGGCGGGGTGCTGGGCTAATTCCTTTTCATATTTAATTTAAGCAGAGAAGAATAAGATTGCAATTAGATACCTCTGAACTTCTCTTCATAGCTGTTGTCTCTAAATCGCTGTTAGTGTAACCAAGTAGTCCTTCAAACCAACATAAAGACTAGACAAGAGTATTAATCTAGTAGCTTTTTATCTTTGTTGTCTGTCATTGAAATGCAGTGTCAGAAAAGAGTGTAACTACATAAAACATGAAAATTCCCTTTTTATTTTCTCTCCATATTTTTTATTTCTTCTTTCCAAAAAAAAAAAAAAAAGGAAAACAGACTGGTGTAGACATCTGTCTTTTTTTTTTTTTTCCTGGTATTTCTCTCTCTATATACTGTATTTTCTTTTTTTGACTAAATCTGAATCTTTGCTGACACATTCTGACAGTCTTTTGGGATACTACTGACCAGTAGAATTAAAAATTATTGTGAGAAATTTCTTTACTGCTTTTAGCAGCAGCAGAACAGTCAAAGTGGTGGACCCTGTATTTACCTCTCTCCTGCTTTAGAAAAGGCCTCGGTGGTTGGATCCTCCTGAGCCCAGGTAGTTTGAGTGGTCTGTTCCAATGAGACCAGGGTAACAGCTCATACCTGGGATAAGTCTAGTGTTAGACATTACTTATCCCATGCTAAATTACAATTTGCCATGAGCTCTCTGTAAAATCTATGGCAGTGGGCACAGCTGATACCATGGTGGTTTGGAAAAGGTAGTAGGCAAAATAAATTTTTTTCTCATTTTTAGGATGGTGTTCACAGTGAGAAGATCAAGGTTACATTCCTTTTAACCACCTTTTTTGTTTTGTTTTTTTACAAGGGTGGGGTATTTTTTACAAACTTGTGTAACGATGTTTGTACATCTGTGAGTCTGTGCTCTGCAAGCAGAAGGAACTAGCTGCAGGTTGGGACATGTTACCGTCTGCTCCTGGAGACAGCAGGACCTCCTTGTGCGTACAGGGATTGAGAATCTAGAATTCCTAGAAGGAAAAGGAAATATCAGGCTGCATCCATCTTCTTTAGATTTATCTTCTGGTGTATTTTTCTTCTGGTGTATTTTTCTGTCTCCGTGAGCAAATAACGTAGCCAATCTTGCAAGTGGTATAGACTAGATAAAACATATGCTACTTGTTTTGTTGATTTCCACGTTACACTAGGCTGGATTTCCAAATGACAAGAACCATTTTCAATTCACAGATACAACTCTAGTCTTCACATATATAGAGGAAAAGCATCCAGTGAAATTATCATCTGTTCCAGAGAGGGAATGAAAACAAATACATGCAAATATATTTTGGTGCTTCAGTTGACCCTTTCCTGTCAGCAATAAGTAGAGATCTCATAGTACTCATGGGGTAAGAGAAAGGAAAAGATCCACAGTGATTTCTGCAGCTTTTAGAGTTTAATAAAGTCTGTGCTCATAAAGTCTTGTGCACGTGGTACTGGGGCCAGAGCCTGGCCAAAGACCCTCCAGCTCTCCTCAAGGGTATGGCCTGCCAGAGCTGCCTGGCGAAGGTGAGCCCTGCGGACCTCACACCCTTTGTACCAATGTGTGTGATTTTTTTTGTTAAAAGAAAAGAAAAAGAGTCTTATTTTTGTTCTATAACAAATAACTTGTCTCAATCACCTGGACCAAGGTTCCATTATTCTCTTGGGTGAGACCTTCATGGGGGATTTATTATTTACACTTCCGTGCTCCAAGCTGGGCACTGGTAAATGCGTAGTAACAGCCAAATGCTGTTGTACGAGTTTCTGGTGTAATCTGACGTGACAGGAAAGCAAAGGGATGTGGGGAAAGCTAATGGAAATGCCAATAGGACCACTAGTTAGAAAAATGCTTCTCCAAGCTGGGTTTCTCGTGTGTTTATAAATGGTCAAGGGATTTTTCATGGGCTGCCCGCTTAATGTGTTCAAGGACCTATTTAGGGATGCAAATTAACAAGAATTTCAATGAAATGCTAATAAACCTCTCAGAAATGGACATTTTCACATTTTCCAGGTAAATATTTATGAGCTCTAGAGCAGATTCAGTGCTACTGAGGACCCATGAGGAGCATCGGGTGTGTTTTTGGTGAGGAGAGATGGGATCAGGTGAAAGCGGCCAACGGATGTGGCTGCAAGTCCCTGAGGAGAAAAACACGGAAAGAGGAGTGAGCCATGGCTTGAAGATATGGACGAGCAACTTCATGGGCTGACAGTGCATTTGATAAATAAAACGCCATGAATCCCTGGATTAAAGCTAATTTGATTGTTCTATGGCTGTTAACACAGCACTGTTTGTTGTTCTAGAACGTTGCTGACTGCTGCTTCTGACAAGGTGACAACGCTGCCCAGAAAAGGTGGAAGGCCTGTCTCCTAATTCACTGCCTTGCCACGCGTGTCGTGGGGCAGGCCTGGGCCACAGGCCTGCGCCAGGCCGGCCATAACCGCGGCTCGCTGGCTGCCACAGCGCCGGGGGCAGCCCCGAGGAACTGGGCGCGGGGGACGGACGACGGCCGGCCGTGCTGCAGCGCGCCCCGCAGAGAGGCGAGGGCGGGCCGGGTAGAGGAGCGAGGGGCTGCGGGTGCGGGCGGCGGCCGGCAGGTGGCGCGACTGCCTCCGCGGCGGGAGCGGGCGCTGGCGGGGCTGGGGGAGGGGGCGCCCCCTCCCTGAGGCAGTAACGGTCGCCTGAGGCGATAACGGTCGATCGGGGCGGGGCCGGCGAAGTGGCTTTCGACGGTGGGGGCCGGCAGGTCTTAAAGCTGGGGAAACTTTACTCCCAACTTTAGAAAGCTCATGTAAATCTTACGCTTTTCTTTCTCTTCCTAAAATACATAGCGTGCATCTTAATGTCTGCCAGTACTGCAGCATGGAGGCCTGACAGAACGGCTGCCAGATATTCCACCCGTTCCTCTCACGGCGTGGAGAAGGCCGCTGCAGCACAGCGCTCGACCTGCCCCTCCGCTCTGTCGCCACCCTAAAAACCGGCTGACCACATTTTCAGTGGTCAGTTTCAGTACTTTTATACATACCGCAGGAGAGACAACGTGCACCTGTAAACTGTGAGAAATGGTGGCTCTAAGTTCAGTGAAGCAATAACCTCAACTCACTTCTCCCCTCTTGAGGCTCATAGCACCTTCCGTGTGCTGACGTCTCTGTGCTCTTGGGGACAGGTTTGGTTGAGAAAGGCTGGAAGTAGCAGGTGCACAGCTTTCAGACTGGGATATTTTTACATAAAAATATGTTTGTGGGGTTTTTTTTTGTTCTCTGAAGCTGCTGAACCATCTAGTACCTGGTGTATTACATTAAAGTTAGTGGCTTTGTTTTGTAGAGCTCTTCTGCTTTCTTTAATGATAAGGGGAAGGAGGAAGTAAAGTGATGTTTGCGTCCATTGGTTTTAATCAAAAAGCAAAAAACACAATCAAGAAAATTAAAGCTGGAAAAGCGTAACCTTGAAGCAGGAAAAAAAAATATAACACATATATACGAAGGGGAGTTTGCAGATAATGATGCATCCCAACATATCACATCACTCTTTGGCATCATAACATGCAAGCACAGATTTCCCTTAAAAAAAATAATCAAAACCCAAAATCTGTCACTGTGAATTGCTTCTAGTTGCTTTTCAGAGTCAGAAGCCTTTTTCCTAATTTTTTCTCCAGTTTACTTCTCATTTTCTCCTATACTGTAGGGGGGAAAAAGTCAAACAGTTACATGATTTTCAGAGGGCCACTTTTCATGCTAGAAAAAACCTATTAGTACATTATTTACCAAGAAAATTTTATGAGCAACTAGGTTTCAGAAAATGAGCAACCCAACCAGATCTTGTGAAGAGCTCGTTCTTCAGGGTGTCCTACTCACTGTGACTAAGTCATCACTTTCAGTTCTGTGTTATAGAAATACACAACTTGATTTTAGCAGGGGAGTGACCTTCCTGTTGGATAGACACTGGTGAGAACAATGTTGGCCAGTGTTGATGTTCATGTTTAGTGATATAGGTTTTTGAGATATCAAGGAAGTGCCATGAAACCAGTTTAAAGTCTAGGAAAGAAGCCTTGTGGTACAAGAGTTACAGAGTGAAACTTACACAGCTCTTTGGAATGAAAGACAATGTACAAATAAAAGTTACCTTATTATGAGTTTTTTTTCTAATTTTAATGATGTGGCCGAAAGATAATGTACTGTCTGGAAGTCTCTTTATGAGTTCATCCATGAAATACTGGTTCTGTTCAGTGTAAAGCAGCTGGAGAAGGCCGAGAGAGGAAGGTTTGTGTGGGTCCAGAGGGACCACTGATTGTCCTTTGTTGGAGTGACCAAGTGCACTTTGACCTGTTCTCAAGTGCTGCTGGTGGCAGAGACACACTGTTTTGCACAATGGCAGCACAGGATTCAAAAGACTGGTCATCCCCTTTCAATAGAGGTGGCTGAGAGAAGTCCGTATCTTGAGATTGTCCTTCCTGAGTATTCAAAGCAGCACAGTGCTATGGTGGAGACAAGAACTTTGCTGACCCCATGGAAGGCTCAGGATGTACTGCATCCAGCTTTGGAGCACAAGAAGGACATGGCCATCACAGCAGATCCTCTATGTGAGGATGCTCAGCCCCCTGCAAAAGCATGCTGTTCTGGAAACTCATTGCTCCTGTGACTCTGGAAGCTTGCCAGCCCCCAGCCTGAATGGGGACAGCCTTGTAGGAAATGAGGTACAGTCCGTGTTTCCCTGTAAAGGAGTGAAATCAGCCCTGCTGAGGCCATAAGCAGGGAACAGTTTCTTTGTGCCAGTGGCATGGCTGACCTGTCTGGTGTTACTTCTCTGGACTTGAGAAACTTGCGGATGCTTTTTGTATTCTGTAAATGCTCTCCTGTGGAGGGGATATCAAGGGGAGAGAGAAGAACTAATCACCCTGACTTCATCTCTGCCCAATTTCCTCACTGATTAAACAGGGCTGACACATGCCTTGCATGGAGATTAAAGCTACTTTGTCATGGAAAACTGTAATTAGAGCTGATGGTCTAGTTCTGTAGAGACTGCAGTGAGCCTAGCGGTAGCTCCAAAGGGCCCAGTGGCTGTTTGATTTGACATGCATGGCAGAACCCTGAATATCATGATAAATCTGGCAGGGCTTTTACCTGTTTTTTTTTTTTTTTTTTTTAAAGGCAATGGCTAGATGTCTCTCTGTTAAAAACAATGGCTGGGTGTTTGGCACCTCACATCGCCTAGCTGTCAGAAGCAGTTTCAAGAAGGCAAATTTTTTAAATCAATATTTCTACCTTTCTGGTCTATTTTCACCAATGAATCTAAAGAAGATGGAGAACAGTGATGAACACAATCTGTAGAGACGAAGGAATATACAAGGAAAATTAAAATTATGAGACTTTAGAAACATGAGTATTTTTTTATCTAAAGGAAACATTAGAGTCAGTGTTGCGCTCACCCGTAATGGCATGTTGTGATGGAATGGAGCGGAGCCCAAGCCCTGGGGCTGTATTCCTCACTCCTTCCTCACCTGTGTGGTGGGACCTGGCTTCCAGCACTATGACAGGCTCTTCGTGAAGGAGCTCTCAAGTTCTGGTCTCTAGTCAGGTGGTGACTCAGGACTAAGATTAATTTCTCGTTTAAAGCTTCCCAGGTTAAGTTTAGCTTGTTTCCCTCTAAGTATGGGTTACAGCAGAACTCTGGAGCACAGCACACACCAGGGTGTCCCACAGAGACAGGGATGCTCACCTCTTTTGGGCTAGCAGTGGCTTCCCTCCTTGTTCCTTTCATAGCAGCAGTAGGAAGGGACTGGCTGAATTGGTGTCTACCTTTTGGATGAACATTTAGCACAAGAAGACTTACACCTGCCCAATGTAATTTTTTAAAGACCTACATGGAGTCTTCTGTCCCCTAGTGTTGGGCTCCATCACAGGTTGACCGTTAGCAGTGAAGATGTCCATAGTGTATGCAAAGCTTTGGGAAGAGAAGAAAGATGAGAATACCTGCAAAACTGACAGGACTGTCAAACTGCAAATGCTTTTCCCACATCTCCAGCACTTCGAAGCCAAGATCTGGGTTCAGGTGTGTCAGCAGCAGTCTCATCATTGCGAGACAGGGAGGGCACACCATTTCTGTGTTCAACGTGCTACTGCACAGGTAGCAGCAAGGCTTCTTTCATTAGAGCACGGGGCTACTGCCACCTGGGCGCTCTTCCACTGTGACCTGTTGTGTCCCTTTCAGAGGTTCTGCTTAACAGGATCCAACTCCCGGTTCCATGGGAAGTGTGTCTCTGTTGTTCCCAGGCTCATGGGGTTGTTCAGCCTGGAAAAGAGAAGGCTCCAGGGAGACCTTATAGCAGCCTTCCAGTACCTGAAGGGGGGCTACAGGAGAGATGGGGAGGGACAGTTTACTGAGGGAGTGGAGAAATAGGATGAAGGATAATGGTTTTAAACTGGAAGAGGGAAGATTTAGATTCGATATTAGGAAGAAATTCTTTACTGTGAGGGTGGTGAGACACTGGAATGGATTCCAGGGAAGTTTTGGATGCCCCATCCCTGGAAGTATTCAAGGCCAGGCTGGGGGGATGGGGCTTTGAGCAACCTGCTCTAGTGGGAGGTGTCCCTGCCCATGGCAGGAGCATTGGAACTAGATGATCTTAAAGGTCGTTTTCACCCCAAACCATTCTATGATTCTACGACCTTGTATTTGTATGCATTGATTCTCAATCAAAGGTGAGCTGCTTCTGTCCACCTCTGGCTTTGAGCAAGATGAGAGCTCAGGATAGGCCTAATGCTCATTTATTTAAAAAAAAAGAAGTCACTTTTAAACTAGATTGCAGTGGCTCCTGAGCTCAGTGGAAGCAAAGTCCACTTTAAAAACCAAGCTCCAATGGAATCTGAAATGAACACTTTGAAGTGCTACTTTGCATCAAGTCTGTCTTCTTAATATGGAGCCAAGAAAATAAGCACGAGTTATGTTTTAGGCTCCCATACAGAAAGACAAGGAATGCAATCTCATTTTCCCTTCTGATTAGGTTGCTATGTTCCAGATGTGACATGGAGCCAACCTACATCAAAGCAATTTCACCTCTCAGAGAGGACCATCAGAGATGGCAATGTACCAAGTGAGACATACCGAGCTTCAAATAAAACATGGGCTCCCCCACTTCCTGTGTCCTCTACGTCGGCTGAAGTGAAATTGGATAGTGTTGAAACACTGAAATCCGTAGGCCCTTTGATTCCCAAATTTTATGCTGAGGGTAGTGAGCACTGCATTCAGGCTGGCAGGTGAGTACAGCAAGCCAGGGCTCAGAAGAGAAGCCAGGAGCTGCCTAGTATACCTGCAAGATCAGCCCTATTCCCATAAGGAATACAGTTCTGTGCTGTCTTAGTAAGGAGAAAAGGACAACTGCAGGGTTTGTTGTAATGTTACTGGTTAACAAAGGGCAATAAGGACAAGAAATAGCATGCACAGCAGTTGTGACCTCCCAGGCCAACTGGGCTAACTGGGAGGGAGCTTGCAGGAGCACAAACCCACTCATGTTAGACCAGGCTTTTCTTCAGACTGCTGAAGAGCTGTTTACTTGCTCTGCTGATTGCCTCTGGCCAATTTTAATCTTGCGAGTGTGCCTGCCTTGTTCTCTGCTTTGATCTCTTTCCTTCTGAGTCAAAACACAAAGATGTTATTAAGATAAATTAGTAAAGACATCTCAGGAACTGGGTGGGAAATGCTGATCATCATCTCCCCTGGAGATAAAGTAATCCCCATGCTCAATCAATTCAGAACATATAACAGTCCTGAATAACTGCTTTGAAACACAGGAAAACAATGGTGCTGTATGAATTGATTGCATTTGGCCTAATTATAGAAGACCTTTGGATAGGGGTACTTAGAAATAAATGGGAGAGAGTGCTAGAAATGTGCAGTGCTGAACAGGCTACCATGGGCTGAGTAACCTTTATGCTGTGACATTAAATACCTTCTCTCTGTGCTGGCCTGGTTTCATTAATTTTCATAAGCGAGGGAGTAGATGTGCTCTGGAGAAAAATGCTGTATAAAGTCTAGTAAAGAAAAACACATGGGAGTGTCTGAGTGATGTGGCGATGTTTCCATTTGTGAACAGCCCTCAGGAATGGTTTGGTTTTGAACAAAATGAATGAAAGATGCAGTTCGGGCTTTTTGTGCATCCGTTGCCTCTGTGCTGAGCTAACAGGCCCCTTTGGAAGCTCATAGGTTAAACTGAGCAATTGGAGATGACACACCCTAAAAAGAGAAGATAAGTTCAAGAGTTATTGTGAAGAGAGAGAAGATTAATAGTAGCAGGTATTTAGAAGATTCAGATAACAATTTCACCAAGAAATCTCTAACAGACTCAGCCTACAGCTATAACTCAAACCACTCATATAACAGCTACACTTCTCAGTAATTCCTATGTCTAGAATAATCACTAATAGAAACAATCACCTATTGCCATAATTTCTCCTAAATGGTACAGTAAAGAATGCTTTGCATATTGCCTACTTGCAGAGATCAGCGCGGATCTGAGATACAGAGTGATTAATGTATGGTTGCTGTGATTTTTATAATTTATGAAAGTCCACGAACATTTTACAGTGCCTCCAGACCTGAGGGACATACATCAGAAGCAGCATAAAACACCAGGGTACCAGGAGAAAACAGGATGGGGTAGTATTCCAGTACATACAGCAATGCTCATAACTTTGTTTTGGGTCAACTAGGAAAGCTAACACTGTTAAACAAAAAGTTGTGGGGGTGTTTTAGGGTTGTGTTTTTTTCCTGCGGTAACTCCAAAGCTCCACTTTGACCTGCAGGCCTGATGTTGCAGGCTTTCCAGGTATCAGCGGGTAGAAAGCCAAAGCATCTTTTGACAAGCATCTGCTTAGAAAAACTTGTACTGTAGGGAGGAGTGAGGAGTAATTGTGAATATAAGTACCTTTGTATTTTTGTTTAAGAGCAAAATTTTTGTTCTCCCCCTCTGCACTGGTGAGGCCACAATTGGGATACTGCGTCCAGTTCTGGGTTCCCCAGTTCAAGAGGGTCAGGGAACTACTGGAGAGAGTCCAACATAGGGCAAACAAGATGATTAAGGGATTGGAGCACCTCACTTACGAGGAAAGGCTCAAAGAGCTGGGGCTCTTTAGCTTGGAGAAGAGAAGGCTGAGGGGAGACCTTATTAATGTTTATAAGTATCTAAAGGGTGGGTTGAAGGATGATGGAGCTGGACTCTTTTCAATGGTTTCCAGCAATAGGACGAGGGGCAACAGACATAAGCTGGAACATAGGAAGTTTCATTCAAATATGAGGAAGGACTTTACAGTGAGAGCGACAGAGCCCTGGAACAGGCTGCCCAGGGAGGTTGTGGAGTCCCCTTCTCTGGAGATTTTCAAGACCCAGCTTTGATGCAGTCCTGAGTGATGTGCTCTAGGCATTCCTGCTTAGCAGGGGAGTTGGACTAGATGATCTCTAGAGGTCCCTTCCAACTCTGTCAAATCCGTGAATCTGTGAAATAGAAACGACGGGGTAATTGGGAGCTGGAATCAGTCAGGATAGGGGGAACCCAGAATTTGAGGAAATTGTCCTTGAAAATCAATTAAATTGGACGTGTTTGTGACTTTCAGTTAAACATAGGTGAAATTTCATTGTCTTCAACGTTATTTTCAGACTGATCTAAAATGAAGAGTAAGTGAACTGAGCACAGGCAGGATGTGTTTCTGAGGCACAGGAGTTGCTATAAGAATGTAGACGGGAGCTGCACAGCAGGAGCTAGTTTGAAGCTGGCAAGGTCAGGACTGAGGGAAGAACAATAAAGGAGCTACAGCATGAAGTATTATGATTTCCCCCTCCTTCCTCTTTTGTCCTAGGTTTTTTCTAGAAGGATGCTGATGAAAAGCATGGCATCCCAATGCTCACTTCTAGAATATGACTACCTTGCAGTAGAAAAAGGGAGTAAGGAAGGTAGGGCAGCCTCTTTCTTGCAGCTCATCCAGGGATACACATAGCACTTTTTTCTGGTGGGCTATTCACTGGGGTCTAGCGTGCAGGGCTGATGAAGAGTTACTGCGCAAGTTTAAAGCGTCCATGTCAGAAATGGCAAGAACAGCTTGGAGGTGACTTTTGTTGATAATAAAATAGTAGCTTGTGTTTAAATGGCATGTTTTACCTATAGCAGTTGGACTGCTTTGTCATAAGGTCTTAAGTGACAGTTCTGCCCAAATTTGGGAGGAGGAAGATCAGCCCCAAGGCACAGATTACCGGTGACTTCCTTAAGGTCAAGCAAGGAACTGCTGATTCATGAGGAAGAGAACTCAGGTAAACTGGGTCCTAGGACTATTTATGGCTCAATATCAAGCCAGATCCTGCTTCTGAGGAAGCACTTTCCTGCATGTTATTTGAGTGGAAAAAACAGTCACCAGCAAAAGAAAACTTATAAGTTTTTTGTTGTTGGGGTTTTTGTTGTTGTTGTTCTTGTTTTTTTCCCCTCCCTTTTAAAGCAGGCTAACTTTCTTCAAGGTAGGAGGGAAACTACAGTAGAGTCACCAGTTAACACAGCTAGGTCAGGACAGATACAGCTGCTAGCAATAGCGATGTGAAGTTAATTACTTCCAAGTAAAAATGAAAAGGGTATGGAGTCTGAATGAGTTGGTTCCCTCCCCTGGTTGGTTGTGAGGCATTGTGGTGATGTGGTGGAGCTTTTCAAGGATGGACTACATTTGTATTCTGTTATGTATCCAAACTTTGTGTAGCTCTGTAGCTCAGTATTTACTGTATTCATGGTAACACACATTGCTGCTGTTTGTAACAGGCCACGGGTTTTGCAGGAGCTCTGTAAGGCTCAGGATTTATGGCTTTGTCCAGGCTTGTCTTGGCCTGCCTGGGGCTTTGCTTAACTTGTTTAGCTGCAATAGCAATTTCCTAATGACCAGGTGACTATTACACAATTTGTTCTACTTTTGCTTAGCTTTGTACAGTTGCGTGATATAACTGTAATTTTTATTTGGCTGAGAGTGACACGTAGTTATTTAATGATGAATGTAGGACCCTAGCAAAATGGTGCAGTGTAGAGGACTATAAACATGACAGCAATAGCGGAGGCCTTGAAAGGAAAGCTACTGGATGCACTGCAGAGGAGTTCAGATATGAGATACCAGTAGAGGGCATGGGATGGTACTTGAGACCCCACAGCTATAAACAACGCATTAGTGGTCAATGACTTTTAAATAAAGACAGACCTGGGAACTGGACAAAACTGGTTTTAGGGATAGCAAAGAGAACAGAGAGAAAGTGTCCAGTTTATGTAAAACCTCATATGTGGTGTGAGGCCAGCTACCTTAGGATCCAGATGGGCTGTGGAAAGGTGAGTATAACAGTGGAGAAGGGGTTGGAACTAAGCCTATGATGTGTCTAATAGTTTCACCTGTATCATTATATTATTGAGTGTTAATAGCATTTACTTTTTTTTTTCCCTATAATAATTAGATTGGGATTAATAATTCAATGTTTGCGAGTTAAAGTTTCAGTGACAGTAACAATACATTCTTGGCTTCGCTCGTAAGTCATGTGTCTTTTTTTCTGTACCAGGATTTTGGCTGTAACACTTTGAACAAAGTGCATCCAAATGTATTCTTAAAAAGATTGTCATCACACATGGAGAACACTCAGCAAAAAGCTATGGAGGTGAAATAGCTCAGAAATTCCATAAATTCAATGTGACACGTTTTCCTCAGGTATTTATTTAAAAGAAAATGAATTGATTATTTGTTCTGTAGGAGGTGACATAATGTAATAAAATTGTGAAAAGGCATCCCTATGATTTAGCTGTATCAATCAAACACATATCTTTTACTGAGGATGTTCGTTTCAAGTACTTCAATAAGCTTTGCAAAATGATGTTTACAACATATTCTTGGGGAAAGGAAAGGTGAATCACTGGTTATTAAGAAAAAAGCTCAGAAGTCATTTGTTATTGATTCATCCATTACATACAGTAAATATTTCATTCAGATATTTCATGAGGCTGTATGCAAAATATAATGCATTGTGGTTTGGTTTGCATTGTAGCATGGATATACTGCAAGAAACTTGCAATAAAACAAGATTTACTGTTATTTTTAGAATATGATTTGAATCAAATGCCTTTATAATGAAGTTTGGGACATTTACTCTGACTTTATTTTCCCTGAGCAAGTGTGAATATTAACATACCTTATCATAAACGAAGCCTCTAATTAAAAAACATTTTTATCTGTAATTTACAACAGTCTGGTGGATTTATTGGAATATACCCTCATTTTCTAGTTCACTTTAAATATACCTCTTGAAAGATCTTCTAGAACATCAGTCAAATTTGCTGATAGTGAAATTTTCATTTGATGAATTTTAATGACAAATTTGATTCAAAACAAAGAGTTCTCCATAACTGAGACTTTGATTCTAATTCTGATAATGCAGCTGTTGGTTATCAAGTAAATACCCATTAAGATACAGCATGAAAATTGTACCACTGAGAAATATGTGTTTTGAGCACCTGAATACTCTGAGAAGTAGAGTTATGGATTGATTTCTGATGTCTAACTTGCGAAGATCTTGTGATACGAGGTGCTTTTTCCACTTCAGATTTCCTCTTGCAAGCATCTTGGGTTTTGAGCTGCAGCTCAAATTTCTTGCCTGGCTTGCCATTTTGTACTGCAGCACTGGGACTTTATCCTAGAGAAAGCGGGACAAGAGGTGATAGGAAGAGATTTGGGTTTACCGGTCACATACTATGTCTTTGCAAATTGCAGGATTGGACAAGTTATCTTAAGAGCCCATAAAGATAAAAAAACAAGGTGAGACAGTGGCTAGCCATCCTCATTAGCTATTGCTGATGCTGCATAGGCAAATTTCATTAAGCACTGTGTAGTGGAAGGTTGTATAACAATGTCTTGCATGAAATGAACCAGTGTCTCTTCTTTCTGTCTGCTCCTGTGGTCCTTGTCTCATTGCCTCTGAAAATGCAGTTTATCAGTTCTTATCCAACTCCTACGTGCTGCCAACTTGGACCACAGAATGTAGCTGGAAAGGAAGATGTCATTTGAGAAGTTCCCATTTTCATTTCTGTCTCTCTAATGTGACCTGCAGACATCTCCATGTCTGAGGAATATCTCTACAACTTCTATCACCTTGCTGAATGCAAAGGAAAGTATGAGCCCCCTACTGCTAAGCAGAGATGGTAACTCCACAGTAAAGTAATTATGCTGAGGACCCATCTGTGTACTCTTAAAAAGAACTTTTGCGTACACATCTCAGTAATAAATTATTTTCTTTTGCTGTACTTACTATTTACTGCAAAAAACTACAGATGATCAACTAATGAAGTAAGTGTAATTTAGTAAAATATTGAAGCTATCTACAAGTTAAGAAAAAGTAATTTAAGTTAATTTGCATTTTGTAATCTTCACTGCAGTTCTTGATGACATCCTCTGTATTGGACCACATCTCCCTCCCTCCAATAGCGTCTGCTACCCTGTCACTTCTCTTTCTTGCTGAGGGGCAGAACAGTTTTGATGGGGCAGGAGCTGAAAATCCCACACTTCAGTCTCCTATCACAGAATCAAAGAGACTTCCTCTGCCGTAATTGGTACTCACCGACTTGGAGCCATCCTCTGACTTGTGAATCATGCTCCAGACTTGACAGTCCCTCCCAGGGCTTCACAGGGGACGAGGCAGTTCTTACCCGGAGGCTATAAGAAACCCCATTGGAGCCTCTGGCCTACTGTGTAGATTTTTAGGCTGTTCAGTGAGGTGCTCCCAGCACAGGGGCTGCAATACAAACCATCACAGAGTGGGGTATAGCTCTGACAGGAAATCAGAGTCAAAACAACTGAGCCTCTTATTACTGTGTAAAAGCTGGCGATGTCTGAATCCCTTCTTCCACCAGCTGACTTTGCTCTTTGGACTCCAGTTCACCTTCCTCCTGCCCCCTGCCTCTCCCTCTTCTATGGGCAATATAAACAACCTCGGTCCTGGCTCTTGTCAGCGGTAGCAAGAGAAAAGAGCTGCTCTTTTTGCACAGACCACATGCAGTAGGACCATAAGGAAAAAGAAAATGCTGCCTCTTCCTTTTGTTCTGAGCATCCTGTGACAGCCTAGGATCGACTGAGCTGGTGCTTGCTGCTTGCTCTGTGCATCTGTCTGGAAATGTGTCTGGGTAAAAATTTTTTTGGTGTGTCTTGAAAATGGCAAACGCTGGCAGCTTGTCTTGGTCTCAAAGAGAAGCTGCATACTCTTCCAGAGCGTGCGTGCTTTTTGTCAAGGAATGTGGGCCCCCTTATTTGCCTGCCTTGTGAATTACCTGAAATACACAGTCGATGGATAGCACCTGTCAGCACATTTCACTAGACAGCTCCAGAGGAAAAAAAAAAACAGTTTAAATAATCATCTCTCCCCCTGTGCATCAGGAAAGAGTGATAAAAAATTGGAGATGAAAGACCATTGAAGCCTTAGGACATTTCATCTCTTTTCCTTGGGGCAAATGCAGGTCTCTTTCCTATAGTAAATACATTTCAAGCTGTTCAGTTTTAAATTTATTTAGTGACAATACTTCTGAGGCTTCCCTGGAGAGGTTATTTTGTAATTTAATAGATGCCACTGTTGGGGATATTTTTTTTTTTGTTCTAATTTACTAAACACTCAGTGGTTTTCATCTTTAAAGCACATTTCAGACATTAAATAACCTGCAGACAGTTACTGAGCGGTAGCTAAGCCACCACCTCTCTCACCCTGAGTCTTTCTGTTAATAACTCTGCAGGAACTCTATTCAACTTAACTCAGACATGTTTTTCTGCAGTTAAATGAGAATTTGCAGTATGGTAAAATGGCAGGTCAGGCACAGATTTTTTTTTTCTTTCTTGCATTCTCATTTTAAATCAAGTGCAACTTGCTCATCGTTTCAGATGTTTCCTACCATTCAACCCTATCATTCAATAGTATTTTCCTTTTGCCAGCTGCATCTCATTACTCTGAGCTCTACCCCAAACAGCACTTCTTCTTCCTTTACCTTTTGAGGTGTGAGAAGTGTGCATGCATGGTTATCTGATCTGGCCTTGTCATTCCAGGGGAGCTCGTTTCCCTCTCCCCATTTTGCTGTGCCTACCCTCCTTCTGAACTAGGCCATCTTCTGCACTGACATCAAACTTGCCTGGCACCTCTAAGGACCAGCTTGCAGTCACATCTGTGTTTCCTCTCTCTTCCCGGCAGCAAAAGCTGCTTCATTGCCCCAGGCAGCTAGAAAAATTGCTGCTGTCTCTCCTACGTGCCACTCCATGTGGAATGGCAACTCTGCTGCAGCTCAGAGCAACCTCCAAGTCTAAGTACCTGAGAAACTTATCAGAAGGACACAGGTCTCAGGAGATGACACCAGTGTCCATTAATGTCCTTATGGGGATGAATGCCTTTTGTTAGCCTGTTGTCCAAAATGCCCAGAGTTGGCCTGGAGCCCTGCTAAGTTGTCCTTGGCTGGCCCATGTCCTTTGTATCCTCGCCCTGGCTGCTGGGCTGTAGGTGAGGAGAGCAAGGTGGACGGCGATCTGCCCAGTTCTGTGTGCTCTGGGGGTCCCTCTGCTTTCTGCGTGAACCTGGAGCCAGTGCCAACACAGGATTTAAAACAGATTGGTCTGAACTAAAAGTTTCAGGTCAGAAAGCCTGGGAGGCTGCTTGCCCTGTCTCACCCCTTCGGTGCCTTAAACAGGCCCCCAGACAAAAGCATCTATTGCACTTGGCCGCTCGTGTTTGAGGGCGTATATGTTTGGACTAGATTTTGATACAGAGATATTATAAACCAGAGGGGACAGTGGTCCTCTCTCTTCAAGCAGCAGTTCAAGAACTCTGCATGCTTTCAGGGAAGAATTGCCCGTGCCATTCCTATGTGAATTGTCCTACATTTCTGCTACCGTGCAATGTATGCATGGCTAAAAATAGCCCTGGCCTTTTAACCATCACGTTGTACACTGAGCACTTACCTGATAGTTGGCAAACAACCGGCTCATGTAAATAGGAGAATCAAGGTAATGATCAAAAGAGCATTTGTCTGCTTTGTTTTCCCGGTAATTCCTCTTGTGGATTGGGCTGTCATTTTAAATGTAGTGAGTGCCTGTGTATTCAGCTTGCACCACTCCAGATGGCAGGTTCACCTGTTTCACATTTTATAATCTTGTATTTCAGGGCAGTATTTAAAACTCTTACCTTTTTAATAGTTAACTCCAGGACGGAATTACACACTCCCTCAAAACCAATAAATAGCTTCAAGGAGTATTTGCTATAGAACCTTAGCTTTTTAGTGTTCGAGTCTGCCTCCTGTTTTCGCTTGGGTTAGCCTGCACCGTGCAGAGCCATGTGTTACCCTGACACACCTGGCGGAGCAGATCAGAGTCTAGTTTGATGTTGTATTTCAGGTCAGCCAGAAAACACAGTTTCAGTCACTGTCATAAACACATTCAAGTCAAAAGTCTTTTTCTTTTGCAAAGAAAAAACATCTATATATTTGGATTATTAGCTGATCTGCTCTGCTGAATGAATGCCACAGGACGAAATACTGCCTACCAGCTTACTGAGAGTAAAAGTGGTGTCTGAATTTTGGGATGATGATCTTGGATGAAGGCCTGTATCCTGCACGCTTTCACTGATAGCACATGCCTTCTATTGGGACCTCCTCTGGGAGGTGTGCACTCCATTTCAGTTTTGTCAGCAAGACTAATGTCAGCCCTCCTGAGCATCACAAGTCCTGAGCCAGTACATGCCCCTCACAAAATCCCCAAGTCACGCTACAGTAGCTGTTGCACACAGACCTCCAGAAGCCATTCCGTAGCTTGGGAGTGTGAATATCTGTCCACAGTGAAAGTAATGGCACAGGATGGTTTTTTTGTAAAATGGTAGAAGCAAGTGGGACATTTGGAGGTGCACCTCCCTGTCCAAAGCTGAAGTGCACAACTGGATGAAGATCCTGTTAGCATGAACAACATTGGGCATTTTAGCATTATTACCTGGTTTGGGGCTCTCTGAACTCTTGCTTCCATACTCTCAAAATCTGTGCAACCAGGCAACAAAGCCTTTTGGAGTAATTGGTTTACTTCAGCTGTTTACATTAGCAAACCTAATGAAAGCAAAACCCCTGCAAGAAATCTTAAAATGGTCACAAAAATTGGTTTTCAGTGTTGTTCTGATCTAGGGCCGGCAGACAGTTTCTAGGGATGTAAATCTAGGCACTGCAAGCAGCAGAAAATGTACAGGCAGGTGTTCATTCAATTAAAATGCATGGTACATATAAAATGATTGTAGCAAACCATTCTGTTAGCATTCAGTCTGTATGAATTTCATTATTAACTTTGTAATGTAAACAGGAAAATTGCAGTATTCTGAATTTCCATTTAAAGATGCCAGAATTAAGGACCTGTCTGGTGCTCTGTGGTGCAGGGCTAGAAGGAGAATAGATGAAATTTTGCTATCTCAAGGGACTTGACTTTGAATGTGCTTGCAGAATAAGCAGTGGTAACAAACATCCCTCAAGCTGTTTGGCCTGGCTGTACCTCTTACTCTCTGGCACCTTGTTAAGCATGTTTTTAAGTGTGTATCTATAAAGTATGCCTGCCCTGAGAAAAGCTGCTTTACTTTTCCTGTCATTTACTTTAATTTCCTTCCCTATGTTTGGTACTGCTGGGAGCGAATAGAAGGGCTGGAAACCCCACTACTTGCATTGAGCATTGAGTTTAGCCATATTTACAAGTACTGTTACAACAAAATTATCTGTCCATCCAACCAGAAAGGCTAGAAAAGGTTTAGAAAAGTCTCCCTGACACACCAGCTGGGACTGCTGGGACTTACTGAAGGAAGCACTGCAGATGCTTGACTGGGTCATATCTGTTTACCATATCTGATTTATCCTTTGCTAAGATAAACATCCCACACCAGTCAGTCTCTTTTTAAGTAAAATAGTGTCTGTGCCTCCAGTTGTTTTCCCTGTTACCCCCACCCTGTGGTCTAACCTCTGATCCTAAAACCCCAAATGAATTAACTTAGATATGAGTGGTATCAGTCAGTGGATACTGACTGATCAAACATGGACCATACCAGAGCTTGATAATTACAAAGACAGATGATTTACAGGGCTCAACACAAATGGGACTGAAGTGGACGCTTTGTGCTAATGGGATGATAGTTAGTCAAAGACAAGAAGTAAAGTTTACATTTATACAGCACACAGCTGGAATGTTCCTGTGAATCTTCAGAACTTTTGTCCTCCACAACTGTGGATTGCCAGGTATTAGACCTCAGATTTAATGAGAACCCTAAAACCAATCCCTAACAGCCCACCCCCTCCAGGGTACTGGTACTTCAAGCTACAGAACGTCTGTGATACACAACCAAGTGGCTCAATCAATATCCTGCAGGATGAACTTTGTCCCAAGAAGAAAAGGGACAGGACTTCTCTTCCGATGACTCTTGTGCTGACAGTTGACTTTGTGCCTATTGTCCGTCCAGGAAATTACCCATGAAGGGTCTGGAGAAAGTGGAAGGGACCAAACCCCCTAGCATGTTTAGTACAAAGGCCCCCAAATTTCAGGTGCCACGTGAGCATAGCAGTAGAACAGCAGAGATGAAGGGTATTGCCAATGCATTATATGAGGCATGCAACTTCAAGCACCCTGTTAATAATGTTTCTATTACATTTAGTATTGCAGCTTAAATTTAAGAGCTAGATTTTCTCAGGAGGTCAGTATAAATATTTTAGAATATTTAGGGGAGTCATGAGAAAAGTATTTAGTAAATTTTTTTTAAACTACACAGCAGTTTTATATTTGTTGCCATGTTAATCCCCCATAAACATGTTTTCATTAGCATTCTTTTTTATTGAATGCTAAGATTATTGCAAAATGAAGGTCATAACAAAAGTTTTATACCATACAAAATTGCAAAGAACCCTGCTTGCTGTCTGTGCTAATTACTGCCAAAACCTTACTGCACAGATGCCAAGGAAAATAGCTAGCAGGACTCCTGGAACAATCTGCCCTCTCGATCTGCCCAAGTGGACCTCAACAGTGCATGTATGGACAATTAGAATGTCTGGGGGCTTCACCATGGCTTTTATGCAAGTAATTTGGGAGAAGTTTGGGAGAGACGAGAGAAGAGTAACTTGGCCCCACAGAGCACAAAGCTGCCATGCTCCCAGTGGACCTGGTTAGGATGGAGCATTTGCATCCCCAGGAGTTGAGTGTCCTGTTCAGTATAAACAGATGTGTTTTCATTCATTTCAAGCCCTCTGTATTCCTCAGTTTTAATAGTTAATGAGTAACTCAGTGAATTCTATGCAATTTTTCCGTGCTCCACCCAGGATTGGGGCCTGGTTACTCAGGAAGAAAATGCATTTCATTCCCTAATTACTGGATGGCTGTGTACATACAGGCAGGTGGAGAAAGGCACATGTCTTTTCTACATGGAGAAATTAAAAAGGCTTAAATAAACTCCTATGAAAATCAGTTTCATTAGAGTAGCACAACCCACCCGGATGCACATAGACTAGTTAACACCTGGGTAATACTGTTTTTTTTGGAGGTCAGTGACTGGATTAAGCAGGTAGTTACCTATCTTGCAGCAACAGTGTACGCATGAATTGATTTTTGCAAACTCAGTTGAAAACCTTTAATAGAACATGTAGTACGAATATATTATCTATGTGATTTTTTCTGTGAGACTTAAAAACATAAAAAATTTCTGTAAGACCGAAGTTATAGTAACTATAAAGCTTTTTGGGTTCTTAAGGGAAAAACGGATGGGTTTATTCATTTTGATAGCTATATAAACAGTAGAAAATGTGCTTAGATTAGCACAACTTGCACATGAAACAGGACAGTGTCATGTTAGCTGGTTCTTAGCACTGGAACAGACTGAGGCATTCCTGAAATTAACATTCAGTGTTTAAAATAAATTTAATTTAGCTGGTGCTGGTGATCTTCAATGAATGCAAGTTCTCTGATGAACATGGGCAGGTGTGGATGTTGAGAGGGAGAAGATGCAGTGATTTCCTTCTGTGCAGTGCTTGTGTTCCTCCTCACTCTGGGTGGGGGTGCCCATGGGAATATGCTTTTGGTGCTTTTATGTATGAGCTCTTCAACTTTGTGAGGGCTGAGTGAAATATAGACAAGCAGTTGCTGCTGAAGGTAAAATATCATGACCCTATCCAAGTACAAGTGCTTTTCCTTTTCTCTGTAAATCTCCTACATTGCTGGCCGCTGGCTTTGGCAGTCAGGCTGCCTGCTGACCTTGGGCAGACACATGGTAACAGAGAAGTTAAATGGCCTGCCCACAGTCAGAAAGCAGAGTGTCTCATTCCCAGAAAGTTCCTGCTCTTCAGCCTCAAGACTGTTTTTCTTTTCCAAAGGCAGTTCCCTTTCTGCTTAAAAAAGAGATATGCCTACTTGGATGTTGACAGTCTAGAATAAGGGTGTTTCAATCTGTGCTCAGACTGCTAGTTTCTGCTGGTGCTTTCTAATGGAACTGTGACAGCTGTTGAGGAAAATCAAAGTTTTTAACACTAGGCTGAACTGCACCATACTGGAATCCTCAGTCCCCATGGAAAATTTTCAGTCCCACATATTTAGAAAAGATGGAAAACCATTGCCTTGCAATTGAAATTTGTAAGAGCCACAAGAATAGTTCTTATGAGGAAAACTGCAGAGTAAATGTATTCCCCAGCTACCTTGTAATCATAGAATCATAGAATGGTTAGAGCTGGAAGGGACCTTAAAGATCATCAGGTTCCGACCCCCCTGCCATGGGCAGGGACACCTCCCACTAGACCAGGTTGCTTGAAGTGCCATCCAGCCTGGCGTTGAACACTTTCAGGGATGGGGCATCCACAACTTCTCTGGGCAACCTGTTCCAGTGTCTCATGACCCTCAGAGTAGAGAGTTTCTTCCAAATATCTAATCTAAATCTCCCCTCTTTCATTTTATAACAGTTATCCCTCATCCTATTGCTATACTGCCTGATAAAGAGTCCCTCCCCATCTCTCCTGTAGGCTCTTTTGAGGTACTGGAAGGCTGCTATAAGGTCTTCCCAGAGCCTTCTCTTCTCCAGGTTGAACAACCCCAACTCTCTCAGCCTGCCTTCATAAGGGAGGTGCTCCAACCCTCTGATCATCTTTGTGTCCCTCCTCTGGACTCTGGACTTGTTCCAACAGGTCCATGTCCTTCTTACATTAGGGGCTCCAGAGCTGGATGCAGTACTCCAGGTGGGGTCTCACAAGAGCAGAGTAGAGGGGCCAAATCACCTCCCTCAACCTGCTGGCCACACTTCTTTTGAAGCAGCCCAGGATGTGGTTGGGTTTCTGGACTGCAAGGACACCTTGTTGGCTTGTGTTGAGCTTTGCATTCACCAGTACCCCTGAGTCCTTCTCCTTAGGGCTGTTCTCAATCCATTCTCCACTCAGTCTATATTTCTGCTTGGGATTGCCACGTCCCACGTGCAGGGCCTTGCACTTGGTCTTATTGAACTTCATGAGGTTTGCACGGGCCCACCTCTCAAGCCTGTCCAGGCTCCTCTGGATGGCATCCCTTCCCTCCAGCGTGTCAATCACTCCAAACAGCTTGGTGTCATTGGCATACTTGCTGAGGGTTCACTCAATCCCACCATAATGGCACAAGAAGTTCGATTCTAGACTTCTAGACACTTTTATAAATATTGGCTCCTTCAATATTAACTATATCAATTGTCATAATTTAATAGGATTCATATTTGTAGTAATGATTATTAGTTATATAATCCAATATTAGAATCATATATTGATTAGAAATGCAATATTCTAGTGACAGGTTAAATTCTGCATTCTTGGTGATATGACTTTATTACATCTTAGTATTGCAGTGCTGAAATTTTATTTATTCTCCAAGATAAACAGCTTTCCATGTAGCTTTACATGTTCAGCAGTCTTCAGTCTTTCTATTAAATTCTGCTTTTTAAAATTTATGCAGTCCCTGCTGTGTGGAGTTTATACAGACCCAGGACTCTCAGGAAGTAAATCTCTGGGCAGCCTCACAGGGTAGTAGGTAAAGTTGGGCAGTGCTCATTTCTTTTGTTGGCAGGCAGGAGGGCAGCAATTCATTCTTTTACCCTGAACAGTGTGTTTAAGTTTCTCACATTCAGTTGTGTAAGAAAATTTCCTCCTCCTTCAAAGCAACGCTAGCTCAACGTTTCTTCCAGAAAGAGTGGCCAGAGTACTCAGTGAATCCAGTAAATGGCTTAATTACCATCAATGGTTTGAAAGTATTTTTAAATTTCGGTGGAATCGCTCAGTTTACAGGTTGTTTTTTAAAAGTTGCCTCTGTCAAAAACGCGTACAGAAAGTACAGAACCTGAAACAAAAACACAACCTTGAAAGTCTGGCTTCTTTATATTCAGGGCTTCACATAATCCAGTTGTAGTGAGGGAGGGCAGACACCTGTTTGGATTTCTTTCCAGATTTCCTTAAATATGAGAACAAATTTTAGATCTGGGATTTTGGTTTGGGCCCATTTGCAGTTACGACAGTGTACAGCTGTGGAAGAGCAGTGACAGAAAGGCAAAGGCTGCATGGAGGAGTAATTATTTGTAGCTACAATGCAGGAACAGACAGGATGTTGGGAAGGTTGCTTAGCAGCTGTATTCACACAGTCCAGCCTCTGCTGTGTTTTCTTTGAGGAGCTAATGCGCTTTCTGTTAAAGTAAAGCTACTCATGGTGTAGGAGGACATACTTCAAGAGAGAACAACTTACTGGGCTTTTCTCATAATTAAAGCACAGTCGCTATCCACTTCCTGCTGTTTCTGATATTCAAAGAGAAAGCAGGGCTGACCACATTAGCCTGCTTTTCAATCAGTGCTTTTTATAAGAGCGTACATCTTAGAGCTTTTGCTCTCACTCAATATTTTTCAATCTCATAGCCTTGGTGGAAGGACTGATGGCCAGAGCCAGGCCACTGCTGGCACTGATGTGGCTAGCTGTGGGGTGCCTGGCAATTTCCACCTTCCCATGAATGAAGCATTTGCTGCTCTCCCTTGACCTGTGCTCCTCAGGACTCCTGCTTGACAGGTGCTTGGAAGCAGCCTACAAGGATCATGAGCAGAGGTGTCTGTAGTGGTTTCTGTCCCCAGCAGCCTATCCTCCCCATTTCTCCCTACTGCTACTTGTCTAACAACTGCCTAACAACCGAGGTTCGCAGGTACTGAGATAATTGGCACTGATTTAAACCGCCAAGCTGTAAAATGAAATGATGTTCACCAGGAGCTGGCTTAGAAACTGTGAAGATGTCCAGGTGACTGTGGGGCAGGAATCTTTGCTGTCCATCCTGCAGCAGCTGAACCATGCAGCAAAATGGGAACATCCAAGAAAGAAACAGAGCAGGTAACTGGGGCAGAGATTGTTTTGTAACTTCAGTCTCCCCATTTTAAAATAGAGCTAGCAATGCCAGCAGGGGTGGAAATTTTAGGGGTGGAAAGCCCAGTATTAAAACCAGCTGTCACTATAGAACATCACATATAAGCAGCATACAGGCTCAGTGTAGGAAAAAGTTAGTGGTGAAATCACTAGCAAAAATAAGGTTACTCTGTGTCTTCAGTTTTACATGTGTAGCTTTTCAAGGTTCTGATATAGAATATTTTTCACTTTTTCTCTTTGTTTAAAGTGAGCTTTTATTTCCCTTGTTGGCTCATTGTGCGTGTGTGCATGGAATGGTAATAGGCATGGAGGAGTCACAGAACAAGTATTCATTATACTTGAATGCCAAGTATAATATAGAATTCATGGGCAGGTGAGACTCATACTCTTATTAATGACATTTTTCTATATTATAATTCTAGCGATAAAGATGACGGTTATCCTTGCTTCTGTTCCTTGGGATAACACATGCTGTGGTGTATGGAACAGACAATGGTTCTCCAGGGGAACTGGGCACAGCTCATCCACAGCCTCAATTACTGCTCTGAATATTGTGTATCCTCTTGTGTAGCATCGTAGTTTGGTGTTCCTGTGCTGGCTGCACATCACCTGGGCTTTTCTTCTTTATTTTTCCCACCCGCCACCTGCCAGAGAATAGGTCATACACATCAGAAAGTGACATGAGAAACATTGCACCACCTCCTCCAAAGATTAAGAAAAGCCAAGCAAGGAAGCTAACTTTAAATCATGTAGGATGTAATTGCTGCCTCCTGCGCTTTTAGCTGTCTCTTGTCTTCCACTGATGCTTGCTACCCGTGCATGCTTTGGCACACGGGACCAGGAGAGGCTGGGGATGGGAGGGTGGACAGTGGATGTCTCTGTGTCATTGGACTGAGCTGATGTAGGACGTAGGGCAGAGAGAGTTTCCTATGCCTGGGGTGCGTGGAGGAAAAGGTACATCTGATTATGGGTCTACCCAGCAAAAACACTGCTCTGCTCTCCATGTGGTACAAACCCCATCCAGGCTGCTTGTCTTAACATCCCCTCTGCATCAGGAAATAATCTCCTAGGCTCCCCTGAAATGACTCTTGGTCTTAATTTAGTGACCCCAGCAACTTCTACAGTAACAAGGGTAGTTCAGATGGGAAGATTTATATGAGTTTCACAGTGCTTGCTCTATCAGGTGTCTGCCCTGCTGGGGCTCAAGGCCTGCAAATAAATATGTGGGGAGAATTTTTAGGGAGTCTTTGTTACTCTCTATATTATGTATCACTGCTGATAGATGTTCAGACGGTCCAGAAGTAGAATGTGGCTCTCTGCAGCTTATAGAATGCATTAATGCAGAGGGGTCAAAACAGGCAATTGTTGGGCTTGGGTTGTTTATTTTTTATTATTTTTGGGTTTGTTTGTTGTTGTTGTTTGGTTTTTTTCCCCACCAAAATATATTAGCAGTCTATTATTGGAAGCAAAAAGCATTGTGAACCTGGTTTAATACATATTTTATTTTGGAAGTCATCTTGCTGTGCTAGATACCACAGGCAGAGATCTTTCCTGGCTTGCTTCCAGATGTTAAAATCAAGGGAAGATATGTATGTGCAGAGAAGAGTTTCAGAAATTGCCAGGTGAAAAGCTGAAAACTGAGCATTTTAAACCATCTTCTCCCCAGTTAAAAATGAGTATTCTACTTCGGCACTGCTCTGATGTACTTCACTCTTTGAGAAGCACACTGCATAATTGCTGCAACGTGTATTTTTGTTTCAGGTAGGGAAGGGTGTGAGATGTGGCTGAGTGGTCATAACACAAGCCTACTAAAGTGGCTATCTCTCTCTGTTTGCCCACGTTGCTGCTGAATCTTGTCCAGTTACTTCACTTTTCTGTGCCTCATCCTTCACTATACTAAGACTTTTATCAGATATTTAGAGCAATATAACACTAAACAGTTGTGCAGATGCACCAGATGTATATATTAGTACTTGTGTAACTTGTGTACTTAGTACTAACACTGCAATGAATTTTAAGAGGAGATCTGATTTTCCTACTTACCTCCCAAGGGGCAAATAGATCTCAGACATTAGTTGACTGCTGCTGGCTTGCTCTCAAGATGCTTGCCTTATTTTTCTGGTTTTGGTTTCATATTCAATGTCAATACGTCTTCTATTTGCGCACTGTGTACATAAGGGTCTGTAAACAACTTCAGCATTTTTCCCATGGCTGGAGACTTTGCTGCTACTCTGTTATGGAAAAAAGTCCCCACTTTCCATCAGTGGTAATGGTCAGGTTCCACTCTGAGGTGATTTTGAAACGTTTCAATTTTTCCTTGCTAAAGGAAAATATTTACTTGTTTATTATCAGCTGTGAAGTCAAGGTTTTACCATTTGCAGAAATAAATGACTTATTCTCAATGCAATTCTTTTTTCCAAAGCCTGAGGAAAGCCACTTGTAATGGAAATTAGCAATGGCTATTAGTGAAGAGGGGAACAAAATGTTTCCTTTTTATTATGTGTCCTATTAATAGTTACCAAGAAATGTCAGGTGGCAAAGTAGAAAAAGCAGATAACATCAAGTCATGTTTTAATCTTATTTAGTACCTCATAATGATGAACCAGAAGAGACCCTAATTATGCAGTTACATGACTTAAATAGTCTTGCTATTGTAGATAATTACATTTGCAACATGCCTTGAAAGTGTTAGTGGAGTTATGGAGCTGATTTTAAAGTAAATTTCTCATTTAATGCTTCCATACAGAGGCAGTGATATAATTCTGTTTGAAATGTGAAATTAATTTCTCAAGTGGTGGTAATACCACTTTTTTGAGTTTAAGGTTATATGTGCTTCAGAGGTGTTTTTGTGCCTGTCCTCATATTTTATTCAACTGGGGAAAGAGAAAAGAAGAAGGTTTTCATATGTGACCCAAAATGGAGACGGTTACCCCAGCTGTTGAACCTAAATAAATTAGTGTTTTCAACAAAATTACATTTTGTAGGCAGGACACTTCACTGAGCTCTGGATTGCACTCACAACTTAGTCATTTCCATCCCAATGATTAGGCAAAAGAACAAATACAACTTTGTAGAATTTTATTTTGACCACGGCAGAGCAGTGATTTGTTGCTGCACTAGGAACCTCTTCTGCCTTTTGTGTAGTGTAGAGAGGATGGAAGTCCTAATGCCAGAAAATTTAAGCAAATGTTTTCCTTCCAATTTTATATCTCTCTCCTAACACCCCTGAATTTTTATCCATTTTTATATTTATAGCTTGAAATTACAGCCATTGTTTAGCAATTATTGAATTGTATTTCATATTTTTCTCAGAAATCTTTTGCCATTTAATCTGTCTATATTGTACAAAAAGATTTTTAAAAGCCAACTATAATATGGAACTCAGAAATATAATGTATAATAAATGTTAAAGTGCATAAGGAGCCATAGAATTTCAGCAGAAATACAGTGGGATACAAGGAGAGGCTCATCTCCTCAGCTGCATTGTATTTTTTTTTATACTAGGTGTCACTTTGGATCAAATTACCTTCTTGTGCATAGAAATTTGTTAAGGGATAAAAAAAAAAATAATTCTTTTCAAAAAATGTCCTTTCAAAAGTGTCCCTTGTTGATTGTACTTGCAAGGAACTAAACAATGCATCCTTCTGCAAATGCCCCTTTATTTGATTTTCTGATGGTGGCAACACCTCAAACTCCTAGTGGATTCAGAGCCAGGCTGTAGTCCTCCCTTTTCTGGCACATCCAAAAGATAGTTGAAACTGCTGGATGGGTATGAAACTCGGCACCATCTGTTTTATTACAGTGCACAGTGCTAGGAAGAGGTCATAATCTGTATATATGCCTCATAACTCAGTGAGAAGAATGGATGCAATATTATCCTGTGTATTTTTCTTCCATGTGGTGCTTTTCCTCACTGTGCCAAGCGCCTGCAGGTAAAAGAAAGTGACAGGATTGCAGGGAAAGCCAGTGACATCTAAAGGCCACCACATTCCTGCTGTCAGGAGGATGGTACTTTGTCACCATATTTGCTATCACAAGTAAAGTACTTGCTTGTTCTGTTCCCTATTCACTTATTCAACCCATTGAGCAAAGCAGTGTGAGAGGCTGCACATCAGTATTCAAGACACACCAGGATGTCAGGAATCTGGAAGAGGGGGCTTGGCTTGTTCCCTTTTAAATGGGATTGAAACTGCTGAGTAGCTAGTTCTCATAGAGCCCTTTTTGTCAAGGGATCTCAAAGGGTTTCACAAAATTAGCCACATTTAGCGGGTGATAAACGTCTGGGGAAAGGCAAGTGAACGATTAGCCATCGGCAGAGGCAAGAATAAGTCCCACTCTCGCTTTTTCCACCGGGGCAGTTCTGCCTCTCACCAACTTCATATCTTTTCTTGTCTCACCAGGAACTGTGGGAAGGACCCTGTTGCACCAAAGAGTAGGGACAGCAAGTGCTTTCCTGGGGGCCACAGACTGCGTGCCCCACGCCAGCCCCTTACCCCGCTGGGGTCACAGGTGGAGGTGGCTCCCCACAGATGGAGAGCACACACCCCGGAGCAGGGCTCTGTCTCCCTGCACACCCAAGCCACCATCTCTGTGTGGGGTTGTGTTCGGGACCCTGAGACTTGGAGGTAGTGTTTATTTTCCCGGAGGGTGTGATGGATTTGCAGTAGGGGACCTGTGGCAGTCAGTGCTTGGCAAGCACTGTGCGAGGCTGGGGGCCGAGTGACTCAGGGAAGCTATTAATAGTCTCCGTTGAGAACCTTAAATTGCCTCAATAACACGGATCATTAATTTTGGTTTTTAATCATTAAGAAAATACCTTTGATGGAATGTTTGGGACAAAGTCCGACATAAGTAATTTTTCTGTTTTTCTTACTCCTACTGCACTAGCTATTAACTAAGTCACTAAACTCTTAACTACCCTCTTTTTGATAATTTAAAGCTGATGGAATGATTATATTTGTATGTATACAAATTAGTAAGCTGCTAAATCATTATTTCAAGTAGTATTGCTTTCCGAGCACTCTGTGTTTGTATATGAGAAAGCTGGAGCAATAAAACACGTAATACAAACAAATTAAAGGAAGTGTTCTGGGGATTTACCCGAGGCATTTATCCTGTCTGAATACCAGTTCCTAATGAAATTATGAGGAAATAAGTGGAATTTATTTCTGCTGCTAATGTTCATTATTGTCTCCCTTTAAAAAATGTTCACTACAATATTAAGATGTCTTCTCCTCAAGTTCCCTCTCTCTCTAAGAGTTCTGTAGTTCTCTGCTCAGAGCCATTTTCCCTTTGTTCTTTCTACTAAAAATCAAACACAGTAAACTAAGCAGCTCCCAGGGCAGGCTGTGATTCAGAAAGGATACAAACAAGGCACCATGCACAAAAAATTTAAAGTGGCTACAGATGGTTAAAAATAGGAGGTGCAGGCCTGGCTGTGTTCCTACCACCACCCCATGCAATGAAGGACTTAAATATGTGTTGGTGGCCAACCTACATCCTTATTTTGACTTAGATTTGTGTGGTTGTGCAAGTCAACAACAATCGTAGGATTTACAGCTCTTCCCAAGGAGCTATGTGCCATAGCCATGGTGCTTTGCCCTCAGGGGCACGGCTGGAGCCCAGGCAGTGGAACCACAACAGCCAGGACTTGCACCACAGTCTCCACAAGCCTGCTGCTGCCAGCAGCACTCTCTAGGAAAAAATGACCATGCTTGATTTTTTTGTCTGTTGTGAATGAGAATTACTGCATCCAAAGATGCACAAATGGCAGCTGCCTATTCCCAGGGTCGGCTGTCACCCTGTGCAAGTATGAGGGAACAGCTCTCTGGAGACCCTCTCTGCTTCCCAACAAAGTAGGAGTTCCTTTCTCATGCCCTTGTTCCCCATGAGGCTGACAACACCTGCTCTACCACTGCCTGCTTCTCACCTGGATCCCAGCCTGTTCCACCTGCCAAGGTTTTCCTTGTGCCAGATGAAAAAATGTCTTCCATGTGTACTGAGCCCTGCATAGCTTTCTCAAAAAAGAACATCCTGCATTTAGGTAACGGAGGTTATTAATGCAGAAACTCAATGCCAGTATGTTATGTTCAGAGCCTTTTAGTGTTATGTTCATTAAAATCTCATCATGGTGGATTTTTCAGCAAAATCTTTGAGAGGCTTTTTATATCAACAAATCCTAGAAAGCCTTTTTATATCAATATTAATCTTATGAAGTAATTTTTAATATCAGCATAACTCCTGAAGGCTTTTTTAACCATAAAAACTTATCAATGCAGTCTTTAAATTTATTATGAGCCATAGAAAAGTAATAACCAAAGTACAAGCAAGCCATGAATTGCAAAGTATGAATTACAAAAACTGTTGCTGTCTTAATAACCTCAAACTCTAAAAATCACAAGTAATGTTGTGGTGAACCTTAAGTACAGCCCTAGAGAATGCAAAATATAGTATTATAGACCGAAGATGTCCGAATAGGGACACAACTATTACAGAACAGGAATGAGTTTTCTTTGGCCTCAAGAGCTCATGCTCTCCCATTGTTGTAAAACAGCAAGAACCACAGTGATGTTAAGATCCATTCGTATGGTTCATGATTCCTCACAACCTCTTAAATTGAACTTTATCTTGCTGTTTTATATTTTCTATAGAATATGCTCCAGTGCTGACAGCAGTGCAAATGCAGTTACGATACATCTGTATCTCCCATTGTCTGTTTTGCTGCTGCTCTTAATTAGCTACTTCCCCATTGGAGTCTGGCAATGTGCAGTTTTTGAAGTGCTAAATGAAACCACAGAATCACAGAACAGTTTAAATCAGAAGAGGGTCATCTGGTTCACCCTCCACTCGGAGAGGGTCCAACTAGATCAGGTTCCCCAGGGCCTCATCCAGTCAAGTTTTCAGTTTCTCCAGGGAAGGATTTTTTTTTTTCTTCTTAATATCTAATTGGGGTTTTCCTAGGGTTCGTTGCATCTTGTTTCATCACCATCTGCCTATGAGAAGGGTCAGGCTCTGCCTTCTCTGTTGAGCCTCTAAGGCTGAAAAAATCCAGCTCTCTCAGCTTCTCCTTGTGTGTTCTGAGCTCCAATTCCCTGACCAATTCAGCGACCCTTCACTGTACTTGCATCAGTCAAGGAGCATGCAGTGAGCTTGATAATGCTATGGACCAGGGAGGTTAGACACTCCTGCACAGCAGAGTGTGAGAGGAAAGATGGAGAAGAAGTTACTGTTTACACATTTCCAAAAGATTAGGAATTGGTTCTGAAGGTGATCCATCCAAGGTGCTGTGGAAAATGAGTAAAGTAACTTCTCTGCTCTGTAAGGACACTACTTACATCAGCCACTGTCAGTGATTACCTAATTTGATTGAAAAGAAGAAAACAGAAGAGATGTTCAAAGAGCTGGTGGAGGCATTTTGTAAGCATGGCAGGGTGGCTTATAGAGGTACAGAGTTCTCGAGATGAGACAATAGAAGGAAAAGGGTTTGGAGGGCAGGACTGAGTGGGATGCATACCAAATATTGAGAATTTTAAGGGATGGGCTCCCTAATGTGCCAATTTTGGTGAAATCTGAGAGGCTTGTGTACTGTCTTGGGGTGACTAAAATGAATCTGGCTGCTGCAGGGGTGTAATATGACTGTACAGAGATGTGCAGTGAACACTATGAACAGCCAACATGGCTGCTGGGTAACTCAGCCCAAAGCTTCTTTTGGCCTCCAGACTTCCCCCCTTCAAACACAGCATCACAAAGACCACCAGCAGCAAGATTACAGCCTCACGAGAGGGGAAATATCTTCCTGTCAAACACAATGTCCTTGCACCAATTATTGGGCTGTGATAGTGACGCTCAAGATCTCAGTCCCTTCAAAGAGAAAAGATTTCTCCTGCAGCCTCAGGTCAGCTGCAGATCCAGGGAGCCTTTAGCTCCCTTTCAGTGCTCCTTGCTCTGCTTGCACAATTCAGAATGTTTCAGGCTCTAGTTTGCACTTGTGACCCATCTGCTTTGATGGTGCTTTAAGGACAATACCGTCAGACTCTTCTTTGCAGGCAAGCTTTGTTTTGCCAGCTGAGAGACTGCCTTTAACCTACGTGACATGAGCCATGCATAGACAAGGAGCCAGCCATGGCCTGCAGGCTTGGGCTTTCAGACAGATCTCACACTATGCTGTGATGGACACTGACAGTGGTAGAAGTTCATGAAATCAGGCAGCATGAGTGTCATGGGTTCCCCAGGTCCATCATGCACAGCTGCCCCCATTCCTGATTAGAATACACATCTCTCACCAAAATTCACATGCTGCACAGCCGGGAAGCCCCCATCCCTCCCCTCCCTCCTCATCCTCGCTGCCAGGTGGTCTCAAGCAGCATGTCAAAACTTCCTGGTTCTTTCTTCAAGGTAGCTGGAGATAAACAAATTTCTAGTGTTTATCATTGAAGGGTGTTTAAGTTGTTGAAAGTGCTCTGCAGTCTTTCAGCCTCTGACTGCTGCCTCTCAGCGCCACTCACTCCCTGTTTGCAGCTGGTGCAGGAGACAACATGCCATCTTAATTCAAGACAGGCATTGATCATTGGCCTCACAGACCATTTTCTCCTAAAAGCAAACTCTGCTGTCTTTGTGTTCACATAGTAGTTGAACAATTCTCCATGAGATGCAGCTGTCCTGTAAGAAATGTCCTTGGAGTCATGATACGGTGAATATCCATATTATTAGTTAGATTGGCAATCACTCTCCCTTCTTCATCTTTTTTTTTTTTTTTTTTCTTAAATTTATGCACTAGTTGAATACCTGTGATAATTCCAGTATCCAAAACATTTTTTGGGACAAGCCATGTTATCACTGCGCTCTAAGGGCAGGACTTATGCTGGAGGCAGTGACCTCTTCCCAGTTTAGAAACTCCATGACATTGCACAGAGAATGAAGGGGCAAAAAGAGAGACTCCAATGGACATGCTTTCAGTGTCTGCCAGTGTGTGTAAGTGGCAGTTCAGGCCCTCTGTATTTGGGATCTTTACAGTTTCACCAGAATTGCTCTTTCTATGTGGCCCCTCTCTCTGCGTTTTAATTAGATTATGCTGGTGGGTTTTGAGGTATGAAAATTGACAATCAAAATGGAAGGATTATTTTCCTTTTGCCTTGTGTGGGCTTTAGAACATCCGAAACCTTAAGGGCCACCTTTTGATTGCTGTCTATTCCAAATGCGAAATTTTCTAGGTTGCAGTTCAGTAAAAATGACCCAGTTGTGCATTTCTCCCTTCACGACCGGCAGGACCACAGCTGCTCTACGCCTGCGTGAAGCATGTTCCTTCTGCGCAGGGCATATCTCTTAGCAGCTGGCTTGTGGGTGTGTGTACATCAAAAAAAAATATCACTTAAGCATGTTAAAAAAAGTGACAAGTTGATTTTCTTAAAGGAAAAAAAATTCCTATCTTTAGCAGTTTTTCTTTTTTACTGTCCCAGAGCTGTAACAGTTGTGTAGAGGTGTCTGGCTTGCAGCTTAGTGTGGTGCTGCATGGGTTGTTCCCCACTGGGAAAGGCCCCTCCTTGCAATCAGAGCGGGACGTTGGCGTAGCACAGATACAGCTCCACACTTTCCCTAAAAGAGCCTGTATGCATGACAAGGCACTGTGTAGTCTGTCAGCTTGTGAAAAATCGATGGTGAAATCTTGGCCCTGACATCTCTCCTGGTGGAGAAGGCATCCCACATTTTACAGCACAAAGCGGATGAACCTAAATCACTGATATTTAGGTAGATTTTTGCCTCTTTGAGTTCATCTCAGCAATCATTAGATATGAGGAAATCCATGTAGTAGCATACATGGACCTTGCTGTAAAATTTACATTATCTTATTTTTCACATAGTTTCTAGTCTCCCCCAATTAAACCAGTATTTTACTATGATATGTGTTCTTGCTTAACAGATGAGGCTTTTTCCTATTTGATTCATTCAGCTAAGAATTTTTAAACAAGTGTTATAAATTGTGACAGAGCACAGTGTTCACTCAACATCTGGATGCTTTTGTACATTGCTCAGTTCATTATGATAATTAATACCAATTTACCATGTTTCTGGGATTTTTACAGACCATATATGTTACTAACATTTCTACCCTTCACTGGAATGAAGATTTTTTAAATCCTTCTTCCCAACTAGGGCTACAGACACATTAAAGGGTTTGTAAGTGTTGGGGTGGCTTTGGCTCATTGTGAGCTACCATGTGTTCCCGTGGGTGCTGTGTCCTGTAGCCCCTTCCCAGGGTCCCATCGCAGTATGGGATCCGCCCAGCATTGGGGACATCTCCGGCTGGCAGCTGTGCCAAACCTTGACGGGATTTTGTGCAGATTTAGGCACTTGAATTTGCTCTGCTTATCTTCTTAGATCTGAACATGAAGACAGCACTTTGAATGCAGAAAGGTCACCACTATTTGCAGTTCCCACTGAAACTAATTATAATTGCTGTTTTCTTAACTTCTGTGTCCTTGTAGGACCTCATTGCAATGTTCTGCCTTTCAGAGGCTTAGATAAAACCATAAAACATATATATGTAAGGTTTTTGTACCAAATGAAGCCCTTAGTCTGTGTTTTAAACCATTTGGCCGGAGTGGGGGCACCCCTATACAGGTATTGAGGACTGCTGTCAGGAATGGTGCTTAGCAATCGGTCAAGTTTCTGAGCTTCTGAGCCTCTGATACTAAGCATAGTAGCCCAAGACAGATCCAGACTATCCTGTGAACAGGTTGAGAAAGTGGATAGATCATGGCAGAAGTAGAGGCAAAGTCCTTGAATACCTCATGAGGACTGTCCTTTTCCAGAAAACACAGTGAGATCACCTTGTCTTCATTGTGCTATCCATTTTGACGGCTGTACGCCTGTTTTTTGGTATGGTAAAATCTTGGCTTTTAAACTCATGACTAAAAATGGGTAACAAAGGAATACCTTGCAAATCCAAGTACTCCAGAAATGATGGCTCCCTTCTCAGAGACAGCCCACATGCACTTGTTTCCTGAAATGTGCCCAGGGAACACAAAGTGGACTAAGTGGACAAGGGCAAAATTTACCTTAGAGACACTGGTGTCCTGAAAGTGGAGCCTAATGCTGGTTCTGTGAACGGTCCCATGGCGAAGCATCTCTCCTCACCGGCATGTAGCTGTGATTCTGAGAAACCAGCCTCCCCAAGGAAAAGCTACTCTTTATGGATCCCTCTCTTAATGTCAATAGGGACTGTTGCTTTCCTCCTGCCTGACTTTTAGTGACAGCTATGTAGAACATGTGCAGAGCTGTTGGATGATTACATTTCTCTTAGTTTAAGCTGTCCCTTTTTTTTAAAAGTGTCCCTGAGGGTAATTACTTCTCCCTTTTTCTATGAGTCATCACTCCATCTGTTGAGGGAGTAAAAGGTGGGTTGACTCAACCCAACTTTTGCAGAGCCTTGATAAACAATATATTGATTAAGCCTTGTTTTCAGAGAAGAGGCCAGGATCATAGCAAAAACTAAAGAAAAGTCTCAAAAACTCTTTTTCTCCTTGACCTGTCCTTAGCATTCACTGAAATGCACACCAGTGGCAAGACTCACAAACATGGCTTTGTGTTTCTGGTTTGACTATTAGAAATGTTATGAATAGCATTAATGAAATTGTACTCAGAGTAAAAAGACGTATGGAAGTGTTTTCAAATACGTGGCACAAATGATCATTATATATTTTGTTGCCAGATGGTTTGGAGGTACAGAAAAAGCTTTTAAAGACCAATAAAATATCAGCTCTTTCTGCTGTGGCCTTGATCATTCCCAGGTAGACGTCTCACCAGTGCTCTGAGGAAATTTTCATGCAAATTTAGGAACCTTGAAAAAGAAGGATAGTGAACTGTTGTGAGCTGTTCTGTACTAGCAGGAAGAGTACTTCTAGCACCTTTTATCTCTAAAGCTGTAGAAGACCGAAAGCCTCTGAGCCCTGTGATAGAACTACAAAGGCAGAAGTTTTCCTGTGGAGCTTCCCATACTGACCATTGGTGGAGAACTGAGGGGAAGAGACTCACAAATAAGCTTAATGTGAGGGGCCAGAAGAGTTTGCTGGAAATCTGCAGTGTGAAGATTGAAGAGCCTGGTTCCGAAAAAGATGAAGATCTGTGAATGATTGAGAGAAGTAGCGCAAGCAGTTCCTCTGGAGGGAGTTCTGAGTTACGTTTGCTGAATGCTGTTTCATCTTCCCAGCAATCCTGTTTGAAATAATGTTGTATGTTCTGATTTCAAATGTCATGACTTATTGGTATGCACAAGGAGTGTATACTAAATTTCTCTGACTGTATATGGATATATGTTCTCCTGCCTGTGAAACAAAATGATACATTGGGATGAATTTACAGGAGAGCTGCGGTCTACTCAAAAGAATTACAGCTAGTGTTATCTGAGTACTTCAGCTTTTGTTAGCTGAAGAAGATCCACCACATGTATCATCAGGGAGTAAATAGTAGCTTGTGGGACACAACTTTAGAGGCTTATTCATTCAACATGCAGAGGTACAGAGCTGTCAAAGTGATCATCACATAACTTGGTACCCAGATATTGTTCCTGGATGCTTGGTTCTTTGAATTGCATTCTTGCATGGACTGTGACTATGATAATGACTAATGGTTATATCCCACTAATAAGGAAAGATACCCCCTTGCATATAAAAAGATGCTTGGCAATTAGTGATATAAATTGATAATATGATTTTGCATTAATCAGTAAAGGCAGAAGGACTGCAGATGAAAGGCAGCTTGTAAATGCAGGTTATAAAAATAATTTTACTTCTAAGAATGAAACTGTTGAAATATATTCTTTTGTTGCTAAAAACAGCATCATGACTGGTACAGAAGCAAGAAAAGTGCATTATAGAATAACAGATGTCTCTGAGTATCTGTAGGTCTTCGTATAGCTACTACTTGATCATAACAGGAAATGAAATAGTTTTATTTTCATCCACATTTAAAATAATGCAGTGGAAACTGGAGTTATTGCCAAAATAGATTAGTTATTTTTTTCAACTGAGAAAGCAATTAAAGGTTTCACTGAAAAGTCCATACTTCCTTTTGTGGTCAATGATTCCTCAAACCGTTAAATGTCAAAATGCTTTTCATAGCTTTTTACTAAATAGTTGAAAGGGAAATCATCCATTGTATGATTATTTTTAAGACAACAATGAAGCTAGAGAAAGAGAATGAATATTTACTTCCACTCAGTTGCTTGTCTCCTGTCAGGAAAACATCCTGTGGGCAACTCATCATTTGACCTTGAAAACTTAGCATCAGAATTATTCAATTGCTTTTTCTTACTTACTAAGGGAATTTTGGGATTACCAGGACAGGAGCTCTTTTATTTTGTTAGCATTAATGCATAGAAATGTTGGTGCATATCCCCTCTACACCCTTTAATTGAAAGGATATGAAATAGCTTTTGACTATAGAAGATAGTGTATGTTAAGCAAAGATTTCTTGCTTGAGATTTAAATTTTTTAAACAGTTATGTAAATAAATATCATGATCATTAGAATCAAGAACCTAAACACTATTTGCATTTATTTAAAAATACTTAGGATCATTCCTTAAAATGAGAAACAACAGATCCCATTTACTTCAAAGTTTATGACTTAATGTGTTTAGTGAAGTCTGGTGAATAGACAATAGGAAGCCAAAGACCTGTGGGATGATTCAATCACCTTTTTGGGGAAAAAGTTGATTCTGTAGGAAATTAGAGCAGGCACAGAAATGTTTTTATGCAAAATATGGTGTGTTGAGGTTGAGTGGACAGTATGAGTCTGTCGCAAGACTTGTCTTAGGAAAAGGTGCAGTGTTTGATCTTTGAAGAATAGCTATTTCAACATCAAAAAGATCCCCCAAAGTGGCACTTCTATGGACTTTCATACCTCAAATGCAACAGAAGAAAACTTACTTTTCTTGTGTAAACAGAAGGACATAGATTGCAGAAATGCTACTTATGTTTTTAATGTTGCTCATTGAATTAAACAATTTTACTTGTATGCGTAAATGCTTTTATTAACTGATTTAAGAAAAAAGATATAATGAAAGAAACAATATGTTAAAATTGATGTTAAGTAAATTCTAAATAAAGTTAAGCCCAATTGAACACTTTGTGTTGTGATTTCTGTACCATTTTTCTACAGGCACTACTGTTTTAGTGGGTGTTACTTTGGTAACAAGAACTGAGGGCAGGGCATCCTTATATTCTATCTAGAAGGATAAAATCCTAGTTTCTAACTTAAAAGACTTAACTGAAATATCTAGGCAGGCCCAGCCTGGGTCAAAGAAGAAAGAACATTGTAGAAAGAACTGAAGAGAGACTATGTACCACAGCTTGTGCTTTTCTGTAAATGTATGAAGCATGAACTGCTTATCTGTATATTAAGAAGCTAATACACTACTGTGAAGCAAAGTTTGAATAATATATATGAATCTATTAAAAATGTGTATATAACTACCAGTTTTCCAGTTTAGTGGGAGGTAAAGAGCTCCTCCAAACAGTTCAGAAAATTCTGATGCAGTAGAAGGTGCCCTCATAAAGAGGTTTAAGTTAAAAGTTAGTTTTGGCCAAGAAAAAAAGACACACATTTAAGCAGCCTTCCATCAACCTGACCTCTAGATATGCAACTGACATTTTGGGAGTGGGCATCAGAAGATGCTTTTCTTAAAAACATTCTGGTCTTGAATACATGCAGGCAAAACATCTGAAGAATGGCTGTTACTATAGGATAAATGTCTATTTTTTATCAGCATGTATGCGCCTGTTGTTTCATTTCTTTACAGTAAATCAGCTTAGCATTGTATTAAAAACTGACAGGCAAAAAGTTAAGAAGTGAACTGAAACAGAGAACCCCAACTCAAACAGCTTTACTACCAGACCCGAATCACCCAATGAAACAAATACGCATCAAACTGTGTGCTCTCAGCAGAGGAAATCAAGCTAAACAGCTTGTGCAGTTTTGCCAATGACTGCTTTCATGTCTGGCAGCAGCGTAAGACCTTGTAAGACATGTGAGAGAGCATCAATCATGGAAAAAGAGAGTCCTAGTCTCAGCACCAAGCATTTCACATAAGGGAAAAAGATGAAGGTGTGCTTGGATGTTCTGCACTTGAAAGTAATATATTTATAGAAATATATTTTCTAGCACTTGATCTTGTGGCATCACTAGCTGCTACATTCAGATTATTTCCTTACCCTACTGGAGGGGGTGCTGACATTACAACAGATTCAATGTGAAGAGCTGGCTAATTTTTCAGAAAGAAATATTCTCTCCCACCACACACAGCTGAGAGCAGCAGTTACGCAGGGCTAGGAGGGGAACAAAGAGCTGCCAGAACCCAAGAGCTGCCAGGTTGGACAGGAACCAAGATCAGCGTAGTCCAGATGCATGCTGTGATCTAGTACCAGATGCCTCTGAAGAAAGCACCAGAAAACAGCACATGCCGCCCAAAAATGTCTCTTCCATTTGTGTAGAAATTTCACATCTGTGTAGTTAGGAATCACCTTAGCCACAGAAATAGGAGGGCTTCCAAATCATCTAGCCATTAGTTTGCAATAATTCCAGCTATCCTTTATCTAAGAAACACAAGCTGCCTTCAAATTATTGCAATTTCTTGGTCACGTATTCCAAGCTTTCATTAGCTTAGAATGTTAGCAATACAGGAGGACTCCAACTGAAACCCTTGTCAAGGGTCCAAAACACCATGCTTTTTTCAAAGAACAAAATGTAACACTTTCATAATGAAGCTAAGCCTGAAACAGCAGGCATCATGAAGGAAAGTCATATATTCAAGGAAAAAATGTATACTTGTCCTGGGTTTAGAGACACAAGATTAACTTTTCTTCTAATGCTGGGGAAAATTGTACTTCTAGAAGACTCTAGTGTCTGAATTTGTGAAAATATTTACTTTATAGCCAGCCAGGCTCTGTGGGATTCAAGGT
>JAOQGH010000001.1:182801539-182823483 GCA_025769975.1 Gallinago jamesoni | reverse complement strand
TTATTTCATACCATGAACGTCACATTCAATATAAATTAGAAAAGTTTGCTGTGTAGCTCTCTCTCCCTTGATGGTGGCGGGTCCAGACAACTCCTTGCCCTGGTGCCGGACCCCTGAGGCCTTCCCTTCCTCCTGAAGCCATTGCGCTGGCAGTGTCGGACATTTGCTGTCCACTGCTGGGAGTGCACAGCTTCCTGCTGAGAGAATTGGCTGAGTATAATTCCTGTACTTTATATCAGTATTAGGATTAATACTGGTTCTTAGTATTATTGTTAATTATTTAGTCTTAGTCTATTAAATCTATTTATATTTCAAACCTTGTGTTTCTTTCTGTTCCCCAGTTCCCCTTTCTGGATGGGGAGGGGTCATCAGGTGATAGAATAATTGTTTAAACGACAATTGATAGTTAGGGGTTTTCTCAAACCATAACAATACTGTAGTAGATAGAGACAATTCATACATAGCCAATGGAAAGTCTGCAGTTGTTTAATGTCTTTTTTTTCATATGTGTATTCTTAATACCTCTTACTAAGCTTGGAATATTTGCTTAGATTTTGTCCTGTAACTTGTGTGTCCCTACACATCTTGTCAGTGATAGCTGTGATGATTATTAGGGGAAGCAGTTTATTTTTCTCATGGATTTAATTCAGTTTTGAATGTACTTATTTTCTTTTGAAGATGCTGGGATTGCTGGGACTTGTTCTACTGAAATTTGTTCTTTGTTTAGGTACATTCTATATTTACCTTTTTGTTGTTGCTGCAATCTTTACCAGATTCATAGTACTATGTAGCAGATAATTTTTTCTGACTTTTGAACTTTTGAGATGTGTGCATTTACATAAACACACACACATATATAATAAATATATAATATCCATTATATACATATTTTATATGATGCATATGTATAACATGCATAATATTTCCAAGAAAAAGTATATTGGGCATTTTATCAGACTGTATTGCAGACACCAGTTAAATGATGGGGTTCAGCCCTTTTTTATTTCTGTTTTACATTTTCTGGGGGGGAGCTTGAATGTGAAATAGGATTATATATCTTGAAGACTTGTCTGACTGGTCATCTAACATCCATTTAGCTTCAGGACACGTGATTGTAAAGCCTTGTATTAAAGGCTGCATCCTACCAGCAGCAGAAGCCATTCAGTATCCACTGAATGGGATATCCTACTGGTGGGAATTTAGGACCTGTAGCATCTTGCAAGAATGAGACATCACCTGTCAGGGTCCCACACCACAAAACAGAAGAGATCCTGTGCACACATTAGTGTGAAAATCTGGAATTTTTCTGGTGATGGGTCAATAGAGCTTTGCGCTTTGTGGAGATCAGAACTGGCCACTGTGTACTGCTATGTCTATATTGGCTTTTGGTAGCTGGGGGGAGCTCAGGAGGGCCTGGAGAGCTGTTTGGCCTCAGTCCAGGATGTAGATGCTATGCAGGTCAACATATAAGAATCTAGGCCTGGACCAACAGGGTGGTGTGCTCTTAACCTCACCTGTTTCACGTTACACCATGCCACTAACCTGTGGGGCTGTGTTTGCATTCACCAGAAAGTTCAGGCAGGCTGTTAAATTATTTTCATGTCTCAGTTTCATAACTCAGTGGTGATCTGGTTTTGAAATAGTACAAATGCATTCCCTGCTGTGGGATATGCAGCGGTTAAGTGGTGAGGCAACCCAGAGGTGAGCAGCTCCACGTTGCAGGGCCAGCTGAGGTATGACCATCATGCCGGTGGGTGGAAAAGCTCTATCTCAGCCTAGTGTCTGCTCTTCAGGTTTTTTTTTTTTTGATTCATGTGTGGAGATCACTGCTTTTAAGAGGTTAGCTTAATCCACTGGAAAGTAAAAGGTCTTTCATGGTCCATGTTGCCACACCGCAGGGAACACAAGTTTGGCAAGAAGAAATCGACGGAATATAATGCACAGAAAAAAGAGACTGCCAGTGCCTGGGGGAGGTGGGGGGTGATCTGCAGGCTCCAGGGTAGACACGGTATGGGATACAAAAGTATGGGGCCCTTCAGGTCTTTAATCCCTCACAATTTCTGTGAAACAGCCCCAGATGTTACAATGTGAACCTTTTTATCATGCAACCTGATTAACTGTCACACCTTTCTGGAGAAAAAAATACATTTCTTTTAAAGAAACTGTAAATTAAAATCCAGAATATAATTCCTTATAAGTGTGAAATGCTGATGGATGATGCCATTTGGAGTCTGAAAGTCAGAGGATACGTGCTCTTCTCTGGTGCCTGGTGTGAGATGATCCTGTTGGGATGGGGCAGGGAACCTGCAATGGAGAGAGGGCTTCCTCTTCACCAGCAGTCAGCATGGCAGCTGCAGCAGGGTGGCTGTCAGACAGGGCTAGACTCTGTGTCAGAGAGAAGGGAGGACGACCTGAGGAACGTGACAACTCCCTTGTGATGGCACCCTTCTGTTCTTGCTGAGACCCAGGATGGCCATGCCTCCTGCAGCCAGCCTCAATCCGACACAGCTCTGTGGCTCAGGCTTCTTGGGTTTTTGTTTTTTTTTTTATGGTAAATTAGTGACATAGGAGATGCTGAGTAATTCACTGGATTGCCTGCTAATTTGATTAGAAATTAAAGATTATCTAATTCCACATAATTTTGGCTTTCCTCATTTGTTACAGGATCTGGCCAAGGTGGCACAGGAGAATGGTACAGCTCCCAAGGTGTGATGGGGTTTGGGTTGGGGTGGTTGGTACCTACAAGAAAGACTGTACATGGTGGCCCATTGGTCTATTGTAGAGGCCTGTGGGCATGCATCAAGCCATGATGGAAATGTTCTGGGTTAAGGAAAATAGAAACAGCTTTATTTCAGGTTGGCTTTTTTTCAACCCCTGTCTTTTCATGGTTCCAGTTTACAGCATGGTCCCACAGACACCCTGCCACAACTGAGAAGAAAGTGAGTTGCAGCACAGAGGTGGGAAGGGATGGGAACTTCCTAAGCCTGTTTTTTGTCAAAAGAAAGCTGTATTGGGTGACTTTACCTCAGCCCAGGAGAATGGGTCGTAGTCAGACTGCAGCTTACAGCAGATGTCCTACTCTCTTAGATGTTGCACAATCATTGATACTAATGTCAAGTGAATATTAAATACTAGTGTAGTGTGTTGTTTAACTGATCATGTAAATCAAACTAAAATCAGATCCAAAGTTGCCTTTTCCCTCCTCCTGGTATCTTGGTCAGAAAAGTTAGACTTTAGATGTTTTTTGAAAGACCGTCAAATCTTTACACACCTTGAAAAATGGAAAATTGATAAAATCATTGTTGCTACACACAAGCTGCAGTAGGGATCCTGAATTGCTACTGTCTTCAGCTGATGGTGCCTTCGTCTTCTTTTCTGTGCAAAGCAACTTGCAAATAGTTGAATGCTTATTTTCTCTCAGAACAGGTGGTTTGCATTTCTACATTTCTAATGGTGAGGAAAGGGCCAAAAACATGAAGGAGAAATTGTCCATCTAGCAAAACTAGTGGACCAGACATGCTGGAATAGGAAATGGAGCTAGGGAAGACTGATTCCAGCATCAGACTTGGGTTCAGCACAGAGAATTGTCTGTGGTTTATGGCCCATAAAAACACGATTCATCATACTGCACTTGAGCAATCTCTGTTTATTTCCAGGTGATAGTAAGAGTTAACAAAACAGCCAAAAAATTTACTATTCCAGCACATTTTTCTCCTACCAGGAGTCCCTGCAGTTGACAGAGGTATTTGCAATGGGTGAGGGCAATCTCTCAAGCTGTGGCTGGTGAAGGAGGTGGCTCACAAGTCTTGCTCTGCCTTGAGCTGCAGCTCTATCTGTGGGGAAGTTGAGGATGTGAAGCTGCTGATTAATGACATTTTCAGCAAGAAATGCATCTCCAGCAGAGGTTTTTTTTAAAACCCAAAATTTATTTATTCATTCCTTTATTATGTGATAATGTATGCAGTTAACATTGTACTTCAAAGGCACTTTCATGTTTTAAGGGAGAGGTGTCAAGTAATGCTGTAGAGAGGTGTTTGTACTGTGTTTGTTTTTATGTTGCTTTTTGTGGGGACTTTTTTTTTAATCCAAGGTATTTCTGAACTGATTAATTCAGAACTATGGGATCTGTTGCTGCATACTTTTAGTCTGTGGCTATTATTTGTCTGAATTCTTCTACTCTTGTCAAAAGCCAATGAAAGAGTCTCACCCGTAGCAAATTAAGTGGGGGCCTGAGCTAACCTCTGCGGGTGGAGTGGCTCAGGGTGGAGTACACACTCCATAGAGGACCTGGCAAAGAGGGGGACTGTGCGATGCTAGTAGCTGCCACAAGGGACTTACAGTAAGTTTTTCATTATACCATGACCATCCCACAGAGATCTCTGTCCCTCAGAGAAGTCGTCCCTTTCAGTGCTGTCTTGTAACAAATGTCCAGGAGGGGACCGTCACTCCATACTGAATATCCATGATAGGGACCACAAGCTCTGGGCACCATGGAAGGCTGAAAAGGACCTGTGAGGCTGGTGGTTATCTCTTCTAGTCTTCTCCTATGCCTGTGCCTTGTCTGGGTCTGACAGGCTTATGAAGATCTCTGGTGGTAGTCTTCCCTATGTTTTATACTAGTACTGTGGTTACTGCTAGAGCTTTTACTCAGCTATTGTCTGGATTTTCTGTTCTGCAAGTTAGGTCCATTTTTTTTTGGTCCACTACAAAATGGATTTGAAGAAAAGATTGTTCTCTTTGCAGTATCATTTTATATTCTTGAAAGCTTTATCATGTTCCTCTCAGCCATCTCTTTAGAGTAAGCAATCCCACTTTATTCAGTCTATCCTCATATGATGACCTCTGACCACTCCAGTTGCTCTGCCTGCTCACCTCCTTCTGAATTGCAGTGCCCATGACCTTCTGTATCTTCAAGTTACAGTTCTGTTTTTATATTTGAGCATAGTGATGTCTTTTTTCACAACAGAAAGGACATCGTTGATTCAAGCTCAGCTCTTTCTCTGCACAAATCCTTCGATTACTCCAACACAGTGGTTGTGTAACTAATGGTTTCCCAGTTTGTATTTCTTAACGATCTTTCCTGACCGGGTGCAGTAACCTGCATTTGCCTCTAGAGAGGAGCTTTGTCCTCCACTGCTAGGTTACCAGAGAGAGTGTCTTGTTTAACCTTTCTGTAAATCAATTAGCATTGTTTGTCAGAGACCGGTACCTTGGGTATTTGGTTGACACATCCCTTTCACACTGGGAGAGGAACTGACTACTTCTCTCCTGCCCTGCTATGGTTTTTTTATAATGCTAACATCCACTGGGAATCTGCAGTGTGTGCCATGTGGTAACTATTCACAGACTGAAAAGTCACTCTTTTTTTGTCTTTTTAGTCTAGAGAAGAGAAGACTGAGGGGGGATCTGGTCAGTGCTTATAAATATTTAAAGGGTGAGTGTCAGGAGGATGGGGCCAGTCTTTTTTTCAGTGGTGCCCAGTGACAGGACAAGAGGTAAAAGGCAGAAATTTGAACATAAGAAGTTCCATCAAAACATAAGGATGAACTTGTTGCTTTGAGGATGGCAGAGCACTGGAACAGGCTGCCCAGAGATGTGGTGAGTCTCGGTCTCTGGAGACATTCAAAACCTGCCTGGACATGTTCCCGTGGAACCTGCTTTCCCCCCTGCTCTAGGGGTGTTGGACTAGATGATCTCCAGAGGTCCTTCCAACCCCTATCATTCTGTGATTCTGCGAAACTGCAAGCTATGCTGTCTATCATGCTAGTCACCAGACTATTTACTAACCAGAATGTCTTACAATAAACCTTAGCAAGTTACTTTATGGTCAAAAGACAGAAATAAGCACCCTCAATACAGTTGAGACAACGGATGTCATCCTGAGTCAGGAATGTAAATCAGATCAGCTGAGTCACCCTCTGAAAGTCCCTGTCCCTCTGAACTGATTTAAAAGGGACCATGGGGTGACTGTCTCAGACATAGTCATGGCTCAGATAAATCCCAGCCCATCTTTTTGGTGGTCATTTTACTGAGTGAAAAGAGCTGACAAAGAACCTAGTTTTCCACTGATCTGTGAAGAGGGTTGTCTTCCTGGTTGTGTTACTGAAATCAAAGTAATAAACTATCAGCTATGGGAAACCACTGCTGCCTTCTGAATCTGTGACTATAGACTTGAAATCCATATATCTGTTAGTGCTCTTTAATCCAAAAAAGGTGACCTGTTCAGTGGAAAGACCACCAAAGTCTTTCTATGGACTTCAGAGGGGAGCCGGTCAGTATTCAAAAAGGTTTTTTCAGCAGAGGAAGGGCAGTTTCAGACAAGGAGAGGATATTGCTTTATGAACACCATTAAATTTGGTTCTTTATGATTATTTGATAAAAGCAAGTTGCACTAATGTAGCTCACTGCTCTTGTTGATATTACTGTTCCATGTATTTTCCTGGTGTGCATTCTGCACTTAGGAATGGAAATTACTCTGACTTAGTAACACCCTACTTCATGAAGAGTTCTGATTTCAGTGTAATGGTTCAAGAACTGTATTAATATATAAAGAATAATCCAGTAATGCAATAATGCCATAATGATAGAAAAAAAAATATATATGTGTGTGTATATGTGTCTCCCTCAGAGCCTCTCCTATATTCAGATTCTCTTGCTATCTGTAGTATTGTATTGTAATAATCCTGCTGGGGAATGCTCAGACACTGCCTTACTGACTGTACACATTTTTCCTTGTTACTACACTCATTATTCACTGACCGTAGCAGCAGTAAGCCTTCCACCCAACACGGTTTACTAGAGACTCTTGTTTTCCTTTTGTGATCAATTCCTCAGGAGTCTAGAAGCTGCAAGGAGAGATGCTTTGAAACTTGATTTTCTTTTTGTCAAAGGGAGTTGTGCCTACCCTATTCACAGCAGTCAGTATCAGCAAATTTCCAGATCTGTCTATATTGTTTCCAGTCCTTGTGCTACTGAGAGATGTGAGACTCTGTGAAATGACAGAATTGAAAATGTTTATTTATAATAGTCATAAAGTTATATAAAATTAAAATGGCTTCTCAAGGGGATAACTAACTAATGAGAGGACAGAAAAACTCTTCACAGGGTAGACTGAAATTGTTCCCAAGCCCTACTAATGCAATTATGTTTGTGTGTTTAACCCTGTAGAGAGCTTAGAGACTCTATGGCACAGAATAATCTATAAATAGTACAGGGATGATGCATCAGTTTCTACAGGGATGATGCATCAGTTAGCAAAACTTCATCTACCTTAACTATAAGATATTTCAAGCTGTTGTGTAAAGTCTAAAGGCTTGAATTTATTCATTATCCAGTTCTTGCACATTGCCTGCAAAATCCTCTTTGACCTTGAGAAACTCTGAGTTTGGGGTTTCCAGCCAAAAGCTGGCAATAACAAGACGGGGGGATATGCGGGTGGGATAGTGGTCCACATGAAAACTTGCACCTTTCAATGCCTTATGATAAGATCATTTTATCAAGGAAAAGAAGTCACTGATATCTGACATCTTCATTGTTAAGCAACAAGGGAGAACATCAGCCCATACAGGTGATTAACCTTCCCTGATCCCCAGAGGGCTGGCTGCTCACAAGCTGCTCACAAGCTGCTCACAAGCAAGGTCAAAGGCAGATGATAGCACAGCCTGAGAAAGCTGGCCCTGTTACCACTTGAACTCTACCTGTACAGTAGATAAATGTATATTTGGGAATGCAATGTTTTTTATTCTCCACAGAAGCGTGCATACTGTTCACATTTGATCCTGGGCAACTGGCTCTAGGTGGCCGTGCTTAAGCGGAGTGGTTGGAGTGGATGACTTCCAGAGGTTGCTTCCAACCTCAGCCCTTCTATGATTCTGTGATTATACTTGAAAACTACATAAACTCCCTACCTTTTTTTTTCCCTGAATTGAGTTAAAGAGGGGATTCTGACTCAAAGTCCAGTAAACGTTTCTTCTAGCATCAGCCTGGTGCTAGACTCCACTCTGTGTTGGGGTGATGACAATGTGCACAGTGCGTAAGTGTCATGTTGCTTATGGTACCATAATTTTTACTAAATGTGTGACAAATGCAATACAATATGAAATATTGCAAACAACATAGTGCTTATCAGCTTAACAAGCTAAAATGTATCTGATGATGTTATCTTTGCTTTTTATTTGCGGTTGTTCGTTTGCAAAATTCAGTCATTTGTGATTGGCCAGTCTGTTGTTATTGCAAGTTGGTTCTGCTGAATATTGAACTTAATAGAGTTTGAGAGTGTTATTAAATATGATGCTTTGTCTATTAGTTTCATTTTGGACATCTCTTCATAAAGAGCTTTGTCTTGGTGTCCATTACAGTGGAAGATCCATTTCTAAGCAAGCTGCAGTGCTGCAAGCTACATTTTCTGAGAGAAAGAGAGAAAAACAATTTAGGAAAATATATAGCTTGTCAATCCCTGCTTTTTCTAGTCTATGATGTGAAGGGTCTTTCAAAGACTGAACACATCACATATCAGTTGGTATAAACAGGTCATGCTACATGCCATGAATTTTAGATTGCATGTCGTGTTCATTTATTTTTCCTTATTTTGAGTAGCATTCCTGAAGTTTAAGCATGAAAAAAAGCTAGTTGAAAAAGCCTAGTGGATTTATCACCCAGCAGGTATTTGGTGACAGCTGTTGCCACAGGGATTATAATTCTTCTCTTGTCACTTTCTCCTTGAGCACAAGCTACACAGCCAGGGAATTTAAAATGCTAGCTAATGAGGGATTAGAAGCATGTAATTTTTAGAACCCTTGTACTGTCAGGAGAAAAAATAATAGTGGGTTTCCTCTGTCATTCACGCCAACCCGATCTAAATTAGCTGGAGAGACTGCAGTGAAGGACACTTCAGTTTAAAACTCTTATTTTTGTGTCAGATGTGCAGCATTTCCTGGTCAACCTCTTTGTCTCCCATGAAGAATGACAGGGCAAGTTCAGCTCTAGAGGTGGCTGAGAGCAGACTCGATGGCTTTTTGGGCTGCAGGATGAGATACAGCACAAGGTGTAGTGTCTGTGTTCACCACTGTCCTTGCTAATTGTGTGGTTTAGGCTCTTCCCATACGGATCTCCTAGTGGTAAGGACTGGAGATTTTGGTGAACATGGTTCCAGTTGATCTTTAAAATGTCTTAGAGATGTGCCTTGACAAAAAGCAAAGGACATGGCACCTCTGATGTTCAAAGAATGTGAAACCTGTATGTAGCTTTGTCCTTTTGGGCAAAGGTTTTTGGGAAAAGGTTTTATCGCTTTTTCTTAGTGTTAATACTAGTTTATTAATGTAGTGATAGCTTCAAAAGACTTTTTTTTCTCTCTCAGCATTCTCACTACCGTTTTCTGTGTGACTCTGATCACTCTGTTCTGTGCTGTAGATACAATTGAGGGTTATCTTTTAGGACTAAACACTCAGCTGCAACAAGAAGAAAAATGACACTACATCCAAACTCTCATTAAGCACTTTAAATTAAATGAAAAGGCTGTTACTGAAACCATATTCTTTTGGAATTTTTTTCTGCTGTCTTCAAGTATCTCGAAGGAAAAACTGGTTACATTTGCTGAGGATTTTAGATTCTAGGGGGTTTGGCGGACCTTGCTTTATCTTCACATCCCTCTTTAATAACTCACAATATTTCTTTTTGGTATTTTTTGGTGACGTTAGCTCTCTTTGCCAAACAGGCTGTCTAAAGAGAGTGTATGTGGCTACAGACTGTAGTTCAGAGCTCTTTCAGGCTTTCTTTTTTGCATCTTAGCAAAAACTGGAATGTTTTTATTGTATTTTTTTTTCCAAAGACTTTGATACAGTTTCTGGATGTGGTCTTATTTTCCAGAAAGTGCATTTAATGACAAAGTTCCAGCATGCCAGGTGTGAGGCTGGCGAGGACACAAACTACATTACATAGTGTTGGAACTGGTTGAAAAGGGTGATCACTTCTATCCTTTTCCCCTCTTCTTTTTCAGGTGGAGGATTTGAAAGTCCTTTCTGGGAAGGGAGGAAAAGATTCTAAACCTAAAACATCCCCATTCCCTTGTGCGTCTGACAAAGTGAAAACCAGGGCTCCTAGAGTAAATTTTTAGAAGATGATCTGATCTCGTGGGTATTCCTTGAATGCCTTTTTCTAACTAAGCTCAGCTGGCACCTTCTCCAAGAGACAGCTCTAGCAGGAGTTGCACAGGATGAGTACAGCTGTTTTTACCCACACGTCTGTGAAACCAACTCTTCACATTTCCAGGATGGGTGAGAGAGCTGTACTGTGCTTCTGCTTTTGAAAACAGAGTCTAAGGCCTATGTTAGTTCTTGTGTGTTTTCCCAGGGCTCTCTTTAGAGCACCAATGTTAAAAGTTTTGAAGAGTTTTAGACATAGTAAGAGTTAAAATTGATAAAAGCATGAAGAGATGTTATTTTAAAAGAGCTCATCCTCCACACTGGTAAAGAAGAGAATTTTTAGCAAAGGAGCAAAAGAAAAGGTCTAGTAGCAGTGGCAAGGGGCAAACCACTTTGACCTTGAATTCATACATCATCCTTAATACCATGGTTCAAGCAAGTAGGATAAATAACTCCTGCCCTTTGGACACAGACTGCTGTGCACAGTGGGTACTTTCCAGCAATGCGGATATTCTGTCCAGTCTCCCCAGAGACACAAAGACTTTGGGCAGAGCTCAAACCCTCTTATAAACACAGTCGAGACTCCTTTGGTATTCAGCTGTTTTAGCTGACATCTGTACTAATTTATCTTTTTTAAAGTCTGTTCCGCTGGACTGCTGCCTGTATCTGGAGTGTGGAAAGGAGTTACACAGGAGTGCTCTGAACAGATAGATAAGCAAGTGCAGTCACCAAAAGCAGAGCCCTTTTGACAACTTCAGCATTTCCAAGCACTGATTACTGGCAGTGGCAATCATTTCTAATGTACTCCCTGCCTGTAGGTATTGACGTGTTTGTTCTCATTCTCAGTCTTTGTTTAGTGCTGATTACTGTGATCACTTTTTCTGTTGTAGGTTTGCACATCAGCAGTTTAATTACAAAGACAGTTCTCTCTTAAATGTCAGCTTGCTATATTTTTGCTGTCCCTGTAGCCATTAACGCCTTTGTACTGATTCACCGGCAGTTTTACGCAGTAGACCTTGCTACCAACCTTGACGTCGATATTGTTTGTCCTTCTCATTTAAAACAGGAAAAAAGAAAAAGGACTCCTGTTTTTCCTGTAATGCGAAAATGTTTGTGTCATGTTTATGTATGTACGTGTACAGTTGTGTGTGAGGAAGATATATATTCATGAAAATCAGGGACATTTTTTCTGATGAATGGCAGTATGTTGCTTAGTGATTCATCAGGTCACGTCACATTGTCACTAAGCAACAAGATGTGATCTGACAACACTATCCTTTTTAAAGTGTTTACTGGTTTCTTAGAAGTGCAAGTATTTTTTGCCCTGGCCACAAAAAATTGGCTGTGAAACAGTTTAATGCTTTTATTTTCACTGGTACTGTGGTTGTTATTTAGGCTCTCTTCAGTTTGTCATCATTGTCCTCATCTCAGATATCCCAGAAGGCAAGTCAGAGTTGCTCCAGGTGTGAATTACAGCTACAAGAAATTAAAAATTCTGTCATTTTTGTCATGTTAGATTTTGTGCCCTTATCACTTATACATCAATGCTGACCAGTGACAGTCATTCACTGTGTCAATTCACTTATCAAATGACAAAGGTATTTTTAGCTTGGGTCATGATTTATTAGGTAAAAAATAGCTGTGCTTTCATATGACCCAGACTGAAAAGGAACTAGTGACCCCAGGATGATGGAAGTAGCCAGATACACTACTCCTGCAATCTGCTTGGTCCTTTTTCCAAGCCACTCCAGATATTAATCTGAGATGAGCATTTTCCTCTTTATACAAGCAACAAGCCATGTACTTTTTGAAGCAAATGGTTGACTCAGGGGCTACTCAGCCTTCAGGTGCCTTCCATTCCATCTGCAGAAACATCTTGTGACTCACAGGAATGACTCCAACATAGAGCCATCTATTGCCTTGATGGAGACCCTGTAATGCGGAAGATTTGGTAGGAAAGTTAACACAGCTCTAACTTGCTCAGAAATTTCCAGTTGTTTGTCTCTGCCTTCCTCTGTGCCCTCCCAAGCATTGGGACCATAGAAGTGCTGTTCTCCAATGGAGGGAGATCTGCATGGGGACGCTCACCTGTTCATCATAGTTGGAGAGCTTGTGGGTTTTACAGGAGCCCCCTTGGCTTTCTCTCTTGTGTGATAGGGAAAAGTTGAGAAACAAAAGGGAATGTTTTATGTTTGGGGTCTGCTTGGGTCACTTGGTCAGAAGACACTTGCTCATCTTAACTAAGGCTAAGATTAAGGTAAATATTAATTCCAAGTGGCATGCTGATTAACTGTGCATAGAATAGGGATGTGGCTAAAAATAGAATTGCTGCCTTCCAGTACTAAAAAAAAAAAAAAGATTAATAAAAGTTTTGAAGGGGAGGAGTAACCATTAACTTCAGCTGGCAGCCTCCCAGGCCTCCCAGCCTTTGCTTCCAGTGCAGTGCAGTCCTGGTTCTGGTCAGGCTTTCTGAGCATTATTGGAGTATAAATGTCACCTAAATTAGAAACAAATTAGGCAGCTCCTGCTGGCTTAAAAAGTAGAATCAGCTGTCCTAAAAGAAGAAGGAAAAATTACCTTTAAACCAGAGCAATTTCACATTTCTTTCAAATGTGCAAATATTGGCATTGTCCTCAAATGGTGCTGTCTGTACGGGTGATAGGGAATATATTTGTATTACTAGCTGCCAAAATGATTTCAGTGCTGTGGTCTATGCTACTCATCTTGCATACTCATGTGTGGTGCTGTGTGAAGCTGACCCAGGTGAGGTGACCTTGCCATGCCTCTTCCATGTCTCCTCCACCACCCCACGGCTGGGTCCCCTGCCACAGGCTGTGAAGATGAGGGATGGTGGCAACTGCCCTAAGCATAACTTCTGTTCGGGGGGGGGGGGGGCAAGGAACCAAACAGGGAGTGCAAACCCAGTGACCCTGGTCTGAAAAGGTTAATAATTACAAGACGGTTTGTGTCATAACTTGCAGGGGAACAGTGCTTTGAGTGCGTCAAACAGCATGGCGTGGCAGCACCTTCCACAGGCTCCCAGAGCAGTCACTGTGCTAGTCCTCCCTAACCTCCCACCAGCAACATTTCGGGAGAGCTCATTAGGGTTTGGCTTCCTTAGTGCAGCTCAAGTGAACAGCATCTTGTGGGGAGGTGCCTCTTTTTATGCATCCCCTCCCCGAAAAAACACTATCAATACTGAATTGCTTGTTGTGTCTCATATCTTTTACAAGGTCATGTTAACTGCACCATACATCTCTGAAAAAAAATCAGGAAATAAATGTATTGGGTACGTAAGCCTTGCTACAAAGAATGCTGTAAATCTGAGAGCACCTGTCTCTCCCCACAGATCAGAGGGGAGATCTAGTGCAGTGATGCTCAACTTGCCATAGCCTCTCCTTTCTGCTTTCCCCACCCCTTCTTTTCAAAAGATGAAAAGTGAAATCCTGCCTCACTTTAAAAATAATTTTTTAAAGCAGCCCCTTAGACAGGCTCTGTTGGGCTCAATTTATCAAAGCCCTATATTGCATACATATCCCTTCTCAATTTAGGCCACTGATTGAAAATCTTAAAGAAAGTATAAACTGGTATAATTCATATGCTGTAAACTGATGCAAATTTTATGCAGTGAGAAGCTCTAAATTGTTCCATTATGGATTCACTTCTACATTTATCTCCAGTGTTCAGAACATATATATATCTTGAAGGTGAGGAATCCAGAATTCGCTCTTTTACACCTGTAATAGCTAGGAAAGGATTAGATTGGCTTGGCTTGGATTGGATTGCATTGGATGGGATTGAAAGTACACAGCCATTTTAAAATAGTATGGCTTGTTCTGGAAAAGCAACAAGATCACAGAAGCAGCCATGTCAGCTTTAGTCCAGTTCAGTAGATGTCTGACTGATGGATGATGCTACCAGGTCACAACCCACTAATACCTCATTTGGAAAGTGAGAAGAAAATTCTGTGTGCAATCCTGATCCCTGAGGGATGCTGTCTACATATTATTTCTGTGGCAGGCCACAGGATCCAGCATCTGCAATCACCCATCCTTCCGGGCGAGTCCTTACCACCATTTTGTCCAGGGCCAACACTTGCACTCTTAGACATCTCTAGATTTAGTGTGGGTAGAGGATGATTTCCAAGAGCCTACTTGTCTGACACTACCTCATGGTGGACACCAAGGGAGTCTTAGGGTGTCTGTGTGTTGCCCTATGCCATGCACCCCCAAGGCCAAGGAGAAGTTCCACGCACATTTAATTTGCTGGAACAGACGTAGTCACGGTGTTTGGAGCACACCTGATTACGTGGAATAATTTACAGATTTGCTGTAATCACCAATGTAATTAACACTGCTTGCAAACTCCTCTGCATTTTCTGGGTCTTGCACACTGAAAATGGCTGTCACCACCCATCTTCCAAGAGGGAGCCGTGCTTTGGTGAGTTGATCGGGCCAGGCGCAAAAACAGCTGTCATGAAAGACAAACCACCTGCCAAGCTCCTTCTTGGACTTGATGCAGAAGATGTTTCAAAAAGACACTCCACGAGGGAAAGTTTACACAAGGGTTTTTATTTCTTTTTGGATTACCATGCACATTTTAACAATGTTCCCCCCGCAGATAATTTTCTGGCTGGAGGTGCAAGTATCTAGCATATATTAAAAAGAATCAGTCAGTGGAGTTTTATCACTTCTCCTGGGGTTTCGTACTGAAGAACACTGAAAAAACATTTAAGAGGTAACAGCAGAAAAGAAAAAGGTGGTCTATTTTGTTCAACAGCAGAAAATGCTGCATGAATGCCTCTGCCTGTGCTTCAGGCTGGACTGCTGCCTCTGTCCAAATTCACCCTGGACCAGACCTTTCCTTCTGTCCAAACAATTTCAAACCTGGAGGGAGGAGAATGAAATTGGGTGGATCAGCAAAGGATGATTGCTTGATGAATAAGGCAGTACTGGTTCCAATATTTAAATTTTTTTAGCTGTCACATATTCATCAACTAGATGTGTTGGTCAGTCACTGACTGCTGTGTACTTCCCTGTGGGCACTTGTCCAGGTGCAAACGCAGCTCCCTCTGGGATTGATAACTTGCAAAAGGTTTTATGTGAAATACATCACTGTGAATGACATATAGGGATTTTGAGAAAAGTGTATGTATTTTAATCTAACTTTCTTGTCTTGTTTTTGCAAGCCCAGGACCCTTTTACATCTTTAGTGTCACAGCATTTGCTTGTGGTTGCTCTTTATTTTGGAGGAAGAAGTTGATGAAAAGAATCAGGCTGAAGTCCCAAAGCTCTCTGTCCTGTGCTGAAATCTCTATGGATGCTAAATTGCCTCTCAGATGTATAACCTTATTGTTTTAGTTGCTAGGAAATAATTTTTTTATTTAATTTCTAAGAAGAACAAACAGTTAATAGAGATTAATTGGATGAGACAGAAGCAATTAATATAAACATCCAAGAATTCAGAGGTCTGTTGGAGCAAGGATGTTGGTTGTAGCTGATAACATTTTGTAAAATTGCAATTAGAATAAGACAAAAATTATACAAATTCAAAAAGACACTATTCTTGGATCAGCAGGGTTTTTTTTTTAATCCATACACAATTGTAGAAAAACTTTTTGATATAACCACTCAGAAGGGATGACTTCCCATCTCTTGTGTATGTGTATACAGCTACCCACAGCCACATGCACTCTAATCCTTAGTGGGACTTGCTGTTTGTGTCAAACCCAGAACTGCTTTTGCTGCAGCCTGGAGCTTCCTAGGTTGTGCCCAGCAAGCTTCCGAGGATGGAAAGATCTCAAGGGGTGGAAGGCTCTCTCCCACACCTTGCCTTTAATAAGGAATATGGTGGGGGAATAGAACTGAGAGATGGACATGCTCCGTGTCCTTCCCTACCCACCAAACCTGCTCATGAGAAAAGCCAGTGCTTTGGTCTGGGAGGGAGCAGCACTGCTTGTAATGCCTCTCCCTCCACCACTGTCTTTTCCCAAAGGAGAGGCTCAAGCATGGCAGCACTGTGGTGGTACTTGTGCCCCTCCATTAATCCTGGTGGGTCTGAGGGGCAAGATGGGTCCTGCCAGTGTGGCCCCCCATGAGGCGCTTATGAAGGTACAGAGTCTGCCCCAATTAGCTTGGTTGTAAGTCCAAGGTTAGGAAAACCTCCTGCTGCAGGATATTATATTCTTGGAAGTGTCTCCTTGGGGTGAGGAGGAAGCCACTGAGTCTTGTTCCAGTATCAGTCTTGAGAGTGTCTGGGTGAAATGAAATACATTTCTGTATTCTGCCTCAGTAACAAGCAACATTAATCTCTTTAATCCGTGTCTTTGCTTTGTGGAGTTAACTGGTACGTATTGTATTGAAAACCAGAGTGTCTCAGTGACAGGAAGAGGGATGAAATCAGTCTCGCTGATGGTAGCTCAGCTTGTGATGGCTGGTACATATATTGCTCCCAGCTGTCTGTGAACTCTCAGTTTGTGGATGTCTGACTGCTCAGAAATCAGGTCCAGAGCTCCTCAGTTTGGTATTTTAAGAGAAATCACCATTGATTTTGGATGTCTTAGTCCATAAATTTGAATCCTAAGAATTTGTTTCAGAAGAAACTCAGACATATATGTAAGAGGAGCCAATAATTTTGACAGCCTTTCCAAGCTGAGCTGTGCTTGCTTGGCACTCAGAGCTCTAATAAACTTAAACTGTCCGCAGACACATCCCACAGACCACTGTAATAGGGACAGACAGATAAAGGAAAAAAATATGGATCAGGGCAAAATGCAGAAATTTGAAAGGGGTCAGTGACAGGGAGTGGTGGTGAAGTGCTACTGTGGTAACCAGTGTGTAACCACATGTCTCTAGAGAGCAGAATTTGAATCTTGCTTGGGTTTCATCACAGGCCTTATTTGTCTGTGCCACAAAATAGCTGATAAATGCTGCCTAGCAAAGATCCAGAGTCGGAGTAGTAGGAGTGCTGGCAAACCTCCGTGGACACCCTCCTTGATGCCTACCTGGCACTTGCTAGTATTGATACAGCAAAGGGCCTGCCACTGCCTCAACACAAGGAAAAATGAATGGGGACTGGAATTAAATTCATGTCTTATATGAACCCGTGGAAAATCTGACTCAGCCCAAACACAGAACTGGAGAAGGCAGTTTAGCCCTGCCAGCATAGCTCGTGTTTCAAGATAACTGTCAAGGTTCTGGCAGTAGTTTGTTCCTCCAATATTGGACAGAGGAGCCCTCGGTTGCTGGGTCTGAAAGGCTTGACAAAATCTTGATCTGATGTCAAAGAGCAAGGCAGATTCCCCTCCAAGCTGCATGACTCTGTTGAGAGGAATGATTTGCTCTCTGTCACCTTTGAATGCTCATTTTTACCTTACTGTATGAGTACTTAGTTCTTTTAGTTCTGAGAGGGTACAAATTTGATATGAAAAAAGGGAGGGAAAGTAGTAGGGACAGAAGTCTCTTCAGCAGCTTGCATCTCCCACACAAGGTCAGAAACTAGTTGCTGTGCTGCACTGGGAGCTGTGAATTCCCATTTCTGCATTGTGGAAACAAGATTGGGAGCTCACAGTTCTCTCCCTTGGTTTTAATTTCAGATGGAACTGGCCTGTTCTTAGGTCATGGGGAGCTGACTAATGTCTAGGGTGATGCCATGTGTAGGATGTTTATTCCTAGAGGGTAGTAGAAGAAAAAGCCTATTGTGTACTAAGAACTTCTGACCTTTCAGATTTTTTAACATATATTCAAATTTTTTTTGCAAGTGCGTGTGTATGATTTTAAAACTAAGTAAATGAATTTGCGAAACTTGAAAGTATATTTCAATTTCATAAGGAAATACTTAATGTGCAATCTGGTATTTTTGTATTTATTCACAAGCAGAAGACATATGTTTTCTGTTAAAAGGGGGAGAAAAAAGTAATGCAAAACCCCAAGATTTCAGCATGCTGCTTGCTTTATAAGCGATGCAATATTGGTAGTCAAACCATGCCCTCCATAGTAAGCATCCAGATTTCTCTTTTAAAGAAATGGACATTGTTTTCCATTGGATTTCTTGAAGAGTTCAGGAAGGGCGGATGTTCATTGATTTCCCATGCCTACCTTCACATTCGGATTATTTACTGATAACTCCCTTAAGATTTGGTTGAGGTTAGAGAGTGCTTCAAAAGTCTAACCGGTTCCCTAGAATTTAGCCCCAAGTGTGGCTGGAAGTCTCAATGCAGTAGTTGCCCTAAAGGATTTATTGCCCATCTCCTTGCAGGTTAGGTTTGGCAACATACACCAAGAACAGCCTTGGCATCAGAGAATCATAGAATCATCTAGATTGGAAGGGACCTTTAAGATCACCAAGTCCAACCATTGCCCTAACACTGCTAAGTCCATCACTAAACCATGTCCCTAAGCACCATGTCTACTTGTCTTTTAAACACCTCTGGGGATTGTGATTCAACCACTTCCCTGGGCAGCCTTTTCCAATGTTTGTTAACCCTTTCTGTGAAGAAATTTTTCCCAATATCCATCCTAAACGTCCCCTGGTGAAACTTGAGGCTGTTTCCTCTTTGGGATTACTGATTTCAGCCCTAGCTTAAAACCAGAACTGAAATACTGTGCGAATATTCAAAGTCTGTAAGAATTTTTTCCTCTTTGCTGGGTGAAAAGATGTTGTCTCCCAGTTTGAGCATGCACAGTCCAGGAGTCTCCTCTGTGGTCTGAAACAGGGTTGGAGCAGCTGGGAGGTGCCTGCGTTCTTTGAAAAGCCCTCTAAACACCTCAAGCTACACCATGGTAAAGTGTGTGGTCAACCTCATACTGCTTTCCATAGGTCAACAAAGAAACTGTAAATTTCCAAAATTGCTGAGAAAGGATGGGCTTGCGGCAAAGGTGGTGCAATCTGCTGTGGCAGCTTTGGGTTTTCTCCTCTTTTACCGGGGACTTCACCTAAGACCACAGATAATTGCCTATGTAATTTGCCATTGGTAATTAATTTCTATAAATTTTCTGAGCTTTAGTAGCAGAGATGAAAAATAAGAAATTTACTACTACTTTTCTTCTGGCCTTTGTCTATTTTGCCCATTTAAATTGAAAGCCTTTGGAACTGAGACCATTTTTATTCTTTATATGAACGTGGACTCTCATAAAGGCCTTACAGTCTCAGCTCAGATGCAGCAGCATTGCTGCACCACAAATATTTACTAATTATTTACAGTAATTATTCCTTCATGAAGAGGCACTGAAACAAGGCAAAGACAATTCTGGGAAAGAAAAACTTGCTATCAGTTGGCTGGATTGTTTGTACTGGCTGGCGTAACAGTGCAAAGTGGAATTATTTTGCTTTGCAGAATTGTTCCTGTAACTAAGGAAACCTCAGAGCAGCTACCGACTTGTTAATTTGTTTGATACTTAAATTTTCTGGAAGCAACAAAGAAAACAAGTTTGGGGAAACTAGAAGATCAAACTGGGCACATTAATTGTTTGTCTGGCTTTTCTTTATAACTGAGATATCCTGCATGCCTCAGCAAATTATTGTTGAAACGTCTGAAGTATTAACGTAAAAAACTTTAATTGAAAATATATCTCCTGAGAATTTAAGTTCTTCTTCAGCTGTGGGCTCAGACCTCCAAGATTTTCATACATATTGCTGAGGGCTAGCGCACTGGGACATATAATCTTTTGCAGAGGATGATGCAAATAATTCCTTTTTATAAAAATTATCCAATTGTCAGAGTCCCCTCCCCACTGGGCTTGGTAAAGCACCAAAGCAGATACGTTCTTGCCCTAAAGAATGTTCTTTTTATTAGCATGAAATATGTGGAGAGAGAGGAAGAGATGCCAAATCTGAGCAGAGCAGTGAGGATAATTTTTTAAGAGAATCCTAACAGTTTGGCTCAATTATCTAATCTTTTCCAGGTTTTGTTTATTCTTTACTCTTGGGTTTTTGTAAAATGTGGGGCTTATGAAATTGCACCAGCTTTCCTTCAGTATGCCTGCCAACAATATCTCAAAGATACCATGTTTCTGAAAGTTTCAAGGAGAACTGAGTAAGTTTGAGAAGAGCAGAGACCCAAGTTTTTTACCCTGTAAAGGGAAAGGCAGGAATAAGAACCTCAGGACATAGCTTTTGGGAAAGTTACCATAAAAGCATGCCTCTGAAATATATTTGGGCTGGGTTTTTCAAAAAGGCTCAGCAATACATCTGGACATAGAAACAAAAATGTAAACTGATATTTTTTAGTTATTAAAAACTCACTGACCTATTTTTTTCCTTATTTTATTTTGTTTAAACTCATAAAAAAGTTTTGGATTCAGTTTGGAGTGAAACTTTAAGGGCTGAGCTCTGAAACTTTCCATGGCGTTCTAGGAACTTTTGGATTCAAACACTGTTGAAAACCCAACTGTTTCAGGTGCTCAAACAGGCACCGATCTGCTCTGAAAAGTCATTTAGATTACCAGATGTTCTCATTCTTCTGGAATGTAGGTCCTCATCCTGGCAGCCCAAAGACTTTATTTGAAAAGCTGTTTTAAAGCAGATTTTTCCATTTTCTTCCTCCATTCCTTAGGAGAAGAGCAAGCGATAGGCATCAGTTTCCAACTGGACAGAACTGAAATGATCTTCACTATAAAATTTGGTTCAGGAAATATTTTCACAATGGGACCTGTGATCTCACACAGAGGTCTGTCCTTTGAGATGTAGTCAAGGCTGAAGCCATGCCCTAGATGCTCAAATTTTGGTTTTCTCTTTAATTTGTGTACTTCAGATGAATATTTTGTAGTATTTGAAAAGATACCAGAAAAAGCAGTTGTCAGCCATCAAACGATGTTTTTTCTAATGAAGTTCCTCAGGAATCAATACTAAGTGTGCATCTAGCCAAAAATTTTATCAGCATTCTGGAAATAAACTACAAATAAAATTCAGATGATTTGTGAAGTACTACTGATGAAAGCAGATCAGCCACATTCAGCAATGTGAAATATGTGGTGACTGCAGGAAAGGGTCACTCAAAGAACCTGTTTTCTTCTAGGAAATGCAAAGCTTTATACTTAGAAATAAGAAATTTAGACCATTACCTGTATATAGAAATAGGAGCTGGGAAAACATGGTGTAAATTGTCAAGCAGCTATTTAGGTACAACACTGTGATAAAGAAGGCTAATACAATTAACAAACATAGGATGGAGAATGGAAGTATGAGAAGGTAATTTTTATTGTGCTTGTGGCATTATTAAGACTGATATGGGAAGGCTGCATCCTCTGGGCAGTATTCTTAGAGGATCTGCTCTCAGATCAAAACCTCCAGAAAGGAGCATGAGGAGAAGACAAGGGGCTCAGCTTCAGCAAGGGACATTCTGGCTTATCCTAAGAATTTTTTTTTTTTTTTTAAAATGGTGGTGGTGGTCAAATTTCACTTTCACTGAATTTCACTGAATTAGAGTTGGAAGGGACTGTAGAGATCAACTAGTCCAACTTCCCTGCTGAAGCAGGATTGCCTAGAGCTAGAGCATGTTACTCAGGACTGCATCCAGGCAGGTATTGAAGATCTCCAGAGAAGGGGACTCCATGACCTCCCTGGGCAGCCTGTTCCAGGGCTCTGTCATCCTCACTGTGAAGAAGTTTTTTCTCATATTTGAGTGGAACCTCCTATGTTCCCGCTTGTGCCCGTTACCCCTCATCCTCTCACTGGCAACCACTGAAAAGAGTCTAGCTCCCTCCTCCTTCAAACCACCCTTTAGATACTCATAGGCATTAATAAGGTCTCCCCTCAGCCTTCTCTTCTCCAGGCTAAAGAGTCCCAGCTCTCTCAGCCTTTCTTCAT